>JAWNPN010000083.1:0-532370 GCA_035047485.1 Drosophila peninsularis | reverse complement strand
GGGGATACTAAGATTTCTTGGATTTCTTCCTTTATTCCTGTTGCGCTATCCGCACAATTTCCGCGTCCATATTCCGGCAATTAAGGCATTTAATCCAAGTGTCAGTGCCAAATTATTTGTGCGACAAAAAATACAGTGCAAGTGCAGATCCACCACAGCTGATTTGCGATTGCGATTTGCGACTAGGGCTGGCGCACTACCCAAGTCGTGACTGAATCACGGCTTATCGGTCATTCTTAATTGTTAAGCAAATAAATAAATACTTTTATTGTTGTTTTTATATATTTAAATAAATTACAATTAAATTTATAAGGGAAAAAGAAAAAAAAAAAAAAATATCAAAATATATATATATATAATTGAATATAAGTAAATTTGAGTCGAACTAATACCACGCCAAAAGCTAATGGTAACGTTGATGTGATTTTTTAAAGACGAAGTCACGATTTGTATTTTTCTTGACAACTTGCTTTATTCACAAACAACTTAAGACTAAAGAATATTTTTATCCTAGGCTTATTTATATGCTGTTGAAATTACGCAGCAGCAACATGACGCGTTGATGCAACGGTTCTTTCTAGTTAATTCTGGATTCGGGTGGTCGGGCGCGTTAGCAACATGACGCGTTGATGCAACGGTTCTTTCTAGTTAATTCTGGATTCGGGTGGTCGGGCGCGTTAGCAACATGACGCGTTGATGCAACGGTTCTTTCTAGTTAATTCTGGATTCGGGTGGTCGGGCGCGTTAGCAACATGACGCGTTGATGCAACGGTTCTTTCTATCCAGTTAATTCTGGATTGGCAATTCCAATAAATTTCAGCTGAGCTAGCACGTTGCTATGGGAACAGTTTTTTATGTATTGTGAACATAATTATTATGATTATGTTACTTCCCTCTCCTCAAGAGGCGAGCCTGCGAGTCAAGGTGACACAGAAGAATTATATTTGATCGTGTCATCTCGATAACTGTATGTTTTTCTTAATATTATGGGGTCACAAGATAAGTAAAGTATAAGATTACAACTATGAATATGACTATTGTGATTATAATGATTGTATATGTGAGGATAATAGTTTGTGATAAAATTTTACAATATTATTATGCTTTATAAGTTTGATTTTAATAATTTCTATTGGGAAATACAATGGTGTAAGATCGACTTCTGGTTAAAAATAGTTATTGCTTATAATTTAAGATTAACATTATTATTATTATTTTTTTTTTTTTTTTTTTTTTTTTTTTTTGCAATATTGTTTTTTAATTTATGTTTCAAGTAATATATTTTATTATTTCTTTGTATCTTTTTCATAATAGAAATGTAATGTAATCAGGTTGAGTTGTGATCGGGATATGGGATAATTTTGATTGTGTTAGTGGATTGAAAATCAATTGGGATATAAATTCAAGTAGAAGGTTTGATTGAAGTATGCTTATGAAGTAGAAACCTGTGGGTTTTGAATTTGGTTAATTTTCTTTAATTTTTTAAACTGTGTTTTATAGTAACGTGTAACTCTGTTTCTGTCAGTAATTTGGTAATGATCTGGATTTATTTTTTTCAACGTTTTTATTGGCTTTAAAGGGATTTTCTAATTTTCCTTTTTGTAATGGTCCTTTTCGATATCTGGTATCGACTTCGTATTCTTGTCGGTCACTGTTGATTTTATTTATAACTTTTTCTTTTTTTTCTTGAGTGTCTAACTTTGGTTGTCCACCATATAAGAATATGTGTGCAGGAGTTTGTCCAGTTGTGTCATGTTTTGTTTTGTGATTGTAAATGTAAAGAATGGTTTCTATTTTACTGAGTTTATTTTCTTCGTCATTTAAAGTATTGATTATTCTAATTTTTTCGTTTATTGTTTTGTGTAGTCGTTCGATGTCTGCTATTCCTGTTTTTGTAGTATTTAGTTGTATTTCTACTCCTTCATTTTCAAGCCATTTCTTGAGTGCTAAGCTGGAAAATGCGCCATCTCGGTCAGCTTTTAATAATATTGGCTTTCCTAACTGATTAAATATACGCATTAATGCGTTCTTGCATTCTATCCAATCTTTTGTTTTAATGTTTTCAAGAGTAGCGAATTTTGAATAAATGTCTATGCAACTAAGATAGTGTTTGCCTTCGGATGAATAAATGTCTATTACAAATTTATCGCGACAATGTTCGGGCCTGGGGGTAATTTTCATCGGCATGTTTGTGTTTCTGTGTTCGGTTTTTGCTAAGTTACAAATGTTACATTCATTTATTATGTTTTGTGTTAGTAATTGGCTGTTAGGGAAATAGTAAGTTTCACAAAAGAGTTTATTTGTTTTTTGAATTCCGGGGTGTAAGAGTTTTTCATGATTCTTCAAGATAAGTTCTTTAAATTCAGCATATGAGTTTATATTTTTTAAATGAATGAGACTTCGTAGAATTTTAGTATGGTTAGTGTTGATAATTTCTTTGTGTGCGTTTTGAATGATCTCGAAATCTGCATCACTGTCTATAAACATTACACTAGTCTTTGTACAAAAATAGTCAATTAAATATTTTTCGGCTTTGTCTTTAGTCATGCTATCATATGTAATGTGAATTATTAATTTTTTGAAGTAATTCTGTTTTTTAATATTTGGAATGCCTTTAGAAAATATAATTTGTCTTTTGAATGTGTTTATTGGTTTCTCTGTAATGCAAATTAAATTACTACTGTCTTCGTCAGCGCTATGTTGTGTTTCAGGATTGGCTAAGAAATGATTTTGGTTTGTGATCGTAATATTGTTGACTAAGTTATACTTTCTATTGTATAAAATTACAGTTTGTGATTTATAATCTATAACGGCTTGAGCTTCTGAAAGCAGTTTTCTACCAATTAATAAATCGTAATCTACTGAAAACTGATGTAGAAAGAATTCATTATTACTCTTGAACAAGTTGTTGGAAAGGACATTTACTTTTTGTGTGATTATTAAAGGTCCATTACTGGTGTGAATAAGACAATCGGTATTATGAATTGGTAAATTAAAAATATTAGATGTCATCATATTAACAGTAGATCCTGTGTCTATTAAACATTTTAAATTTTTGCCCTTATAAGTGATAGTTATGTATTGTTGGTTTCCGAGGCTGGCAGCTGAAAAATTTTCGGCTTTCTCGATTTCTATTTCATTTAATTGTTCTGTCTCATGTTCGGCTGTGGCTGTTTGTATGTATGTGTCATTTAAGCTTTGTTGGTAACTTTGTTCTTGGTAATGTTGAGGATAGTATTCAGAATAAGGAGCTACTTGATTATAATATTCTTGTTGCATATAATTGTGATAGTTAATTTCTTCTTGATTTCTAGTTTCTTCGTCTATGCTCATTTTGCTTTGTCTACTTTCTGCAGGTCTAACACGTTTTGTTGGTTGGGTATTGAAAGGGGCTTGTTGTGGAGTTACTTGTGCATGTTGTCCGAAACGATTATTGTCAAATTGGCTCGGTCTTAGAATTGATCTTTGTGTAGGGTATAATGGTCTGACCGTGTTAGGTGTTGGTTGCATTGGTCGATGTGAATAATGATTAGGTGGATAATTAGGTGTTTGTTGCATTGGTCGAGGTGAATAATGATTAGGTGGAAAAATGTTATTGTTAGTATAATTAGGTGTTGGTGTTGGTATTGATGGAAGATATGGTTGTTGAGAATAAGGTCGATATGGGACATAAGGATGGTTTGGTTGAAAAAATGTGGGAAACTTTTGAATATAGGGATTTGGGTGTGACGGCTTGAAACTTTTATCTTGTTTTATTTTGATTTGATTTAATTCTAGACAGGGTTCATCATAAATGTTTTTTTCCTGTAATATATTTATTAAGGATCTTAAGTCGGGGATTTCACAATTTATAATTCGAATGCGAATATCTGTAGGTAGTTTTTGGATTAGGTGGTCGATACTAGTTTTAATTAACCGTGCATACAATGTTTTTTCATCTAGATTATTTTCTAATTCTAGCTTACTCATTAATGTCTGCCTACGGTGTTCTGCTTCTTCTAAGAAAGCTCGTACATTTCCCTTAAATGGGGTACTCCTGAATTCTTCTAACAAGACATGATTTTTGGTTTGTGTCTTGTAGTTTAATATGAGTTGCTTGCGAAGGTCCGACCATGTTGTGAGATTGTTTATGCCAAGAGATAGCATAACTTCACTGCTGATGCAGCTTTCGACAAGTCCAAAAAGTATTAACCTCTGCCTCGCATCATTGGTGGTGTAGAGGGACAATATGTAATCGATCCGTTTGATGAACGTGTATAAATGGTTCTTGTTTCCAGTGAATTTTTCAACAATTTTTAGTTGATTGATTACTTGCGTCATACTTGTGTCAGATAGGGGTGTTGTTGCGTTTCCTTCCATTTTGTTTGTTTAATATATTATTATAGTTTTTTTTTCACTTAATTTTAAGTTCAGTTTTTTCTTTTTCTTTTTGAATTTATTATTATTAATATTCTCTTAAATTTTTGTTCAGTTTTTATATTCACTTAATTTTAAGTTCAGTTTTTCTTTTTCTTTTTGAATTTATTATTATTAATATTCACTTAATTTTTTGTTCAGTTTTTATATTCACTTAATTTTAAGTTCAGTTTTTCTTTTTCTTTTTTGAATTTATTATTATTAATATTCACTTAATTTTTAGTTCAGTTTTTATATTCACTTAATTTTAAGTTCAGTTTTTCTTTTTCTTTTTGAATTTATTATTATTAATATTCACTTAATTTTTTGTTCAGTTTTTATATTCACATAATTTTTTGTTCAGTTTTTTCTTTTTCTTTTTAAATTTATTAATATTCACTTAATTTTTTGTTCAGTTTTTATATTCACATAATTTTTAGTTCAGTTTTTATCTTTTTTGAATTTATTATTATCAATACTTAATTTTCTATAGTTTTGATTGTTTGGTTTGCACAGATAGCTCTTTCGAATTTTGTGAGATAACCAGAAGTTTCTGGAATTATAGTCTCTTCGAATTCTATCGCGTCTTCTTGAATTAATTTCAAGTTTTATTTGCACAATCTGTGGCTTTGGCAATATGCGAAATTTGGTGTACACGTCACTGTCGAGGTTTTTATTTTTTAAAAACTTGACGCGATATTGACCGTCGCGTGGGTTGCCTTTGCGTCAGTTGTTTAGCGGATAGCAGTAACCAGGCATAAGAATTAATAACTTAGTTATTGCATCAAGATGCTCTTTATTGCTATCCTACCGGCTGCGCCAATTGAATATAAGTAAATTTGAGTCGAACTAATACCACGCCAAAAGCTAATGGTAACGTTGATGTGATTTTTTAAAGACGAAGTCACGATTTGTATTTTTCTTGACAACTTGCTTTATTCACAAACAACTTAAGACTAAAGAATATTTTTATCCTAGGCTTATTTATATGCTGTTGAAATTACGCAGCAGCAACATGACGCGTTGATGCAACGGTTCTTTCTAGTTAATTCTGGATTCGGGTGGTCGGGCGCGTTAGCAACATGACGCGTTGATGCAACGGTTCTTTCTAGTTAATTCTGGATTCGGGTGGTCGGGCGCGTTAGCAACATGACGCGTTGATGCAACGGTTCTTTCTAGTTAATTCTGGATTCGGGTGGTCGGGCGCGTTAGCAACATGACGCGTTGATGCAACGGTTCTTTCTATCCAGTTAATTCTGGATTGGCAATTCCAATAAATTTCAGCTGAGCTAGCACGTTGCTATGGGAACAGTTTTTTATGTATTGTGAACATAATTATTATGATTATGTTACTATATATATATCTATACATGTAAAAAAAAAAAATAAAATAAAATAAAATAAATAAAAGAAAATTCAGGAAAATATATATATCTATATAATATATGCATAAGCTATTCTAAGTTTGAAGGATCGTATTTTTTGCATCTCCGAATATCGTGCCTCAAGCACTTATACAGTCCACTCCCAGTTGTTTCGTTTTTTTTTTTTGTTTTTCCTTGGCGTTTCGGTCTGCGAATATCCCGTCTTCTTCTTCGGACAATTGATAATGTCCGCCGACCCATCTAAGGCTGCTCAAAAATCCGCAAGCCTCAAGGTTCCCGGTCATAGCGACGCTCTCTCCGGAACTCCGTCGAAACCCAATCCACTAATTTCCAAGCGCTCGCTCGTAGTCACAGCGCTTCTCCAACTACACGTCCATCCACTGCTTCCGTCTCGAATCCGCGTAAGAGCTTTTCACCGACTCCAAAGGTCGTCGTGACTGCGGAAGAGTTTCCCATACTCACTCGTTCCGCGTCTCAACAGCTCAAGGAGCAATCGACAATGTCATTGGCCGACTTCATTGCGACATGCGATGCGCTCACATTATTCGAGGCTCGCGAAAGTGAAGCTCTAAGTGAAGAAGTCCCTTTATACTCCCTTAAAATGCACTTAGAGCAACTAAAGTCACTTTGGGCGAATGTAGAGTCGGAGTTTACCCGCTGCCACAGGGCCTTCACGTCCCATAACAGTGAGGAAAGCATGATGACATTGACCACCATCAAAGCGAAGCACGAATATTGCTACATGGTCTACGTGCGATGCGGAACTCTTTTCGGAGAACGCATCGAGCAGATGTCGGCTCAGACCACTCCCGCTCCTGCTAGGCTTTCGGCGCCTCAAGGCCCACGACTGCCTCCGTGTGAGGTGGAAGTCTTCGAAGGCGATAGTCTTGCGTGGCCGACGTTCCGCGATTTATTCTCCGCGATATATATTCGCAATCCCGTTTTGGCAGAGGTGGAAAAGCTCTACCACCTAAACTCCAAGACTCGCGGTGAGGCACGAGCCATTGTGTCCAAGTCCCCTCTAACGAATGAGGGTTTCCAAGCCGCGTGGGATAACCTCACTGCGCGGTACGAAAATGATCGACTCTTGATCATGACGCAAGCCAAGCAGCTGCTCCAAATTCCCGTAGTTTCGCAGGAATCAGGTAGGTCCTTGCGTGAGCTGCAGACGGCTTTCCAGGGGTGCCTGACTGCCTTGCAACGGTCAGGGGCCAGTACAGAGAATTGGGATATCCTTCTCATAGCATTCTGTATGACCAAGCTACCAAAGGCAACTATCCTGTTGTGGGAACAATCTGTTCCAAACAAGACTGCAGTCTCATCTTGGGACGATCTGAATCGTTTCCTGACAGATCGTTATCGTGTTCTGGAGGCTACGGAGGGTCATGATTCGACCCCAGTCACACAGCGCGACCCATCCAGGTCCCGGAAACCCCCCCCGTGCCCACTCCCCAACACAGATCAAAGTGGCATCCTGCAAGCTCTGTAATAAAGAGAATCATCCGATTCGAGTCTGCCCAACCTTCATTGCGATGTCCGTCGCACGGAGAGCGGAGGTGATCAGGATGCAGAGTTTGTGCTTGAACTGCTTCGCGCGGGGTCACCAAGTGAGGGACTGCTCCAGTGCGCATAATTGTCACATCTGCAAGGAGCGTCATCACACGCTGTTACATTCCAGTAACGAGTCCACCGCCTTGCATCCAAACCCGCACGAACGGCCATCCACGAGCAATCAAGTATTGAGCGCGCAAAGTTATTTCGCCTCCACTCCAGGGCGAGGCCTTCTCGGCACTGCCATCGTGACACTCCACCATCGCGGTGAAGAGTTTCATGTCCGGGCGTTGATTGACTCCGGAGCCGACTCGACCTTCGTGTCCGAGAGGGTATTTAATTTAGTCCGACCTCCGTTCTGCCATATCAACGCAGCTGTTACCGGCATGGGACAGAGCGACGGAGGTAGCGCAGAGAAGGCATGTGTGCTGAAGCTGTCCGCCCCCTGGGACAGTAAGATTCAGGCAGAAGCTGTGGCCTTAGTCGTTCCCAGACTGGCAGGAGAAATTCCCGCGTGTCCGTTCCAGGACAAGGTGCAGCGTGAATACCTGGATCGTCAATTTGCTGACCCTCATTACAACAGGCCAGCTCCGATTGAGATGATAATCGGAGTGGATCTCTTCCCACATATCCTTGGGGAGCGGATCAAAAAGGATCTGGGCGGTGATTTCGTCGGCCTGGAGACAATCTTTGGATGGGTGATCTGCGGGTCCATAGTAGCCGTCTCACCAAGGTCTCGCCAAGTCTTCACGGTGCACTGTAGCCCCCAAGGACAACTTCAGCGAGCGGTTCTCAGATTACGGGAGAGCGCTCAGGGTCACCACATATGTCCAGCGGTTCGTCACTCCAAAGGATGCGACGCCCCCCACGATACAGCTCAACAACGACGAGTTTCTAGCCGCCGAGCGGATCCTTGTGCGGCTTGCTCAGAGAAATAAGTATGCTTCCGAAATCCGGAGCCTTATCGAGAAGCGTCCGATTCCATCCTCAAGCTCAACTTAAACCCATTTCTCGATCAGCACGGGGTCCTTCGCGCATGCGGCCGACTACGAGCAGCTGAGTCTCTCAGCTATGATGAGCGTCACCCAATCCTGCTCCCTTATGACGCTCATTTGACCCGGCTTCTCGTAAAGTTTGCCCACCACATCACCCTGCATGGTGGCAGGCAGTTGATGGTGCGGTACTTGCGTAGCAAGTTCTGGATCCCAAGGATAAAGAACTTAATCAAGGCTCACGTGCAGGGGTGCAAGACGTGCATCATCTATCGGCGCCGCCAACAAACCCAAATGATGGGAGACCTTCCTCGAGAGCGGATCACCTTCTCCAGACCTTTCACGCATACTGGTATTGATTTCGCAGGACCCTTCGAGATCAAGAACTACACCGGGCGAGCTTGTCTCATTACCAAGGGTTATGTCTGCGTGTTCGTGTGCTTCAGCACCAGGGCAATCCACCTGGAAGTGACGTCTGATCTGACCACAGAGAAGTTCCTGGCGGCCTTCTCCCGGTTTGTGGCCAGGAGGCAATGTCCCCAACGCATCTGCTCTGACAACGGCAAGACCTTCGTTGGGGCGTCGAAGGCGCTAGAAAGGGACTTCCTGGCCTCCACCAAACAATGCGTAATGAACGCCTTCCCTCGGCACATCCTTTCCTGGGCTTTCATTCCACCCAGCGCCCCCCATATGGGCGGATTATGGGAGGCTGGAGTTAAGAGTTTCAAGTCCTTATTCTATAAGGCCACGGCGAACGTCAAGTATACGTTCGAGGAGCTGTCCACCCTCCTGTGCAGGATAGAAGCGTGCCTAAACTCTCGGCCCATCTCTCCTATGAGTGAGGATCCAACGGACCTTTTAGCGTTGAGCCCAGGACACTTTCTAATCGGAGGCCCTCTCGTGTCGATTGCGGAACCGGAAATCCACGCCGAGCCTACGTCCCCCCCCCCCCCCCAAAAAACCCCCCCCCACCCACAAAACAAAAACCCCATTCCAGTCTACACATAGACGACCTGTCATCCTGTCCCAGATAATCTGCCTCCCACTGAATGGCGCTTAGGACGAGTGGAGCAGCTGCACTCCGGGGCTGATGGTCTGCTTCGGGTCGTCGACGTGCGGGCTTCGCGAGGGTCCATCCGACGTCCCATGGCGAAGCTCATTCTCTTGCGAAAGGAGCTCGAGCCTACTCCAGCAGAACAATAATTCCCTTTAGACTTTTTGTATGTGCTGTCTTCATGTCCTCGTGGAATTGTCCGCTCGCCCGAGCCTCTCGCAGCAATCACACAATTCAGGTCATTCACATATCTATTCCTATCTATCGCTCTTTCCTCACCAACATGGTTCCGACTCGGTCTCGGCTCTCCCCGGCAGAAAGGCCACATCATCGCGGAGTCGATACCTACCGGTGTCGGGTGTGCCGCGGAGTTCACGCTCTCCGGCAATGTCGACGGTTCCTCGACATGAGTTCGACATGAGTTCTGAGGGCGGTACTCGTGAACCGATACTGCCCCAACTGTCTGGCCCACGAGCATTCCGCTGGAGGTTGCCGGCGCGCGGACGGATGTCGTCGGTGTGGACAACCCCATCACACCCTCCTCCACATGTCGGATCAGCCTCCCCGACGGCGATCGCCAGGTCGACGTATAGACCACCGCCGAGCTCGGTCCCCAAAGCGGAGATCGGCTGTCCAACGCCGTGACCACCGCCAACCTCTATCCCCTAGGCGACGGTCGATGCAGTCCTCCGCTTCCCCAGCGGCAGTCGTGCCTCCCGAAGCCCCCACGCTCTCGTCGCTCCTCCAATCCCGGTCGACGACGCTATTGCCCACCGCGATGATCCGGATTGGCGACGGGTCGAAGCAGTTCGACACGCGGGCGCTGTTGAACGCATGTGCACCCATGAGCATGATTCACGGCTCGTTTGCCAAGGCCCTCGGGTTGACCGTGACTCGCGTCGGGGACGATCAGGCTTGCACGGCGGTGATCGAATCCAAAGGCGATCCAGCTCTGAGGAAGACAGTGGTGCTGAGGGTGGATACGGATCTGTGCCTCCGCACTCCAAGTCGAGAGGTTCCCGAGACGGTGCGCTCCAAATTCTCGACCCTCGTGCTAGCGGACCCGGCGTTCTATCGTCCTGGACCTATCAACGTGGTGTTGGGAGCGGACCTCTATCCTGAGGTCATCCAACCGGGTTGCGTGCCGGCCCACGGCGGCATGCCCGCTGCCCAAGCATATCCAATGTGGCAGTTGCAACTTGTTGCAAGGGGGGCTGTATGTTAACGCCAGAGGGCGCGAAGGCGAGGAAGGAGGATTTTTCGCTTCGGCCAAGGGCGGTCACACTGAGAGCGGTGACTCGGTTTTTCCATGGGAAGCGCCATATTCTATATTCGAACTGAGACTACCCAACGATTCGCAGCTATAGATTTAACTTATCATATTAAATTACGATTAGTGCAAACCGTTTTAATAAACAACAAAAACACAAATTTATCGTGCCCGTTGATATTTCTTGCTTCCCCGCGCAAGAGAAAAGAAGAATAAGCAAAGGCCAGGAAAGTCACGAAGCTCTCCAATTGCATCGGATTGTCCGCCCTCCTCCAAACAGCCCAGAAACGACAGCCGAGAAGAAGCAGCCGAGAAGCAGCATCCAGGGAGCAACCGAGAAGCAGCATTCAGGGAGCAACCGAGAAGCAGCAAAAGGACATCATTTCCAGATAAGTTTAGAGATAAATAGTATAAATAAGAAAAATGATGTCCGAGGCGACAATTCAGTTACTAAATAATCAGTCAACACTGATGACAGAAATCCAGCAAATGGAAGCTGGTATAATAAGTAGTGAGGAGGTTCAAAAATTAAAACCATTAGATCAAAGTTTATGAGCAATCATAAGACACTATTAACAAGTAAGAATGCTCTAGTCGAGACGGCTCGACTAGGAGATACCCTGAGCCCTGCGAAGTGCCGATACTTCAAATATTCTCTGCTTCGTTTACATATACATATATTGCAAGCAACACATACACACACACAGACGAACGCTCAAGCACACGCTCTGCCAACTGCGCAGTTGCGGTAGAGACAGCGGTTGGGCTGCAAGAGGCTTATGTTGTGGAAATTAAATGTATAATAACTTTTTTTCTAGAAGGACTTTTTTATTCAAACTTTCAGGGCATGATTATGTTATTCATATGTGCACAAGTCTCTAGTATTTGAAATGCGATTTTTGCAAATTTAGGGCGAAGGGGGCGTGGCATCCAAAATCCAAAAATTACAAAATGTCTGTATTCACAACAGGAATCTACATAGTGAATTTCAGGTCTCTAGCTCTTACGGTACGTAGAAGAGACGAAAAGTTATCGAAATTTATCGATAAAAAGAGAACGGGAAGAGTTATCGAATTTTTGAAAAAAACGCGTATAGCGTATGGTATTCAGGAGTATACATGTCAAATTTCAGCTCTCTAGCTTCTGTGGTTTACGAGATCGCTGCGTTCACACAGACGGACGGACAAGACGGACAGGGCTATATCAATTCAGCTCATCGAGCTGATCAGGAATATATAAACTTTGTATGGTCTGCGACGTCTCCTTCTGCCTGTTACATACATTTTCACAAAAACATTATACCCTGATTTCCCATTTTCAATGGGCTCAGGGTATAAAAAAAAAATAAAAAATGAAACAAAAATAAAAAAATGAAAAAAAAAGGAAAAAAAAAAAAAAAAAAAAAAAAAATAAACGAAGAAATTGGAAGAAAGAAAAAAAAAAAAGAAAAAATAACCATCCTTCTCCATTTCAATGTGTACATTAATACAAAAATGGCAAGATTTCGTATTAGCCGATCCAAAATTTAATAAGCCTAGTAGAATAGACTTAATTATAGGAGCCGACTTATATTCCCAAATCATCAAAAATGGGATAGTAACAATAGACGGACTTCTTGGACAGAATACGGAGTTTGGTTGGGTAGTATCAGGGTGTACAAAATCAAAAAGAAGTAAAGTGACAACAGCAACCACTATGAAAGTTAAAAATTTAGAAAAATGTAGGAAAATTGAAGAAGTTCACAAAGGCGCTGACGAAAAGGTTAGAGTTGCTAAAATTAAAACTCAAGATGGTTTTGTAACACGACCCATTACTAAAATATGTCCACTCAGTGGAACGCAAGAATCAGACGATAGTACTGAAAAAAGAGAACGCCCACTAAGAGGAGGTAGAACTTCAAAAATAAAGGCATTTCTATCCCTGCTAATGCTAATGCTATTTTGTCAAGTGTCCAATTCAGCTACCGAAAAAAGTGAAGTAAAGAAATGGACAGTAGAACAAGTCAACAGCACAGCTGCAAGAAAGCTAGACCAAGAGTATAAACAGGCTTTAGTAGACAATAATACAATCGCTCCTTTATTAGAAAACGAAGGGATTAGTTGGCACTTTATTCCCCCGGCAGGACCTCACTTCGGAGGTATTTGGGAAGCCGGAGTTAAATCATTCATTTGAAACGAACAATTGGTGATAGCAGGTTAACTTTTGAAGAAATGTCAACCTTGTGATGTCAAATTGAAGCAATATTAAACTCACGACCCTTATACACAACAGGAGATGATATAGATGATTTAGAAGTACTAACACCAGGACATTTTCTTATTGGTAGACCGAATTTAGATGCAGTAGAAAATGTAAACGAAGAAATAATAACCTTGCCAGAACACGGTATTTTGACATTAAAATCAGATTGTACAGCTAGAACTTTGGACAAAATACTAATGGCAAATTACATACTTCACTCTGAAAGTTACGAAACGGTATCAACTCCCTATATAAGTAATATAAGTGAAATACCCAAAATTGTATGGGATCCACTAAAAACCCCAATTATTAATCACATATCTTTAGGACTTGGTATGATAATTATAGTAATGATAATAATATATATTGTAAGAAAAATACATGTACGCAGACGATTACAAGCCATAGCTTTTCCATAAATATAAGTAGCATTTTAACCTTTTCTCTGTTACCGTCACTTTCTCGGCCCTTGGCAGAATGTTCAAGCATGAACACAGATCTCGCCATGTGGTGACAACATAAAAATAGATTACAACACGTAAACGACCCTTAAGATAATGTTACAAAATTCAGTACGTGTGATCCTCTTTCATGTTCGTAAGAGACGCCTGAATTATGATAAGACTAACATAAAACTCAAGTGGTTTCATAGGACACATGTAAGAATGTAAGAAATGTCAATGTATTTGAGAGATGCTCTTCTCTTACTTCTCAAACGAGGTATTTAACGAGAAGGATTTAAAAGAATAAAACAGTTCAATTTTTGTGCTCAAATTATAACGTTGTACCATTATTTACACAGTTATTGCCAGCAGGTTCGAGATCAATGAAGAACATGTTAAACAGTTCCTTAGTAATGCGACTTTTCACGTTTGAAAGTGCTCTAAACGTTTGACCAGTAGATTGAACCTGGCTTTTGATTTCCTCTACACTTGTAGAGTACTGAATATTTTTGATTACCACTCTAAATGATCTTTCTTGTTTTAATTGGTAAGCGGGAAAATTATTTCTTAAAGTATGAACTAAAGATCTGTATTTATCTATACACCATTAACCAAACGCGTTACTTGCCCACTACGTTGAGATTTGAAACTCAAGTCAGTAATAGATATAATAGATACCTTGCTTAAATATTTAATCATACTATTTATATTATTAACGTTAGATATAGGGGGTTGAGAAAGAATAATTAGCCATTGTCTGGGATACAAAATATTTCAGATAATACTTATTATATGTTCTGCGGGCGTGCCTTACAGAAAGCTTAGTCCGCCTATGCTGCTACATTTCGGCTTTGTTGAAAAATTTTATTTTCACTCAACGGAGTCACTCCGATTTTCGCTAATTTATGTTTGGCCAGCGTGGACAGTACAATAGACTTGTACTTTGTCGCGAACTTAATCGAACTTGTTCCACACTGGTCTCTGCTGGGCGCCAGTTTATTATACCCTGAGCCCATTGAAAATGGGAAATCAGGGTATAATGTTTTTGTGAAAATGTATGTAACAGGCAGAAGGAGACGTCGCAGACCATACAAAGTATATATATTCTTGATCAGCTCGATGAGCTGAGTTGAAATAGCCCTGTCCGTCTGTCCGTCCGTCCGTCCGTCCGTCCGTCCGTCTGTGTGAACGCAGCGATCTCGTAAACCACAGAAGCTAGAAAGCTGAAATTTGACATGTATACTCCTGAATACCATACGCTATACGAGTTTTTTTAAAAATTAGATAACTCTTTCCGTTCTCTTTTTATCGATAAATTTCGATAACTTTTCGTCTCTTTTACGTACCGTAAGAGCTAGAGACATGAAATTTACTGTGTAGATGCCTGTTGTGAATACAGACATTTTGTAATTTTTGGATTTTGGATGCCACGCCCCCTTCGCCCTAAATTTGAAAAAAAAACGCATTTCAAATACTAGAGACTTGTGCTTCGGCACATACACACATATGAATAACATAATTATACCCTGAAAGTTTGAATAAAAAAGTTTTGTTAGAAAAAAAGTTATTAAACATTTAATTTCCACAATATAAGCCTCTTGCAGCCCAGGCGCTGTCGCTACGTCAACTGCGCAGTTGGCAGAGCGTGTGCTTGAGTGTGCGTCTGTGTGTGTGTATGTGTTGCTTGCAATATATGTATATGTAAGCTAAGCATAGAATATTTGAAGTATCGGCACTTCGCAGGGCTCAGGGTATCTCCTAGTCGAGCCGTCTCGACTAGAGCATTCTTACTTGTTCTTATTTATACTATTTATCTCTAAACTTATCTGGAAATGATGTCCTTTTGCTGCTTCTCGGTTGCTGCCTGGATGCTGCTTCTCGGCGGCTGCTTCTCGGCTGTCGTTTCTGGGCTGTTCCCTGGTTGTAGCTTCTCGGTTGCTCCGTGAATGCTGCTTCTTCTCGGCTGCTACGTGACGCTTTCAAATTTATTTATTTATATATATATATATATATATATATATATATATATTTTTTTTTTTTTGTAGACACTCACTTTCCGATGTTTTATCCTCGGAACGTTTTATAATTTTTTTTTTTTATTTTGACTTTCCGATGTTTTAGCCTCGGAACGCTTTATAATTTTTTGTGTATACAAAATTATTAAACATAAACCCTTTTTTTTTAGGTTTTTGTTTTTTTTTTTTTTTAACAACTCTTAGGGGTTTTTATACCCTGAGCCCATTGAAAATGGGAAATCAGGGTATAATGTTTTTGTGAAAATGTATGTAACAGGCAGAAGGAGACGTCGCATATATTCTTGATCAGCTCGATGAGCTGAGTTGAAATAGCCCTGTCCGTCTGTCCGTCCGTCCGTCCGTCCGTCCGTCCGTCTGTGTGAACGCAGCGATCTCGTAAACCACAGAAGCTAGAAAGCTGAAATTTGACATGTATACTCCTGAATACCATACGCTATACGAGTTTTTTTAAAAATTAGATAACTCTTTCCGTTCTCTTTTTATCGATAAATTTCGATAACTTTTCGTCTCTTTTACGTACCGTAAGAGCTAGAGACATGAAATTTACTGTGTAGATGCCTGTTGTGAATACAGACATTTTGTAATTTTTGGATTTTGGATGCCACGCCCCCTTCGCCCTAAATTTGAAAAAAAAACGCATTTCAAATACTAGAGACTTGTGCTTCGGCACATACACACATATGAATAACATAATCATGCCCTGAAAGTTTGAATCAAAAAGTCCTGGTAGAAAAAAAGTTATTAAACAATTAATTTCCCATAGCGTAGGCGTCTTGCAGCCCAAGCGCTGTCGCTACGTCAACTGCGCAGTTGGCAGAGCGTATGCTTGAGCGTGCGTCTGTGTGTGTGTATGTGTTGCTTGCAACATTTGTATATGTAAACTAAGCATAGAATATTTGAAGTATCGGCACTACGCAGGGCTCAGGGTATCTCCTAGTCGAGCCGTCTCGACTAGAGCATTCTTACTTGTTTCCACATAATTATGTGACTTTATGACTTTTCAACAGCCACTTACGCAGTTAACCAATCGACTGGCGTTCTATAACCAAACGTACTCAACGGCGGCTTACGGACCGGTGTCCTACAGCCAGAGGGCGTCTTATTACATTCAGACTTCTTATTACAGCTGCTTTCTCGAGCCGCTGCCTTGAGAAGCCTCTTTTCCGTATCTTTTTGCCGCTCTTTTTTTGCAAATGAGCAGCTGACAGATATCCGCTGTTTTATACAAATTCGTATTGTCAGCTGTTTTGTAGCTCTCAACAATGGTGGGCAAATCAACAAGTTTGGCGCACAGCGGCTTATCCTCCAGCCAAACCTTAGCGGATCTTTTTTCATCATCGAAATGAATCCTTAATATCTCGTGGATCCGATCGTTCTTTAAGGCCTGGTGCACTATCTTCGCCTGTTCCTGAAAACAAATAGTGTAGAAAAAACGTTAGTAGAGCTTTGAGAATTTTTGGAAGTTTGCTCGAACCTCAGGAAAGCGTATGATAAACTGATTCTCCAATTCAATTATTTCATCCGATGGTTCACTCTCATCCGAGAGATTTTTATAGGGCTCTCCTTTGTTTTCAAGATTTTTCGTTGGGTCCTTGTCAATTGAGCTGGAATCCATTTTTACAGGATATAATTTGAACAGTGTTGATTAAATTTTATTTCATATACGATATCCAGTTAGGAGCCCTTCAAAACTATTGTCAGTTTTCGAGTGTAAATAATAAAATCATTTCGAATTTTTTTAGCTTTTGAATGCTTTGTTTTTCCAATCAAATTGGATAGATATGAAATATATATATTAAATATATTATAGACTTTTTTGACTTTCAGAACCAGCGGAAGTTAGAATGCATTCATCGATAGCTCAACCACTTCATCGCTAGCTTCCATTGTGTTTGCCGGGTGATTTGCAGTGACTACCTCAAAACCAGTAATTTTGAAATATGATCTGGTGGTAAAATATGTTGCTAGATACAAGATATCAATATCATTAGATTTTATGTGTGCTGCTAGTTCCTGATTTCGATTGGAAAGTCCATTGGCATTCCATAAACTGATGCGAAGGTCTATTTGCATAGTTTTGTGATGAGTATGGTTATAGTATTTAGAAGATTACTAATTTGTTCGTGAATTGTGAATTATTTTCAGATGAGTTTACGGTTTCAGTGGCCATTTGCGCATAAGTTGTTTTATTATTTTAAAATTTCTTATCGTTGTTTGGAGGTGACTCTTTTTCCTTAGTACAGCATTTACTCTCGTGTTGTAGGGAGCATTTCACACATCTAAACCTTTTAGCGCAGACGATTTTGTATGTAAAAATTCTTGACATCGGTACCATTTAACTATGTCATTCGTTTTCCTTGGTGACTCAACTAACATTATGGCATTATTAATGTATTTTAGGTTTTAAATTTCACAGTTATTGCCAGCAGGTTCGAGATCAATGAATAATTAACGGTTTCTTAGTAATGCGACTTTTCACGTTTGAAATTGCTCTAAACGTTTGACCAGTAGATTGAACCTGGCTTTTGATTTCCTCAACACTTGTAGAGTACTGAATATTTTTGATTACCACTCTAAATGATCTTTCTTGTTTTAATTGGTAACCGGGAAAATTATTTCTTAAAGTATGAACTAAAGATCTGTATTTATCTATACACCATTAACCAAACGCGTTACTTGCCCACTACGTTGAGATTTGAAACTCAAGTCAGTAATAGATATAATAGATACCTTGCTTAAATATTTAATCATACTATTTATATTATTAACGTTAGATATAGGGGGTTCAGAAAGAATAATTAGCCATTGTCTGGGATACAAAATATTTCAGATTATACTTATTATATGTTCTGCGGGCGTGCCTTACAGAAAGCTTAGTCCGCCTATGCTGCTACTTTTCGGCTTTGTTGAAATATTTTATTTTCACTCAACGGAGTCAGTCCGATTTTCGCTAATTTATGTTTGGCCAGCGTGGACAGTACAATAGACTTGTACTTTGTCGCGAACTTAATCGAACTTGTTCCACACTGGTCTCTGCTGGGCGCCAGTTTATTATACCCTGAGCCCATTGAAAATGGGAAATCAGGGTATAATGTTTTTGTGAAAATGTATGTAACAGGCAGAAGGAGACGTCGCAGACCATACAAAGTATATATATTGCTGATCAGCTCGATGAGCTGAGTTGATATAGCCCTGTCCGTCCGTCCGTCCGTCCTTCCGTCTGTACGAGTTTTTTTCAAAAATTCGATAACTCTTCCCGTTCTCTTTTTATCGATAAATTTCGATAACGTTTCGTCTATTTTACGTACCGTAAGAGCTAGAGACATGAAATTCACTGTGTAGATTCCTGTTGTGAATACAGACATTTTGTAATTTTTGGATTTTGGATGCCACGCCTCCTTCGCCGTAAATTTTCAAAAAATGCATTTCAAATACTAGAGACTTGTGTTTCGGCACATACACACATATGAATAACACAATCATGCCCTGAAAGTTTGAATAAAAAAGTCCTGCTAGAAAAAAGTTATTAAACATTTAATTTCCCATAGCGTAGGCGTCTTGCAGCCCAAGCGCAGTCGCTACGTCAACTGCGCAATTGGCAGAGCGTGTGCTTGAGCGTGCGTCTGTTTGTGTGTATGTGTTGCTTGCAATATATATATATATATGTAAGGTAAGCATAGAATATTTGAAGTATCGGCACTTCGCAGGGCTCAGGGTATCTCCTAGTCGAGCCGTCTCGACTAGAGCATTCTTACTTATTTTTCCTTTGTTGAAGAAATAAAAAACAGGTGATTGTTCGTTTTGAACCTTCTTTATTGATCTTCCAGTTGTGACTAAAATAAAAGATTAAACTTAAGCTAGCTGTATGCTTGCGCGGTCGGTGTTTATGTAACCAATTATACCGTTTTTGCTGACTTCTTGCAGGAAATATTGAAATATGATTTATTTGTAATCTGCCTTCTTAAGTTGTCGTGAACGTCATATTGACGTTTATTATTTTTGTTGTCTTCTTGCAGGTGTTTATTATTTTTGTTGTCTTCTTGCAGGAAATGTTGAAATATAATTTTAGTTAAACAGTTGTGTTTCTGCTGACTTCTTGCAGGAAATGGTGAAATATGATTTATCCAGAATCTTGGCTTTGAGTATTTTGTTGCTATGTTGAACAAACACTATGTTGTAATTTGAGTGCTTTGTCGTTAATGCTTCATGACATTAAGTTATATATTAAAGAAACAGGGAATTTGCGGAATAGAAGTTCTTCGCTGGGTTCAGGGTATCATTTAGTCGGGGGCCACCGACTAGAGTTTTTTTACTTGTTTACTTGTTTTATCTTCATATATCACTGTGTTGTCCGTCAAGACCTCTTCGCTGCTAGTATCGGATAGCAATTGGTCGGGCACGATGACCGGTGGAAGCTCGTCGACCACCTCGAACTCCACGTTCACCGCCTCGATGTCCATGCGCAGCAGATACTTCAGCTCACGCATGAGGTCGGGCTCGAGCGGTTGTATGGTGTTAGTTCTCACCGCCTTGCTATGGCGACGATTACGCAGATTGTGACAGGGTGGCGTCAGGCCATGTGGCCACAAGTCTTTGACGTCTACTTTTATAAAATCTTGAGCAGTGTCACTAAAAGGCGGTAATCCTCCGATTACCTTACACTCCGCCTTATTGTATTTGCCCGGCGTTTGTGAACATCTAGGCGTCTGCCAACTGTCCGGCGTATGTGGTCCGTTCGGAGTTAACCAATCGACTGGCGTTCTATAACCAAGCGTACTCAACGGCGGCTTACGGACCGGTGTCCTACAGCCAGAGGGCGTCTTATTACATTCAGACTTCTTATTACAGCTGCTTTCTCGAGCCGCTGCCTTGAGAAGCCTCTTTTCCGTATCTTTTTGCCGCTCTTTTTTGCAAATGAGCAGCTGACAGATATCCGCTGTTTTATACAAATTCGTATTGTCAGCTGTTTTGTAGCTCTCAACAATGGTGGGCAAATCAACAAGTTTGGCGCACAGCGGCTTATCCTCCAGCCAAACCTTAGCGGATCTTTTTTCATCATCGAAATGAATCCTTAATATCTCGTGGATCCGATCGTTCTTTAAGGCCTGGTGCACTATCTTCGCCTGTTCCTGAAAACAAATAGTGTAGAAAAAACGTTAGTAGAGCTTTGAGAATTTTTGGAAGTTTGCTCGAACCTCAGGAAAGCGTATGATAAACTGATTCTCCAATTCAATTATTTCATCCGATGGTTCACTCTCATCCGAGAGATTTTTATAGGGCTCTCCTTTGTTTTCAAGATTTTTCGTTGGGTCCTTGTCAATTGAGTTGGAATCCATTTTTACAGGATATAATTTGAACAGTGTTGATTTCATTTTATTTCATATACGATATCCAGTTAGGAGCCCTTCAAAACTATTGTCAGTTTTCGAGTGTAAATAATAAAATCATTTCGAATTTTTTAGCTTTTGAATGCTTTGTTTTTCCAATCATATTGGATAGATATGAAATAAATATTAAATATATTATAGACTTTTTTGACTTTCAGAACCAGCGGAAGTTATAATGCATTCATCGATAGCTCAACCACTTCATCGCTAGCTTCCATTGTGTTTGCCGGGTGATTTGCAGTGACTACCTCAAAACCAGAAATTTTGAAATATGATCTGGTGGTAAATATGTTGCAGATACATGATATCAATATCATTAGATTTTATGTGTGCTGCTAATTCCTGATTGCGATTGGAAAGTCCATTGGCATTCCATAAACTGATGCGAAGGTCTATTTGCATAGTTTTGTGATGAGTATGGTTATAGTATTTAGAAGATTACTAATTTGTTCGTGAATTGTGAATTGTTTTCAGATGAGTTTACGGTTTCACTGGCCATTTGCGCATAAGTTGTTTTATTGCTGTAACTCATTTGTTCTGTCATAGTATTTGGAAGAAAATTTCTTATCGTTGTTTGGAGGTGACTCTTTCCTTAGTACAGCATTTACTCTCGTGTTGTAGGGAGCATTTCACACATCTAAACCTTTTAGCGCAGACGATTTTGTATGTAAAAATTCTTGACATCGGTACCATTTAACTATGTCATTCGTTTTCCTTGGTAACTCAACTAACATTATGGCATTATTAATGTATTTTAGGTTTTAAATTTCACAGTTATTGCCAGCAGGTTCGAGATCAATGAAGAACATATTTAACGGTTCCTTAGTAATGCGACTTTTCACGTTTGAAATTGCTCTAAACGTTTGACCAGTAGATTGAACCTGGTTTTTCATTTCCTCTACACTTGTAGAGTACTGAATATTTTTGATTACCACTCTAAATGATCTTTCTTGTTTTAATTGGTAACCGGGAAAATTATTTCTTAAAGTATGAACTAAAGATCTGTATTTATCTATACACCATTAACCAACCGCGTTACTTGCCCACTACGTTGAGATTTGAAACTCAAGTCAGTAATAGATAAAATAGATTACCTTGCTTAAATATTTAATCATACTATTTATATTATTAACGTTAGATATAGGGGGTTGAGAAAGAATAATTAGCCATTGAAAAATTTTATTTTCACTCAACGGAGTCACTCCGATTTTCGCTAATTTATGTTTGGCCAGCGTGGACAGTAAAATAGACTTGTACTTTGTCGCGAACTTAATCGAACTTGTTCCACACTGGTCTCTGCTGGGCGCCAGTTTATTATACCCTGAGCCCATTGAAAATGAGAAATCAGGGTATAATGTTTTTGTGAAAATGTATGTAACAGGCAGAAGGAGATGTCGCAGACCATACAAAGTATATATATTCCTGATCAGCTCGATGAGCTGAGTTGATATAGCCCTGTCCGTCTGTCCGTCCGTCCGTCCGTCCGTCCGTCCGTCTGTGTGAACGCAGCGATCTCGTAAACCACAGAAGCTAGAGAGCTGAAATATACGAGTTTTTTTCAAAAATTCAATAACTCTTCCCGTTCTCTTTTTATCGATAAATTTCGATAACGTTTCGTCTATTTTACGTACCGTAAGAGCTAGAGACATGAAATTCACTGTGTAGATTCCTGTTGTGAATACAGACATTTTGTAATTTTTGGATTTTGGATGCCACGCCCCCTTCGCCGTAAATTTTCAAAAAATGCATTTCAAATACTAGAGACTTGTGTTTCGGCACATACACACATATGAATAACACAATCATGCCCTTCAGGGCATGAATAAAAAAGTCTTGCTAGAAAAAAGTTATTAAACATTTAATTTCCACAACATAAGCCTCTTGCAGCCCAAGCGCAGTCGCTACGTCAGCTGCGCAATTGGCAGAGCGTGTGCTTGAGCGTGCGTCTGTTTGTGTGTATGTGTTGCTTGCAATATATATATATGTAAGGTAAGCATAGAATATTTGAAGTATCGGCACTTCGCAGGGCTCAGGGTATCTCCTAGTCGAGCCGTCTCGACTAGAGCATTCTTACTTATTTTTCCTTTGTTGAAGAAATAAAAAACAGGTGATTGTTCGTTTTGAACCTTCTTTATTGATCTTCCCGTTGTGACTGAAATAAAAGATTAAACCTAAGCTAGCTGTATGTTTGCGCGGTCGGTGTTTATGTAACCAATTATACCGTTTTTGCTGACTTCTTGCAGGAAATATTGAAATATGATTTATTTGTAATCTGCCTTCTTAAGTTGTCGTGAACGTCAATATTGTTATACCCTGAGCCCATTGAAAATGGGAAATCAGGGTATAATGTTTTTGTGAAAATGTATGTAACAGGCAGAAGGAGACGTCGCAGACCATACAAACTATATATATTCTTGATCAGCTCGATGAGCTGAGTTGAAATAGCCCTGTCCGTCTGTCCGTCCGTCCGTCCGTCCGTCCGTCCGTCCGTCCGTCCGTCCGTCTGTGTGAACGCAGCGATCTCGTAAACCACAGAAGCTAGAGAGCTGAAATTTGACATGTATACTCCTGAATACCATACGCTATACGAGTTTTTTTCAAAAATTCGATAACTCTTCCCGTTCTCTTTTTATCGATAAATTTCGATAACTTTTCGTCTCTTTTACGTACCGTAAGAGCTAGAGACCTGAAATTCACTATGTAGATTCCTGTTGTGAATACAGACATTTTGTAATTTTTGGATTTTGGGTGCCACGCCCCCTTCGCCCTAAATTTACAAAAAACGCATTTCAAATACTAGAGACTTGTGCTTCGGCACATACACACATATGAATAACATAATCATGCCCTGAAAGTTTGAATAAAAAAGTCCTTCTAGAAAAAAAGTTATTAAACATTTAATTTCCCATAGCGTAGGCGTCTTGCAGCCCAAGCGCTGTCGCAACGTCAACTGCGCAGTTGGCAGAACGTGTGCTTAAGCGTGCGTCTATGTGTGTGTATGTGTTGCTTGCAATATATGTATACATATGTAAACTAAGCATAGAATATTTGAAGTATCGGCACTTCGCAGGGCTCAGGGTATCTCCTAGTCGAGCCGTCTCGACTAGAGCATTCTTACTTGTTTTCTACTGATATGCCAACATTTTTTGCATAATAAAATTTTATCGCTATCAAAGCTGAATGGGCAACCATAGTTAGCTTATTAGACCATCAGTGATTAATTTGGAACAGCAGAATAATACTGAAGCGCTAGAGTATCAAAGAGCACAACAACATAGATCATTAGCTAGACAAGAAATATACGAACAAGGCAGTAATATGGAAACCAAAGAAGACAAAGAAGAAGAAAACATTATTCGTCAAATAATAAACGAACAAGTACCTAGGCACAAGCCTAGGCTTGTTCAAGAAACACGAAACCAACACTTGACTTTTCAACAGCCACTTACGCAACTATAACACCAAACAATCGAAATCATTTAAGTGATTTAGATAAAGTACCGGACATAATGAAATGTTTACAGGAGTTTTCAGGCAACCCAACAGAATTCTGAAAACTCCTGTAAACATTTCATTATGTCCGGTACTTTATCTAAATCACTTAAATGATTTCGATTGTTTGGTGTTATAGTTGCGTAAGTGGCTGTTGAAAAGTCAAGTGTTGGTTTCGTGTTTCTTGAACAAGCTTAGGCTTGTGCCTAGGTACTTGTTCGTTTATTATTTGACGAATAATGTTTTCTTCTTCTTTGTCTTCTTTGGTTTCCATATTACTGCCTTGTTCGTATATTTCTTGTCTAGCTAATGATCTATGTTGTTGTGCTCTTTGATACTCTAGCGCTTCAGTATTATTCTGCTGTTCCAAATTAATCACTGATGGTCTAATAAGCTAACTATGGTTGCCCATTCAGCTTTGATAGCGATAAAATTTTATTATGCAAAAAATGTTGGCATATCAGTAGAAAACAAGTAAGAATGCTCTAGTCGAGACGGCTCGACTAGGAGATACCCTGAGCCCTGCGAAGTGCCGATACTTCAAATATTCTATGCTTAGTTTACATATGTATACATATATTGCAAGCAACACATACACACACATAGACGCACGCTTAAGCACACGTTCTGCCAACTGCGCAGTTGACGTTGCGACAGCGCTTGGGCTGCAAGACGCCTACGCTATGGGAAATTAAATGTTTAATAACTTTTTTTTCTAGCAGGACTTTTTTATTCAAACTTTCAGGGCATGATTATGTTATTCATATGTGTGTATGTGCCGAAGCACAAGTCTCTAGTATTTGAAATGCGTTTTTTGTAAATTTAGGGCGAAGGGGGCGTGGCATCCAAAATCCAAAAATTACAAAATGTCTGTATTCACAACAGGAATCTACATAGTGAATTTCAGGTCTCTAGCTCTTACGGTACGTAAAAGAGACGAAAAGTTATCGAAATTTATCGATAAAAAGAGAACGGGAAGAGTTATCGAATTTTTGAAAAAAAACTCGTATAGCGTATGGTATTCAGGAGTATACATGTCAAATTTCAGCTCTCTAGCTTCTGTGGTTTACGAGATCGCTGCGTTCACACAGACGGACGGACGGACGGACGGACGGACGGACGGACGGACGGACGGACAGACGGACAGGGCTATTTCAACTCAGCTCATTGAGCTGATCAAGAATATATATAGTTTGTATGGTCTGCGACGTCTCCTTCTGCCTGTTACATACATTTTCACAAAAACATTATACCCTGATTTCCCATTTTCAATGGGCTCAGGGTATAACAATATTGACGTTCACGACAACTTAAGAAGGCAGATTACAAATAAATCATATTTCAATATTTCCTGCAAGAAGTCAGCAAAAACGGTATAATTGGTTACATAAACACCGACCGCGCAAACATACAGCTAGCTTAGGTTTAATCTTTTATTTCAGTCACAACTGGAAGATCAATAAAGAAAAATAATGAAGGTTCAAAACGAACAATCACCTCTTTTTTATTTCTTCAACAAAGGAAAAATAAGTAAGAATGCTCTAGTCGAGACGGCTCGACTAGGAGATACCCTGAGCCCTGTGAAGTGCCGATACTTCAAATATTCTATGCTTACCTTACATATATATATATTGCAAGCAATACATACACACAAACAGACGCACGCTCAAGCACACGCTCTGCCAATTGCGCAGTTGACGTAGCGACTGCGCTTGGGCTGCAAGAGGCTTATGTTGTGGAAATTAAATGTTTAATAACTTTTTTCTAGCAGGACTTTTTTATTCAAACTTTCAGGGCATGATTGTGTTATTCATATGTGTGTATGTGCCGAAACACAAGTCTCTAGTATTTGAAATGCATTTTTTGAAAATTTACGGTGAAGGGGGCGTGGCATCCAAAATCCAAAAATTACAAAATGTCTGTATTCACAACAGGAATCTACACAGTGAATTTCATGTCTCTAGCTCTTACGGTACGTAAAATAGACGAAACGTTATCGAAATTTATCGATAAAAAGAGAATGGAAAGAGTTATTGAATTTTTGAAAAAAAAAACTCGTATATTTCAGCTCTCTAGCTTCTGTGGTTTACGAGATCGCTGCGTTCACACAGACGGACGGACGGACGGACGGACGGACAGACGGACAGGGCTATATCAACTCAGCTCATCGAGCTGATCAGGAATATATATACTTTGTATGGTCTGCGACGTCTCCTTCTGCCTGTTACATACATTTTCACAAAAACATTATACCCTGATTTCCCATTTTCAATGGGCTCAGGGTATAATAAACTGGCGCCCAGCAGAGACCAGTGTGGAACAAGTTCGATTAAGTTCGCGACAAAGTACAAGTCTATTGTACTGTCCACGCTGGCCAAACATAAATTAGCGAAAATCGGAGTGACTCCGTTGAGTGAAAATAAAATTTTTCAATGGCTAATTATTCTTTCTCAACCCCCTATATCTAACGTTAATAATATAAATAGTATGATTAAATATTTAAGCAAGGTATCTATTTTATCTATTACTGACTTGAGTTTCAAATCTCAACGTAGTGGGCAAGTAACGCGTTTGGTTAATGGTGTATAGATAAATACAGATCTTTAGTTCATACTTTAAGAAATAATTTTCCCGGTTACCAATTAAAACAAGAAAGATCATTTAGAGTGGTAATCAAAAATATTCAGTACTCTACAAGTGTAGAGGAAATGAAAAACCAGGTTCAATCTACTGGTCAAACGTTTAGAGCAATTTCAAACGTGAAAAGTCGCATTACTAAGGAACCGTTAAATATGTTCTTCATTGATCTCGAACCTGCTGGCAATAACTGTGAAATTTAAAACCTAAAATACATTAATAATGCCATAATGTAGTTGAGTCACCAAGGAAAACGAATGACATAGTTAAATGGTACCGATGTCAAGAATTTTTACATACAAAATCGTCTGCGCTAAAAGGTTTAGATGTGTGAAATGCTCCCTACAACACGAGAGTAAATGCTGTACTAAGGAAAGAGTCACCTCCAAACAACGATAAGAAATTTTCTTCCAAATACTATGACAGAACAAATGAGTTACAGCAATAAAACAACTTATGCGCAAATGGCCAGTGAAACCGTAAACTCATCTGAAAACAATTCACAATTCACGAACAAATTAGTAATCTTCTAAATACTATAACCATACTCATCACAAAACTATGCAAATAGACCTTCGCATCAGTTTATGGAATGCCAATGGACTTTCCAATCGCAATCAGGAATTAGCAGCACACATAAAATCTAATGATATTGATATCATGTATCTGCAACATATTTTACCACCAGATCATATTTCAAAATTACTGGTTTTGAGGTAGTCACTGCAAATCACCCGGCAAACACAATGGAAGCTAGCGATGAAGTGGTTGAGCTATCGATGAATGCATTCTAACTTCCGCTGGTTCTGAAAGTCAAAAAAGTCTATAATATATTTAATATATATATTTCATATCTATCCAATTTGATTGGAAAAACAAAGCATTCAAAAGCTAAAAAAATTCGAAATGATTTTATTATTTACACTCGAAAACTGACAATAGTTTTGAAGGGCTCCTAACTGGATATCGTATATGAAATAAAATTTAATCAACACTGTTCAAATTATATCCTGTAAAAATGGATTCCAGCTCAATTGACAAGGACCCAACGAAAAATCTTGAAAACAAAGAAGAGCCCTATAAAAATCTCTCGGATGAGAGTGAACCATCGGATGAAATAATTGAATTGGAGAATCAGTTTATCATACGCTTTCCTGAGGTTCGAGCAAACTTCCAAAAATTCTCAAAGCTCTCCTAACGTTTTTTCTACACTATTTGTTTTCAGGAACAGGCGAAGATAGTGCACCAGGCCTTAAAGAACGATCGGATCCACGAGATATTAAGGATTCATTTCGATGATGAAAAAAGATCCGCTAAGGTTTGGCTGGAGGATAAGCCGCTGTGCGCCAAACTTGTTGATTTGCCCACCATTGTTGAGAGCTACAAAACAGCTGACAATACGAATTTGTATAAAACAGCGGATATCTGTCAGCTGCTCATTTGCAAAAAAGAGCGGCAAAAAGATACGGAAAAGAGGCTTCTCAAGGCAGCGGCTCGAGAAAGCAGCTGTAATAAGAAGTCTGAATGTAATAAGACGCCCTCTGGCTGTTCTGGCTGTAGGACACCGGTCCGTAAGCCGCCGTTGAGTACGCTTGGTTATAGAACGCCAGTCGATTGGTTAACTCCGAACGGACCACATACGCCGGACAGTTGGCAGACGCCTAGATGTTCACAAACGCCGGGCAAATACAATAAGGCGGAGTGTAAGGTAATCGGAGGATTACCGCCTTTTAGTGACACTGCTCAAGATTTTATAAAAGTAGACGTCAAAGACTTGTGGCCACATGGCCTGACGCCACCCTGTCACAATCTGCGTAATCGTCGCCATAGCAAGGCGGTGAGAACTAACACCATACAACCGCTCGAGCCCGACCTCATGCGTGAGCTGAAGTATCTGCTGCGCATGGACATCGAGGCGGTGAACGTGGAGTTCGAGGTGGTCGACGAGCTTCCACCGGTCATCGTGCCCGACCAATTGCTATCCGATACTAGCAGCGAAGAGGTCTTGACGGACAACACAGTGATATATGAAGATAAAACAAGTAAACAAGTAAAAAAAACTCTAGTCGGTGGCCCCCGACTAAAGGATACCCTGAACCCAGCGAAGAACCTCTATTCCGCAAATTCCCTGTTTCTTTAATATATAACTTAATGTCATGAAGCATTAACGACAAAGCACTTAAATTACAACATAGTGTTTGTTCAACATAGCAACAAAACACTCAAAGCCAAGATTCTGGATAAATCATATTTCACCATTTCCTGCAAGAACACAACTGTTTAACTAAAATTATATTTCAACATTTCCTGCAAGAAGACAACAAAAATAATAAACACCTGCAAGAAGACAACAAAAATAATAAACAACAATATTGACGTTCACGACAACGTAAGAAGGCAGATTACAAATAAATCATATTTCAATATTTCCTGCAAGAAGTCAGCAAAAACGGTATAATTGGTTACATAAACACCGACCGCGCAAACATACAGCTAGCTTAGGTTTAATCTTTTATTTTAGTCACAACTGGAAGATCAATAAAGAAGGTTCAAAACGAACAATCACCTCTTTTTTATTTCTTCAACAAAGGAAAAACAAGTAAGAATGCTCTAGTCGAGACGGCTCGACTAGGAGATACCCTGAGCCCTGCGAAGTGCCGATACTTCAAATATTCTATGCTTACCTTACATACATATATATTGCAAGCAACACATACACACAAACAGACGCACGCTCAAGCACACGCTCTGCCAATTGCGCAGTTGACGTAGCGACTGCGCTTGGGCTGCAAGAGGCTTATGTTTTGGAAATTAAATGTTTAATAACTTTTTTCTAGCAGGACTTTTTTATTCAAACTTTCAGGGCATGATTGTGTTATTCATATGTGTGTATGTGCCGAAACACAAGTCTCTAGTATTTGAAATGCATTTTTTGAAAATTTACGGCGAAGGGGGCGTGGCATCCAAAATCCAAAAATTACAAAATGTCTGTATTCACAACAGGAATCTACATAGTGAATTTCATGTCTGTAGCTCTTACGGTACGTAAAATAGACGAAACGTTATCGAAATTTATCGATAAAAAGAGAACGGGAAGAGTTATCGAATTTTTGAAAAAAACTCGTATTTTTCAGCTCTCTAGCTTCTGTGGTTACGAGATCGCTGCGTTCACACAGACGGACGGACGGACGGACGGACGGACAGACGGACAGGGCTATATCAACTCAGCTGATCAGGAAAATAACTTTGTATGGTCTGCGACGTCTCCTTCTGCCTGTTACATACATTTTCACAAAAACATTAACCCTGATTTCCCATTTTCAATGGGCTCAGGGTTTAAAAAGAAGCTATACTGTCTACATTCCATGACGATCCAATTCAAGGAGGTCATACAGGCATAAATAAAACGCTAGCTAAAATAAAAAGACAATATTATTGGAAAAACATGACTAAACATGTTAGAGAGTACATTAATAAATGTCCAAAATGCCTGACGTCGAAAACGACGAAACACACAAGATCACCTATGATTATAATTGAAACCCTAAAATATTCTTTTGACAGAGTGATAGTAGACACAATTGGTCCATTACCACGTACAGAAAATGGAAATGAATATGCAATCACTTTTATATGTGATTTGACGAAGTATTTAGTAGCAATTCCTGTTGCAAATAAGAGTGCAACAACTGTCGCAAAAGCCATATTCGAATCTTTTATTCGGAAGTACGGTCCAATGAAGCCGTTCATTACGGACATGGGAACAGAATATAAAAATTCCATTATAAATGACCAAAAATTACAAAATGTCTGCATTCACAGCAGGAATCTACATAGTGAATTTCAGGTCGCTAGCTCTTACGGTACGTAAAAGAGACGAAAAGTTATCGAAATTTATCGATAAAAAGAGAACGGGAAGAGTTATTGAATTAAAAAAAAAAACTCGTATAGCGTATGGTATTCAGGAGTATACATGTCAAATTTCAGCTCTCTAGCTTCTCTGGTTTACGAGATCGCTGCGTTCACACAGACGGACGGACGGACGGACAGACGGACAGGGCTATATCAACTCAGCTCATCGAGCTGATCAAGAATATATATACTTTGTATGGTCTGCGACGTCTCATTCTGCCTGTTACATACATTTTCACAAAAACATTATACCCTGATTTCCCATTTTCAATGGGCTCAGGGTATAATAAACTGGCGCCCAGCAGAGACCAGTGTGGAACAAGTTCGATTAAGTTCGCGACAAAGTACAAGTCTATTGTACTGTCCACGCTGGCCAAACATAAATTAGCGAAAATCGGAGTGACTCCGTTGAGTGAAAATAAAATTTTTCAACAAAGCCGAAAAGTATCAGCATAGGCGGACTAAGCTTTCTGTAAGGCACGCCCGCAGAACATATAATAAGTATTATCTGAAATATTTTGTATCCCAGACAATGGCTAATTATTCTTTCTCAACCCCCTATATCTAACGTTAATAATATAAATAGTATGATTAAATATTTAAGCAAGGTATCTATTATATCTATTACTGACTTGAGTTTCAAAACTCAACGTAGTGGGCAAGTAACGCGTTTGGTTAATGGTGTATAGATAAATACAGATCTTTAGTTCATACTTTAAGAAATAATTTTCCCGCTTACCAATTAAAACAAGAAATATCATTTAGAGTGGTAATCAAAAATATTCAGTACTCTACAAGTGTAGAGGAAATCAAAAACCAGGTTCAATCTACTGGTCAAACGTTTAGAGCAATTTCAAACGTGAAAAGTCGCATTACTAAGGAACCGTTAAATATGTTCTTCATTGATCTCGAACCTGCTGGCAATAACTGTGAAATTTAAAACCTAAAATACATAATAATGCCATAATGTGAGTTGAGTCACCAAGGAAAACGAATGACATAGTTAAATGGTACCGATGTCAAGAATTTTTACATACAAAATCGTCTGCGCTAAAAGGTTTAGATGTGTGAAATGCTCCCTACAACACGAGAGTAAATGCTGTACTAAGGAAAAAGAGTCACCTCCAAACAACGATAAGAAATTTTCTTCCAAATACTATGACAGAACAAATGAGTTACAGCAATAAAACAACTTATGCGCAAATGGCCAGTGAAACCGTAAACTCATCTGAAAACAATTCACAATTCACGAACAAATTAGTAATCTTCTAAATACTATAACCATACTCATCACAAAACTATGCAAATAGACCTTCGCATCAGTTTATGGAATGCCAATGGACTTTCCAATCGCAATCAGGAATTAGCAGCACACATAAAATCTAATGATATTGATATCACGTATCTGCAACATATTTTACCACCAGATCATATTTCAAAATTACTGGTTTTGAGGTAGTCACTGCAAATCACCCGGCAAACACAATGGAAGCTAGCGATGAAGTGGTTGAGCTATCGATGAATGCATTCTAACTTCCGCTGGTTCTGAAAGTCAAAAAAGTCTATAATATATTTAATATATATATTTCATATCTATCCAATTTGATTGGAAAAACAAAGCATTCAAAAGCTAAAAAAATTCGAAATGATTTTATTATTTACACTCGAAAACTGACAATAGTTTTGAAGGGCTCCTAACTGGATATCGTATATGAAATAAAATGAAATCAACACTGTTCATATTATATCCTGTAAAAATGGATTCCAACTCAATTGACAAGGACCCAACGGAAAATCTTGAAAACAAAGAAGAGCCCTATAAAAATCTCTCGGATGAGAGTGAACCATCGGATGAAATAATTGAATTGGAGAATCAGTTTATCATACGCTTTCCTGAGGTTCGAGCAAACTTTCAAAAATTCTCAAAGCTCTCCTAACGTTTTTTCTACACTATTTGTTTTCAGGAACACCAGTGCACCAGGCCTTAAAGAACGATCGGATCCACGAGATATTAAGGATTCATTTCGATGCTGAAAAAAGATCCGCTAAGGTTTGGCTGGAGGATAAGCCGCTGTGCGCCATACTTGTTGATTTGCCCACCATTGTTGAGAGCTACAAAACAGCTGACAATACGAATTTGTATAAAACAGCGGATATCTGTCAGCTGCTCATTTGCAAAAAAGAGCGGCAAAAAGATACGGAAAAGAGGCTTCTCAAGGCAGCGGCTCGAGAAAGCAGCTGTAATAAGAAGTCTGAATGTAAGGACACCTGTCCGTAAGCCGCCGTTGAGTACGCTTGGTTATAGAACGCCAGTCGATTGGTTAACTCCGAACGGACCACATACGCCGGACAGTTGGCAGACGCCTAGATGTCCACAAACGCCGGGCAAATACAATAAGGCGGAGTGTAAGGTAATCGGAGGATTACCGCCTTTTAGTGACACTGCTCAAGATTTTATAAAAGTAGACGTCAAAGACTTGTGGCCACATGGCCTGACGCCACCCTGTCACAATCTGCGTAATCGTCGCCATAGCAAGGCGGTGAGAACTAACACCATACAACCGCTCGAGCCCGACCTCATGCGTGAGCTGAAGTATCTGCTGCGCATGGACATCGAGGCGGTGAACGTGGAGTTCGAGGTGGTCAACGAGCTTCCACCGGTCATCGTGCCCGACCAATTGCTATCCGATACTAACAGCGAAGAGGTCTTGACGGACAACACAGTGATATATGAAGAAAAAACAAGTAAACAAGTAAAAAAAACTCTAGTCGGTGGCCCCCGACTAAAGGATACCCTGAACCCAGCGAAGAACCTCTATTCCGCAAATTCCCTGTTTCTTTAATATATAACTTAATGTCATGAAGCATTAACGACAGCACTTAAATTACAACATAGTGTTTGTTCAACATAGCAACAAAACACTCAAAGCCAAGATTCTGGATAAATCATATTTCACCATTTCCTGCAAGAAGTCAGCAGAAACACAACTGTTTAACTAAAATTATATTTCAACATTTCCTGCAAGAAGACAACAAAAATAATAAACACCTGCAAGAAGACAACAAAAATAATAAACAACAATATTGACGTTCACGACAACGTAAGAAGGCAGATTACAAATAAATCATATTTCAATATTTCCTGCAAGAAGTCAGCAAAAACGGTATAATTGGTTACATAAACACCGACCGCGCAAACATACAGCTAGCTTAGGTTTAATCTTTTATTTTAGTCACAACTGGAAGATCAATAAAGAAGGTTCAAAACGAACACTCACCTCTTTTTTATTTCTTCAACAAAGGAAAAACCAGTAAGAATGCTCTAGTCGAGACGGCTCGACTAGGAGATACCCTGAGCCCTGCGAAGTGCCGATACTTCAAATATTCTATGCTTACCTTACATACATATATATTGCAAGCAACACATACACACAAACAGACGCACGCTCAAGCACACGCTCTGCCAATTGCGCAGTTGACGTAGCGACTGCGCTTGGGCTGCAAGAGGCTTATGTTATGGAAATTAAATGTTTAATAACTTTTTTCTAGCAGGACTTTTTTATTCAAACTTTCAGGGCATGATTGTGTTATTCATATGTGTGTATGTGCCGAAACACAAGTCTCTAGTATTTGAAATGCATTTTTTGAAAATTTACGGCGAAGGGGGCGTGGCATCCAAAATCCAAAAATTACAAAATGTCTGTATTCACAAATTCCTGTTGTCCTACACAGTGAATTTCATGTCTCTAGCTCTTACGGTACGTAAAATAGACGAAACGTTATCGAAATTTATCGATAAAAAGAGAACGGGAAGAGTTATCGAATTTTTGAAAAAAAAACTCGTATAGCGTATGGTATTCAGGAGTATACATGTCAAATTTCAGCTCTCTAGCTTCTCTGGTTTACGAGATCGCTGCGTTCACACAGACGGACGGTCGGACGGACGGACAGACGGACAGGGCTATATCAACTCAGCTCATCGAGCTGATCAGGAATATATATACTTTTTGTTCCGTCTCCTTCTGCCTGTTACATACATTTTCACAAAAACATTATACCCTGATTTCCCATTTTCAATGGGCTCAGGGTATAATAAACTGGCGCCCAGCAGAGACCAGTGTGGAACAAGTTCGATTAAGTTCGCGACAAAGTACAAGTCTATTGTACTGTCCACGCTGGCCAAACATAAATTAGCGAAAATCGGAGTGACTCCGTTGAGTGAAAATAAAATTTTTCAACAAAGGCGAAAAGTATCAGCATAGGCGGACTAAGCTTTCTGTAAGGCACGCCCGCAGAACATATAATAAGTATTATCTGAAATATTTTGTATCCCAGACAATGGCTAATTATTCTTTCTCAACCCCCTATATCTAACGTTAATAATATAAATAGTATGATTAAATATTTAAGCAAGGTATCTATTATATCTATTACTGACTTGAGTTTCAAATCTCAACGTAGTGGGCAAGTAACGCGTTTGGTTAATGGTGTATAGATAAATACAGATCTTTAGTTCATACTTTAAGAAATAATTTTCCCGCTTACCAATTAAAACAAGAAAGATCATTTAGAGTGGTAATCAAAAATATTCAGTACTCTACAAGTGTAGAGGAAATCAAAAGCCAGGTTCAATCTACTGGTCAAACGTTTAGAGCAATTTCAAACGTGAAAAGTCGCATTACTAAGGAACCGTTAAATATGTTCTTCATTGATCTCGAACCTGCTGGCAATAACTGTGAAATTTAAAACCTAAAATACATTAATGTGAGTTGAGTCACCAAGGAAAACGAATGACATAGTTAAATGGTACCGATGTCAAGAATTTTGACATACAAAATCGTCTGCGCTAAAAGGTTTAGATGTGTGAAATGCTCCCTACAACACGAGAGTAAATGCTGTACTAAGGAAAAAGAGTCACCTCCAAACAACGATAAGAAATTTTCTTCCAAATACTATGACAGAACAAATGAGTTACAGCAATAAAACAACTTATGCGCAAATGGCCAGTGAAACCGTAAACTCATCTGAAATCAATTCACAATTCACGAACAAATTAGTAATCTTCTAAATACTATAACCATACTCATCACAAAACTATGCAAATAGACCTTCGCATCAGTTTATGGAATGCCAATGGACTTTCCAATCGCAATCAGGAATTAGCAGCACACATAAAATCTAATGATATTGATATCACGTATCTGAAGCATATTTTATCACCAGATCATATTTCAAAATTACTGGTTTTGAGGTAGTCACTGCAAATCACCCGGCAAACACAATGGAAGCTAGCGATGAAGTGGTTGAGCTATCGATGAATGCATTCTAACTTCCGCTGGTTCTGAAAGTCAAAAAAGTCTATAATATATTTAATATATATATTTCATATCTATCCAATTTGATTGGAAAAACAAAGCATTCAAAAGCTAAAAAAATTCGAAATGATTTTATTATTTACACTCGAAAACTGACAATAGTTTTGAAGGGCTCCTAACTGGATATCGTATATGAAATAAAATGAAATCAACACTGTTCATATTATATCCTGTAAAAATGGATTCCAACTCAATTGACAAGGACCCAACGGAAAATCTTGAAAACAAAGAAGAGCCCTATAAAAATCTCTCGGATGAGAGTGAACCATCGGATGAAATAATTGAATTGGAGAATCAGTTTATCATACGCTTTCCTGAGGTTCGAGCAAACTTCCAAAAATTCTCAAAGCTCTCCTAACGTTTTTTCTACACTATTTGTTTTCAGGAACAGGCGAAGATAGTGCACCAGGCCTTAAAGAACGATCGGATCCACGAGATATTAAGGATTCATTTCGATGATGAAAAAAGATCCGCTAAGGTTTGGCTGGAGGATAAGCCGCTGTGCGCCAAACTTGTTGATTTGCCCACCATTGTTGAGAGCTACAAAACAGCTGACAATACGAATTTGTATAAAACAGCGGATATCTGTCAGCTGCTCATTTGCAAAAAAGAGCGGCAAAAAGATACGGAAAAGAGGCTTCTCAAGGCAGCGGCTCGAGAAAGCAGCTGTAATAAGAAGTCTGAATGTAATAAGACGCCCTCTGGCTGTAGGACACCGGTCCGTAAGCCGCCGTTGAGTACGCTTGGTTATAGAACGCCAGTCGATTGGTTAACTCCGAACGGACCACATACGCCGGACAGTTGGCAGACGCCTAGATGTCCACAAACGCCGGGCAAATACAATAAGGCGGAGTGTAAGGTAATCGGAGGATTACCGCCTTTTAGTGACACTGCTCAAGATTTTATAAAAGTAGACGTCAAAGACTTGTGGCCACATGGCCTGACGCCACCCTGTCACAATCTGCGTAATCGTCGCCATAGCAAGGCGGTGAGAACTAACACCATACAACCGCTCGAGCCCGACCTCATGCGTGAGCTGAAGTATCTGCTGCGCATGGACATCGAGGCGGTGAACGTGGAGTTCGAGGTGGTCGACGAGCTTCCACCGGTCATCGTGCCCGACCAATTGCTATCCGATACTAGCAGCGAAGAGGTCTTGACGGACAACACAGTGATATATGAAGATAAAACAAGTAAACAAGTAAAAAAACTCTAGTCGGTGGCCCCCGACTAAAGGATACCCTGAACCCAGCGAAGAACCTCTATTCCGCAAATTCCCTGTTTCTTTAATATATAACTTAATGTCATGAAGCATTAACGACAAAGCACTTAAATTACAACATAGTGTTTGTTCAACATAGCAACAAAACACTCAAAGCCAAGATTCTGGATAAATCATATTTCACCATTTCCTGCAAGAAGTCAGCAGAAACACAACTGTTTAACTAAAATTATATTTCAACATTTCCTGCAAGAAGACAACAAAAATAATAAACACCTGCAAGAAGACAACAAAAATAATAAACAACAATATTGACGTTCACGACAACGTAAGAAGGCAGATTACAAATAAATCATATTTCAATATTTCCTGCAAGAAGTCAGCAAAAACGGTATAATTGGTTACATAAACACCGACCGCGCAAACATACAGCTAGCTTAGGTTTAATCTTTTATTTTAGTCACAACTGGAAGATCAATAAAGAAGGTTCAAAACGAACACTCACCTCTTTTTTATTTCTTCAACAAAGGAAAAACCAGTAAGAATGCTCTAGTCGAGACGGCTCGACTAGGAGATACCCTGAGCCCTGCGAAGTGCCGATACTTCAAATATTCTATGCTTACCTTACATACATATATATTGCAAGCAACACATACACACAAACAGACGCACGCTCAAGCACACGCTTCTGCCAATTGCGCAGTTGACGTAGCGACTGCGCTTGGGCTGCAAGAGGCTTATGTTATGGAAATTAAATGTTTAATAACTTTTTTCTAGCAGGACTTTTTTATTCAAACTTTCAGGGCATGATTGTGTTATTCATATGTGTGTATGTGCCGAAACACAAGTCTCTAGTATTTGAAATGCATTTTTTGAAAATTTACGGCGAAGGGGGCGTGGCATCCAAAATCCAAAAATTACAAAATGTCTGTATTCACAAATTCCAGGAATCCTACACAGTGAATTTCATGTCTCTAGCTCTTACGGTACGTAAAATAGACGAAACGTTATCGAAATTTATCGATAAAAAGAGAACGGGAAGAGTTATCGAATTTTTGAAAAAAAACTCGTATAGCGTATGGTATTCAGGAGTATACATGTCAAATTTCAGCTCTCTAGCTTCTCTGGTTTACGAGATCGCTGCGTTCACACAGACGGACGGACGGACGGACGGACAGACGGACAGGGCTATATCAACTCAGCTCATCGAGCTGATCAGGAATATATATTTGTATGGTCTGCGACGTCTCCTTCTTCCTCTTACATACATTTTCACAAAAACATTATACCCTGATTTCCCATTTTCAATGGGCTCAGGGTATAATAAACTGGCGCCCAGCAGAGACCAGTGTGGAACAAGTTCGATTAAGTTCGCGACAAAGTACAAGTCTATTGTACTGTCCACGCTGGCCAAACATAAATTAGCGAAAATCGGAGTGACTCCGTTGAGTGAAAATAAAATTTTTCAACAAAGCCGAAAAGTAGCAGCATAGGCGGACTAAGCTTTCTGTAAGGCACGCCCGCAGAACATATAATAAGTATTATCTGAAATATTTTGTATCCCAGACAATGGCTAATTATTCTTTCTCAACCCCCTATATCTAACGTTAATAATATAAATAGTATGATTAAATATTTAAGCAAGGTATCTATTATATCTATTACTGACTTGAGTTTCAAATCTCAACGTAATGCGTTTGGTTAATGGTGTATAGATAAATACAGATCTTTAGTTCATACTTACCCGCTTACCAATTAAAACAAGAAATATCATTTAGAGTGGTAATCAAAAATATTCAGTACTCTACAAGTGTAGAGGAAATCAAAAGCCAGGTTCAATCTACTGGTCAAACGTTTAGAGCAATTTCAAACGTGAAAAGTCGCATTACTAAGGAACCGTTAAATATGTTCTTCATTGATCTCGAACCTGCTGGCAATAACTCTGAAATTTAAAACCTAAAATACATTAATAATGCCATAATGTGAGTTGAGTCACCAAGGAAAACGAATGACATAGTTAAATGGTACCGATGTCAAGAATTTTTACATACAAAATCGTCTGCGCTAAAAGGTTTAGATGTGTGAAATGCTCCCTACAACACGAGAGTAAATGCTGTACTAAGGAAAAAGAGTCACCTCCAAACAACGATAAGAAATTTTCTTCCAAATACTATGACAGAACAAATGGGTTACAGCAATCAAACAACAACTTATGCGCAAATGGCCAGTGAAACCGTAAACTCATCTGAAATCAATTCACAATTCACGAACAAATTAGTAATCTTCTAAATACTATAACCATACTCATCACAAAACTATGCAAATAGACCTTCGCATCAGTTTATGGAATGCCAATGGACTTTCCAATCGCAATCAGGAACTAGCAGCACACATAAAATCTAATGATATTGATATCATGTATTTGCAACATATTTTACCACCAGATCATATTTCAAAATTACTGGTTTTGAGGTAGTCACTGCAAATCACCCGGCAAACACAATGGAAGCTAGCGATGAAGTGGTTGAGCTATCGATGAATGCATTCTAACTTCCGCTGGTTCTGAAAATCAAAAAAGTCTATAATATATTTAATATATATATTTCATATCTATCCAATTTGATTGGAAAAACAAAGGATTCAAAAGCTAAAAAAATTCGAAATGATTTTATTATTTACACTCGAAAACTGACAATAGTTTTGAAAGGCTCCTAACTGGATATCGTATATGAAATAAAATTTAATCAACACTGTTCATATTATATCCTAAAAAAGGATCCACCCAATTAACAAGACCCAACCAAAAAACTTGAAAACAAAGAAAAGCCCCATAAAAAACTCTCGGATGAGAGTGAACCATCGGATGAAATAATTGAATTGGAGAATCAGTTTATCCAACGCTTTCCTCAGGTTCGAGCAAACTTCAAAATTCTCAAAGCACTCCTATTTTCACTATTTGTTTTCAGGAACAGGCGAAGATAGTGCACCAGGCCTTAAAGAACGATCGGATCCACGAGATATTAAGGATTCATTTCGATGATGAAAAAAGATCCGCTAAGGTTTGGCTGGAGGATAAGCCGCTGTGCGCCAAACTTGTTGATTTGCCCACCATTGTTGAGAGCTACAAAACAGCTGACAATACGAATTTGTATAAAACAGCGGATATCTGTCAGCTGCTCATTTGCAAAAAAGAGCGGCAAAAAGATACGGAAAAGAGGCTTCTCAAGGCAGCGGCTCGAGAAAGCAGCTGTAATAAGAAGTCTGAATGTAATAAGACGCCCTCTGGCTGTAGGACACCGGTCCGTAAGCCGCCGTTGAGTACGCTTGGTTATAGAACGCCAGTCGATTGGTTAACTCCGAACGGACCACATACGCCGGACAGTTGGCAGACGCCTAGATGTCCACAAACGCCGGGCAAATACAATAAGGCGGAGTGTAAGGTAATCGGAGGATTACCGCCTTTTAGTGACACTGCTCAAGATTTTATAAAAGTAGACGTCAAAGACTTGTGGCCACATGGCCTGACGCCACCCTGTCACAATCTGCGTAATCGTCGCCATAGCAAGGCGGTGAGAACTAACACCATACAACCGCTCGAGCCCGACCTCATGCGTGAGCTGAAGTATCTGCTGCGCATGGACATCGAGGCGGTGAACGTGGAGTTCGAGGTGGTCGACGAGCTTCCACCGGTCATCGTGCCCGACCAATTGCTATCCGATACTAGCAGCGAAGAGGTCTTGACGGACAACACAGTGATATATGAAGATAAAACAAGTAAACAAGTAAAAAAACTCTAGTCGGTGGCCCCCGACTAAAGGATACCCTGAACCCAGCGAAGAACCTCTATTCCGCAAATTCCCTGTTTCTTTAATATATAACTTAATGTCATGAAGCATTAACGACAAAGCACTTAAATTACAACATAGTGTTTGTTCAACATAGCAACAAAACACTCAAAGCCAAGATTCTGGATAAATCATATTTCACCATTTCCTGCAAGAAGTCAGCAGAAACACAACTGTTTAACTAAAATTATATTTCAACATTTCCTGCAAGAAGACAACAAAAATAATAAACACCTGCAAGAAGACAACAAAAATAATAAACACCTGCAAGAAGACAACAAAAATAATAAACAACAATATTGACGTTCACGACAACGTAAGAAGGCAGATTACAAATAAATCATATTTCAATATTTCCTGCAAGAAGTCAGCAAAAACGGTATAATTGGTTACATAAACACCGACCGCGCAAACATACAGCTAGCTTAGGTTTAATCTTTTATTTTAGTCACAACTGGAAGATCAATAAAGAAGGTTCAAAACGAACAATCACCTCTTTTTTATTTCTTCAACAAAGGAAAAACCAGCAAGAATGCTCTAGTCGAGACGGCTCGACTAGGAGATACCCTGAGCCCTGCGAAGTGCCGATACTTCAAATATTCTATGCTTACCTTACATACATATATATTGCAAGCAACACATACACACAAACAGACGCACGCTCAAGCACACGCTCTGCCAATTGCGCAGTTGACGTAGCGACTGCGCTTGGGCTGCAAGAGGCTTATGTTGTGGAAATTAAATGTTTAATAACTTTTTTCTAGCAGGACTTTTTTATTCAAACTTTCAGGGCATGATTGTGTTATTCATATGTGTGTATGTGCCGAAACACAAGTCTCTAGTATTTGAAATGCATTTTTTGAAAATTTACGGCGAAGGGGGCGTGGCATCCAAAATCCAAAAATTACAAAATGTCTGTATTCACAACAGGAATCTACACAGTGAATTTCATGTCTCTAGCTCTTACGGTACGTAAAATAGACGAAACGTTATCGAAATTTATCGATAAAAAGAGAACGGGAAGAGTTATCGAATTTTTGAAAAAAACTCGTATATTTCAGCTCTCTAGCTTCTGTGGTTTACGAGATCGCTGCGTTCACACAGACGGACGGACGGACGGACGGACGGACAGACGGACGGACAGACGGACAGGGCTATATCAACTCAGCTCATCGAGCTGATCAGGAATATATATACTTTGTATGGTCTGCGACGTCTCCTTCTGCCTGTTACATACATTTTCACAAAAACATTATACCCTGATTTCCCATTTTCAATGGGCTCAGGGTATAATAAACTGGCGCCCAGCAGAGACCAGTGTGGAACAAGTTCGATTAAGTTCGCGACAAAGTACAAGTCTATTTTACTGTCCACGCTGGCCAAACATAAATTAGCGAAAATCGGAGTGACTCCGTTGAGTGAAAATAAAATTTTTCAATGGCTAATTATTCTTTCTCAACCCCCTATATCTAACGTTAATAATATAAATAGTATGATTAAATATTTAAGCAAGGTATCTATTTTATCTATTACTGACTTGAGTTTCAAATCTCAACGTAGTGGGCAAGTAACGCGTTTGGTTAATGGTGTATAGATAAATACAGATCTTTAGTTCATACTTTAAGAAATAATTTTCCCGGTTACCAATTAAAACAAGAAAGATCATTTAGAGTGGTAATCAAAAATATTCAGTACTCTACAAGTGTAGAGGAAATCAAAAGCCAGGTTCAATCTACTGGTCAAACGTTTAGAGCAATTTCAAACGTGAAAAGTCGCATTACTAAGGAACCGTTAAATATGTTCTTCATTGATCTCGAACCTGCTGGCAATAACTGTGAAATTTAAAACCTAAAATACATTAATAATCCATAATGTGAGTTGAGTCACCAAGGAAAACGAATGACATAGTTAAATGGTACCGATGTCAAGAATTTTTACATACAAAATCGTCTGCGCTAAAAGGTTTAGATGTGTGAAATGCTCCCTACAACACGAGAGTAAATGCTGTACTAAGGAAAAGAGTCACCTCCAAACAACGATAAGAAATTTTCTTCCAAATACTATGACAGAACAAATGAGTTACAGCAATAAAACAACTTATGCGCAAATGGCCAGTGAAACCGTAAACTCATCTGAAAACAATTCACAATTCACGAACAAATTAGTAATCTTCTAAATACTATAACCATACTCATCACAAAACTATGCAAATAGACCTTCGCATCAGTTTATGGAATGCCAATGGACTTTCCAATCGCAAGCAGGAATTAGCAGCACACATAAAATCTAATGATATTGATATCATGTATCTGCAACATATTTTATCACCAGATCATATTTCAAAATTACTGGTTTTGAGGTAGTCACTGCAAATCACCCGGCAAACACAATGGAAGCTAGCGATGAAGTGGTTGAGCTATCGATGAATGCATTCTAACTTCCGCTGGTTCTGAAAGTCAAAAAAGTCTATAATATATTTAATATATATATTTCATATCTATCCAATTTGATTGGAAAAACAAAGCATTCAAAAGCTAAAAAAATTCGAAATGATTTTATTATTTACACTCGAAAACTGACAATAGTTTTGAAGGGCTCCTAACTGGATATCGTATATGAAATAAAATTTAATCAACACTGTTCAAATTATATCCTGTAAAAATGGATTCCAGCTCAATTGACAAGGACCCAACGGAAAATCTTGAAAACAAAGGAGAGCCCTATAAAAATCTCTCGGATGAGAGTGAACCATCGGATGAAATAATTGAATTGGAGAATCAGTTTATCATACGCTTTCCTGAGGTTCGAGCAAACTTCCAAAAATTCTCAAAGCTCTCCTAACGTTTTTTCTACACTATTTGTTTTCAGGAACAGGCGAAGATAGTGCACCAGGCCTTAAAGAACGATCGGATCCACGAGATATTAAGGATTCATTTCGATGATGAAAAAAGATCCGCTAAGGTTTGGCTGGAGGATAAGCCGCTGTGCGCCAAACTTGTTGATTTGCCCACCATTGTTGAGAGCTACAAAACAGCTGACAATACGAATTTGTATAAAACAGCGGATATCTGTCAGCTGCTCATTTGCAAAAAAGAGCGGCAAAAAGATACGGAAAAGAGGCTTCTCAAGGCAGCGGCTCGAGAAAGCAGCTGTAATAAGAAGTCTGAATGTAATAAGACGCCCTCTGGCTGTTTGGTGTAGGACACCGGTCCGTAAGCCGCCGTTGAGTACGCTTGGTTATAGAACGCCAGTCGATTGGTTAACTCCGAACGGACCACATACGCCGGACAGTTGGCAGACGCCTAGATGTCCACAAACGCCGGGCAAATACAATAAGGCGGAGTGTAAGGTAATCGGAGGATTACCGCCTTTTAGTGACACTGCTCAAGATTTTATAAAAGTAGACGTCAAAGACTTGTGGCCACATGGCCTGACGCCACCCTGTCACAATCTGCGTAATCGTCGCCATAGCAAGGCGGTGAGAACTAACACCATACAACCGCTCGAGCCCGACCTCATGCGTGAGCTGAAGTATCTGCTGCGCATGGACATCGAGGCGGTGAACGTGGAGTTCGAGGTGGTCGACGAGCTTCCACCGGTCATCGTGCCCGACCAATTGCTATCCGATACTAGCAGCGAAGAGGTCTTGACGGACAACACAGTGATATATGAAGATAAAACAAGTAAACAAGTAAAAAAACTCTAGTCGGTGGCCCCCGACTAAAGGATACCCTGAACCCAGCGAAGAACCTCTATTCCGCAAATTCCCTGTTTCTTTAATATATAACTTAATGTCATGAAGCATTAACGACAAAGCACTTAAATTACAACATAGTGTTTGTTCAACATAGCAACAAAACACTCAAAGCCAAGATTCTGGATAAATCATATTTCACCATTTCCTGCAAGAAGTCAGCAGAAACACAACTGTTTAACTAAAATTATATTTCAACATTTCCTGCAAGAAGACAACAAAAATAATAAACACCTGCAAGAAGACAACAAAAATAATAAACAACAATATTGACGTTCACGACAACGTAAGAAGGCAGATTACAAATAAATCATATTTCAATATTTCCTGCAAGAAGTCAGCAAAAACGGTATAATTGGTTACATAAACACCGACCGCGCAAACATACAGCTAGCTTAGGTTTAATCTTTTATTTTAGTCACAACTGGAAGATCAATAAAGAAGGTTCAAAACGAACACTCACCTCTTTTTTATTTCTTCAACAAAGGAAAAACAAGTAAGAATGCTCTAGTCGAGACGGCTCGACTAGGAGATACCCTGAGCCCTGCGAAGTGCCGATACTTCAAATATTCTATGCTTACCTTACATACATATATATTGCAAGCAACACATACACACAAACAGACGCACGCTCAAGCACACGCTCTGCCAATTGCGCAGTTGACGTAGCGACTGCGCTTGGGCTGCAAGAGGCTTATGTTGTGGAAATTAAATGTTTAATAACTTTTTTCTAGCAGGACTTTTTTATTCATGCCCTGAAGGGCATGATTGTGTTATTCATATGTGTGTATGTGCCGAAACACAAGTCTCTAGTATTTGAAATGCATTTTTTGAAAATTTACGGCGAAGGGGGCGTGGCATCCAAAATCCAAAAATTACAAAATGTCTGTATTCACAACAGGAATCTACACAGTGAATTTCATGTCTCTAGCTCTTACGGTACGTAAAAGAGACGAAACGTTATCGAAATTTATCGATAAAAAGAGAACGGGAAGAGTTATCGAATTTTTGAAAAAAACTCGTATATTTCAGCTCTCTAGCTTCTGTGGTTTACGAGATCGCTGCGTTCACACAGACGGACGGACGGACGGACGGACGGACGGACAGACGGACAGGGCTATATCAACTCAGCTCATCGAGCTGATCAGGAATATATATACTTTGTATGGTCTGCGACGTCTCCTTCTGCCTGTTACATACATTTTCACAAAAACATTATACCCTGATTTCCCATTTTCAATGGGCTCAGGGTATAATAAACTGGCGCCCAGCAGAGACCAGTGTGGAACAAGTTCGATTAAGTTCGCGACAAAGTACAAGTCTATTGTACTGTCCACGCTGGCCAAACATAAATTAGCGAAAATCGGAGTGACTCCGTTGAGTGAAAATAAAATTTTTCAACAAAGCCGAAAAGTAGCAGCATAGGCGGACTAAGCTTTCTGTAAGGCACGCCCGCAGAACATATAATAAGTATTATCTGAAATATTTTGTATCCCAGACAATGGCTAATTATTCTTTCTCAACCCCCTATATCTAACGTTAATAATATAAATAGTATGATTAAATATTTAAGCAAGGTATCTATTATATCTATTACTGACTTGAGTTTCAAATCTCAACGTAGTGGGCAAGTAACGCGTTTGGTTAATGGTGTATAGATAAATACAGATCTTTAGTTCATACTTTAAGAAATAATTTTCCCGCTTACCAATTAAAACAAGAAAGATCATTTAGAGTGGTAATCAAAAATATTCAGTACTCTACAAGTGTAGAGGAAATCAAAAGCCAGGTTCAATCTACTGGTCAAACGTTTAGAGCAATTTCAAACGTGAAAAGTCGCATTACTAAGGAACCGTTAAATATGTTCTTCATTGATCTCGAACCTGCTGGCAATAACTGTGAAATTTAAAACCTAAAATACATTAATAATGCCATAATGTGAGTTGAGTCACCAAGGAAAACGAATGACATAGTTAAATGGTACCGATGTCAAGAATTTTTACATACAAAATCGTCTGCGCTAAAAGGTTTAGATGTGTGAAATGCTCCCTACAACACGAGAGTAAATGCTGTACTAAGGAAAAGAGTCACCTCCAAACAACGATAAGAAATTTTCTTCCAAATACTATGACAGAACAAATGAGTTACAGCAATAAAACAACTTATGCGCAAATGGCCAGTGAAACCGTAAACTCATCTGAAAACAATTCACAATTCACGAACAAATTAGTAATCTTCTAAATACTATAACCATACTCATCACAAAACTATGCAAATAGACCTTCGCATCAGTTTATGGAATGCCAATGGACTTTCCAATCGCAAGCAGGAATTAGCAGCACACATAAAATCTAATGATATTGATATCATGTATCTGCAACATATTTTATCACCAGATCATATTTCAAAATTACTGGTTTTGAGGTAGTCACTGCAAATCACCCGGCAAACACAATGGAAGCTAGCGATGAAGTGGTTGAGCTATCGATGAATGCATTCTAACTTCCGCTGGTTCTGAAAGTCAAAAAAGTCTATAATATATTTAATATATATATTTCATATCTATCCAATTTGATTGGAAAAACAAAGCATTCAAAAGCTAAAAAAATTCGAAATGATTTTATTATTTACACTCGAAAACTGACAATAGTTTTGAAGGGCTCCTAACTGGATATCGTATATGAAATAAAATTTAATCAACACTGTTCAAATTATATCCTGTAAAAATGGATTCCAGCTCAATTGACAAGGACCCAACGAAAAATCTTGAAAACAAAGGAGAGCCCTATAAAAATCTCTCGGATGAGAGTGAACCATCGGATGAAATAATTGAATTGGAGAATCAGTTTATCATACGCTTTCCTGAGGTTCGAGCAAACTTCCAAAAATTCTCAAAGCTCTCCTAACGTTTTTTCTACACTATTTGTTTTCAGGAACAGGCGAAGATAGTGCACCAGGCCTTAAAGAACGATCGGATCCACGAGATATTAAGGATTCATTTCGATGATGAAAAAAGATCCGCTAAGGTTTGGCTGGAGGATAAGCCGCTGTGCGCCAAACTTGTTGATTTGCCCACCATTGTTGAGAGCTACAAAACAGCTGACAATACGAATTTGTATAAAACAGCGGATATCTGTCAGCTGCTCATTTGCAAAAAAGAGCGGCAAAAAGATACGGAAAAGAGGCTTCTCAAGGCAGCGGCTCGAGAAAGCAGCTGTAATAAGAAGTCTGAATGTAATAAGACGCCCTCTGGCTGTGGGTAGGACACCGGTCCGTAAGCCGCCGTTGAGTACGCTTGGTTATAGAACGCCAGTCGATTGGTTAACTCCGAACGGACCACATACGCCGGACAGTTGGCAGACGCCTAGATGTCCACAAACGCCGGGCAAATACAATAAGGCGGAGTGTAAGGTAATCGGAGGATTACCGCCTTTTAGTGACACTGCTCAAGATTTTATAAAAGTAGACGTCAAAGACTTGTGGCCACATGGCCTGACGCCACCCTGTCACAATCTGCGTAATCGTCGCCATAGCAAGGCGGTGAGAACTAACACCATACAACCGCTCGAGCCCGACCTCATGCGTGAGCTGAAGTATCTGCTGCGCATGGACATCGAGGCGGTGAACGTGGAGTTCGAGGTGGTCGACGAGCTTCCACCGGTCATCGTGCCCGACCAATTGCTATCCGATACTAGCAGCGAAGAGGTCTTGACGGACAACACAGTGATATATGAAGATAAAACAAGTAAACAAGTAAAAAAACTCTAGTCGGTGACCCCCGACTAAAGGATACCCTGAACCCAGCGAAGAACCTCTATTCCGCAAATTCCCTGTTTCTTTAATATATAACTTAATGTCATGAAGCATTAACGACAAAGCACTTAAATTACAACATAGTGTTTGTTCAACATAGCAACAAAACACTCAAAGCCAAGATTCTGGATAAATCATATTTCACCATTTCCTGCAAGAAGTCAGCAGAAACACAACTGTTTAACTAAAATTATATTTCAACATTTCCTGCAAGAAGACAACAAAAATAATAAACACCTGCAAGAAGACAACAAAAATAATAAACAACAATATTGACGTTCACGACAACGTAAGAAGGCAGATTACAAATAAATCATATTTCAATATTTCCTGCAAGAAGTCAGCAAAAACGGTATAATTGGTTACATAAACACCGACCGCGCAAACATACAGCTAGCTTAGGTTTAATCTTTTATTTTAGTCACAACTGGAAGATCAATAAAGAAGGTTCAAAACGAACACTCACCTCTTTTTTATTTCTTCAACAAAGGAAAAACAAGTAAGAATGCTCTAGTCGAGACGGCTCGACTAGGAGATACCCTGAGCCCTGCGAAGTGCCGATACTTCAAATATTCTATGCTTACCTTACATACATATATATTGCAAGCAACACATACACACAAACAGACGCACGCTCAAGCACACGTCTCTGCCAATTGCGCAGTTGACGTAGCGACTGCGCTTGGGCTGCAAGAGGCTTATGTTGTGGAAATTAAATGTTTAATAACTTTTTTCTAGCAGGACTTTTTTATTCATGCCCTGAAGGGCATGATTGTGTTATTCATATGTGTGTATGTGCCGAAACACAAGTCTCTAGTATTTGAAATGCATTTTTTGAAAATTTACGGCGAAGGGGGCGTGGCATCCAAAATCCAAAAATTACAAAATGTCTGTATTCACAACAGGAATCTACACAGTGAATTTCATGTCTGTAGCTCTTACGGTACGTAAAATAGACGAAACGTTATCGAAATTTATCGATAAAAAGAGAACGGGAAGAGTTATCGAATTTTTGAGAAAAAACTCGTATATTTCAGCTCTCTAGCTTCTGTGGTTTACGAGATCGCTGCGTTCACACAGACGGACGGACGGACAGACGGACGGACGGACAGACGGACAGGGCTATATCAACTCAGCTCATCGAGCTGATCAGGAATATATATACTTTGTATGGTCTGCGACGTCTCCTTCTGCCTGTTACATACATTTTCACAAAAACATTATACCCTGATTTCCCATTTTCAATGGGCTCAGGGTATAATAAACTGGCGCCCAGCAGAGACCAGTGTGGAACAAGTTCGATTAAGTTCGCGACAAAGTACAAGTCTATTGTACTGTCCACGCTGGCCAAACATAAATTAGCGAAAATCGGAGTGACTCCGTTGAGTGAAAATAAAATTTTTCAACAAAGCCGAAAAGTAGCAGCATAGGCGGACTAAGCTTTCTGTAAGGCACGCCCGCAGAACATATAATAAGTATTATCTGAAATATTTTGTATCCCAGACAATGGCTAATTATTCTTTCTCAACCCCCTATATCTAACGTTAATAATATAAATAGTATGATTAAATATTTAAGCAAGGTATCTATTATATCTATTACTGACTTGAGTTTCAAATCTCAACGTAGTGGGCAAGTAACGCGTTTGGTTAATGGTGTATAGATAAATACAGATCTTTAGTTCATACTTTAAGAAATAATTTTCCCGCTTACCAATTAAAACAAGAAAGATCATTTAGAGTGGTAATCAAAAATATTCAGTACTCTACAAGTGTAGAGGAAATCAAAAGCCAGGTTCAATCTACTGGTCAAACGTTTAGAGCAATTTCAAACGTGAAAAGTCGCATTACTAAGGAACCGTTAAATATGTTCTTCATTGATCTCGAACCTGCTGGCAATAACTGTGAAATTTAAAACCTAAAATACATTAATAATGCCATAATGTGAGTTGAGTCACCAAGGAAAACGAATGACATAGTTAAATGGTACCGATGTCAAGAATTTTTACATACAAAATCGTCTGCGCTAAAAGGTTTAGATGTGTGAAATGCTCCCTACAACACGAGAGTAAATGCTGTACTAAGGAAAAAGAGTCACCTCCAAACAACGATAAGAAATTTTCTTCCAAATACTATGACAGAACAAATGAGTTACAGCAATAAAACAACTTATGCGCAAATGGCCAGTGAAACCGTAAACTCATCTGAAAACAATTCACAATTCACGAACAAATTAGTAATCTTCTAAATACTATAACCATACTCATCACAAAACTATGCAAATAGACCTTCGCATCAGTTTATGGAATGCCAATGGACTTTCCAATCGCAAGCAGGAATTAGCAGCACACATAAAATCTAATGATATTGATATCATGTATCTGCAACATATTTTATCACCAGATCATATTTCAAAATTACTGGTTTTGAGGTAGTCACTGCAAATCACCCGGCAAACACAATGGAAGCTAGCGATGAAGTGGTTGAGCTATCGATGAATGCATTCTAACTTCCGCTGGTTCTGAAAGTCAAAAAAGTCTATAATATATTTAATATATATATTTCATATCTATCCAATTTGATTGGAAAAACAAAGCATTCAAAAGCTAAAAAAATTCGAAATGATTTTATTATTTACACTCGAAAACTGACAATAGTTTTGAAGGGCTCCTAACTGGATATCGTATATGAAATAAAATTTAATCAACACTGTTCAAATTATATCCTGTAAAAATGGATTCCAGCTCAATTGACAAGGACCCAACGAAAAATCTTGAAAACAAAGGAGAGCCCTATAAAAATCTCTCGGATGAGAGTGAACCATCGGATGAAATAATTGAATTGGAGAATCAGTTTATCATACGCTTTCCTGAGGTTCGAGCAAACTTCCAAAAATTCTCAAAGCTCTCCTAACGTTTTTTCTACACTATTTGTTTTCAGGAACAGGCGAAGATAGTGCACCAGGCCTTAAAGAACGATCGGATCCACGAGATATTAAGGATTCATTTCGATGATGAAAAAAGATCCGCTAAGGTTTGGCTGGAGGATAAGCCGCTGTGCGCCAAACTTGTTGATTTGCCCACCATTGTTGAGAGCTACAAAACAGCTGACAATACGAATTTGTATAAAACAGCGGATATCTGTCAGCTGCTCATTTGCAAAAAAGAGCGGCAAAAAGATACGGAAAAGAGGCTTCTCAAGGCAGCGGCTCGAGAAAGCAGCTGTAATAAGAAGTCTGAATGTAATAAGACGCCCTCTGGCTGTAGGACACCGGTCCGTAAGCCGCCGTTGAGTACGCTTGGTTATAGAACGCCAGTCGATTGGTTAACTCCGAACGGACCACATACGCCGGACAGTTGGCAGACGCCTAGATGTCCACAAACGCCGGGCAAATACAATAAGGCGGAGTGTAAGGTAATCGGAGGATTACCGCCTTTTAGTGACACTGCTCAAGATTTTATAAAAGTAGACGTCAAAGACTTGTGGCCACATGGCCTGACGCCACCCTGTCACAATCTGCGTAATCGTCGCCATAGCAAGGCGGTGAGAACTAACACCATACAACCGCTCGAGCCCGACCTCATGCGTGAGCTGAAGTATCTGCTGCGCATGGACATCGAGGCGGTGAACGTGGAGTTCGAGGTGGTCGACGAGCTTCCACCGGTCATCGTGCCCGACCAATTGCTATCCGATACTAGCAGCGAAGAGGTCTTGACGGACAACACAGTGATATATGAAGATAAAACAAGTAAACAAGTAAAAAAACTCTAGTCGGTGGCCCCCGACTAAAGGATACCCTGAACCCAGCGAAGAACTTCTATTCCGCAAATTCCCTGTTTCTTTAATATATAACTTAATGTCATGAAGCATTAACGACAAAGCACTTAAATTACAACATAGTGTTTGTTCAACATAGCAACAAAACACTCAAAGCCAAGATTCTGGATAAATCATATTTCACCATTTCCTGCAAGAAGTCAGCAGAAACACAACTGTTTAACTAAAATTATATTTCAACATTTCCTGCAAGAAGACAACAAAAATAATAAACACCTGCAAGAAGACAACAAAAATAATAAACACCTGCAAGAAGACAACAAAAATAATAAACAACAATATTGACGTTCACGACAACGTAAGAAGGCAGATTACAAATAAATCATATTTCAATATTTCCTGCAAGAAGTCAGCAAAAACGGTATAATTGGTTACATAAACACCGACCGCGCAAACATACAGCTAGCTTAGGTTTAATCTTTTATTTTAGTCACAACTGGAAGATCAATAAAGAAGGTTCAAAACGAACAATCACCTCTTTTTTATTTCTTCAACAAAGGAAAAACAAGTAAGAATGCTCTAGTTGAGACGGCTCGACTAGGAGATACCCTGAGCCCTGGGAAGTGCCGATACTTCAAATTTTCTATGCTTACCTTACATACATATATATTGCAAGCAACACATACACACAAACAGACGCACGCTCAAAAATCAAAAATATTCAGTACTCTACAAGTGTAGAGGAAATCAAAAGCCAGGTTCAATCTACTGGTCAAACGTTTAGAGCATTTTTAAACGTGAAAAGTCGCATTACTAAGGAACCGTTAAATATGTTCTTCATTGATCTCGAACCTGCTGGCAATAACTGTGAAATTTAAAACCTAAAATACATTAATAATGCCATAATGTTAGTTGAGTCACCAAGGAAAACGAATGACATAGTTAAATGGTACCGATGTCAAGAATTTTTACATACTAAATCGTCTGCGCTAAAAGGTTTAGATGTGTTAAATGCTCCCTACAACACGAGAGTAAATGCTGTACTAAGGAAAAAGAGTCACCTCCAAACAACGATAAGAAATTTTAAACCGTAAACTCATCTGAAAACAATTCACAATTCACGAACAAATTAGTAATCTTCTAAATACTATAACCATACTCATCACAAAACTATGCAAATAGACCTTCGCATCAATTTATGGAATGCCAATGGACTTTCCAATCGCAAGCAGGAATTAGCAGCACACATAAAATCTAATTATATTGATATCATGTATCTGCAACATATTTTATCACCAGATCATATTTCAAAATTACTGGTTTTGAGGTAGTCACTGCAAATCACCCGGCAAACACAATGGAAGCTAGCGATGAAGTGGTTGAGCTATCGATGAATGCATTCTAACTTCCGCTGGTTCTGAAAGTCAAAAAAGTCTATAATATATTTAATATATATATTTCATATCTATCCAATTTGATTGGAAAAACAAAGCATTCAAAAGCTAAAAAAATTCGAAATGATTTTATTATTTACACTCGAAAACTGACAATAGTTTTGAAGGGCTCCTAACTGGATATCGTATATGAAATAAAATTTAATCAACACTGTTCATATTATATCCTGTAAAAATGGATTCCAGCTCAATTGACAAGGACCCAACGGAAAATCTTGAAAACAAAGGAGAGCCCTATAAAAATCTCTCGGATGAGAGTGAACCATCGGATGAAATAATTGAATTGGAGAATCAGTTTATCATACGCTTTCCTGAGGTTCGAGCAAACTTCCAAAAATTCTCAAAGCTCTCCTAACGTTTTTTCTACACTATTTGTTTTCAGGAGCAGGCGAAGATAGTGCACCAGGCCTTAAAGAACGATCGGATCCACGAGATATTAAAGATTCATTTCGATGATGAAAAAAGATCCGCTAAGGTTTGACTGGAGGATAAGCCGCTGTGCGCCAAACTTGTTGATTTGCCCACCATTGTTGAGAGCTACAAAACAGCTGACAATACGAATTTGTATAAAACAGCGGATATCTGTCAGCTGCTCATTTGCAAAAAGGAGCGGCAAAAAGATACGGAAAAGAGGCTTTCTCAAGGCAGCGGCTCGAGAAAGCAGCTGTAATAAGAAGTCTGAATGTAATAAGACGCCCTCTGGCTGTAGGACACCTGTCCGTAAGCCGCCGTTGAGTACGCTTGGTTATAGAACGCCAGTCGATTGGTTAACTCCGAACGGACCACATACGCCGGACAGTTGGCAGACGCCTAGATGTCCACAAACGCCGGGCAAATACAATAAGGCGGAGTGTAAGGTAATCGGAGGATTACCGCCTTTTAGTGACACTGCTCAAGATTTTATAAAAGTAGACGTCAAAGACTTGTGGCCACATGGCCTTACGCCACCCTGTCACAATCTGCGTAATCGTCGCCATAGCAAGGCGGTGAGAACTAACACCATACAACCGCTCGAGCCCGACCTCATGCGTGAGCTGAAGTATCTGCTGCGCATGGACATCGAGGCGGTGAACGTGGAGTTCGAGGTGGTCGACGAGCTTCCACCGGTCATCGTGCCCGACCAATTGCTATCCGATACTAGCAGCGAAGAGGTCTTGACGGACAACACAGTGATATATGAAGATAAAACAAGTAAACAAGTAAAAAAACTCTAGTCGGTGGCCCCCGACTAAAGGATACCCTGAACCCAGCGAAGAACCTCTATTCCGCAAATTCCCTGTTTCTTTAATATATAACTTAATGTCATGAAGCATTAACGACAAAGCACTTAAATTACAACATAGTGTTTGTTCAACATAGCAACAAAACACTCAAAGCCAAGATTCTGGATAAATCATATTTCACCATTTCCTGCAAGAAGTCAGCAGAAACACAACTGTTTAACTAAAATTATATTTCAACATTTCCTGCAAGAAGACAACAAAAATAATAAACACCTGCAAGAAGACAACAAAAATAATAAACAACAATATTGACGTTCACGACAACGTAAGAAGGCAGATTACAAATAAATCATATTTCAATATTTCCTGCAAGAAGTCAGCAAAAACGGTATAATTGGTTACATAAACACCGACCGCGCAAACATACAGCTAGCTTAGGTTTAATCTTTTATTTTAGTCACAACTGGAAGATCAATAAAGAAGGTTCAAAACGAACACTCGCCTCTTTTTTATTTCTTCAACAAAGGAAAAACAAGTAAGAATGCTCTAGTTGAGACGGCTCGACTAGGAGATACCCTGAGCCCTGCGAAGTGCCGATACTTCAAATATTCTATGCTTACCTTACATATATATATATTGCAAGCAACACATACACACAAACAGACGCACGCTCAAGCACACGCTCTGCCAATTGCGCAGTTGACGTAGCGACTGCGCTTGGGCTGCAAGTGGCTTATGTTGTGGAAATTAAATGTTTAATAACTTTTTTCTAGCAGGACTTTTTTATTCATGCCCTGAAGGGCATGATTGTGTTATTCATATGTGTGTATGTGCCGAAACACAAGTCTCTAGTATTTGAAATGCATTTTTTGAAAATTTACGGCGAAGGGGGCGTGGCATCCAAAATCCAAAAATTACAAAATGTCTGTATTCACAACAGGCATCTACACAGTGAATTTCATGTCTCTAGCTCTTACGGTACGTAAAAGAGACGAAACGTTATCGAAATTTATCGATAAAAAGAGAACGGGAAGAGTTATCGAATTTTTGAGAAAAACTCGTATATATCAGCTCTCTAGCTTCTGTGGTTTACGAGATCGCTGCGTTCACACAGACGGACGGACGGACAGACGGACGGACGGACAGACGGACAGGGCTATATCAACTCAGCTCAGCAAGCTGATCAGGAATATATATACTTTGTATGGTCTGCGACGTCTCCTTCTGCCTGTTACATACATTTTCACAAAAACATTATACCCTGATTTCCCATTTTCAATGGGCTCAGGGTATAATAAACTGGCGCCCAGCAGAGACCAGTGTGGAACAAGTTCGATTAAGTTCGCGACAAAGTACAAGTCTATTGTACTGTCCACGCTGGCCAAACATAAATTAGCGAAAATCGGAGTGACTCCGTTGAGTGAAAATAAAATTTTTCAACAAAGCCGAAATGTAGCAGCATAGGCGGACTAAGCTTTCTGTAAGGCACGCCCGCAGAACATATAATAAGTATTATCTGAAATATTTTGTATCCCAGACAATGGCTAATTATTCTTTCTCAACCCCCTATATCTAACGTTAATAATATAAATAGTATGATTAAATATTTAAGCAAGGTATCTATTATATCTATTACTGACTTGAGTTTCAAATCTCAACGTAGTGGGCAAGTAACGCGTTTGGTTAATGGTGTATAGATAAATACAGATCTTTAGTTCATACTTTAAGAAATAATTTTCCCGCTTACCAATTAAAACAAGTAAGAATGCTCTAGTCGAGACGGCTCGACTAGGAGATACCCTGAGCCCTACGAAGTGCCGATACTTCAAATATTGTATGCTTAGTTTACATATACATATATTGCAAGCAACACATACACACACAGACGCACGCTCAAGCACACGCTCTACCAACTGCGCAGTTGACGTAGCGACTGCGGTTTGGCTGCGAGCGGCTTATGTTGTAGAAATTAAATGTTTAATAACTTTTTTTCTAGCTGGACTTTTTATTCAAACTTTCAGGGCATGATTATGTTATTCATATGTGTGTATGTGCCGAAGCACAAGTCTCTAGTATTTGAAATGTGTTTTTTGCAAATTTAGGGCGAAGGGGGCGTGGCATCCAAAATCCAAAAATTACAAAATGTCTGTATTCACAACAGTAGTGAATTTCAGGTCTCTAGCTCTGAAGGTACGTAAAAGAGACGAAAAGTTATCGAAACTTATCGATAAAAAGAGAACGGGAAGAGTTATCGAATTTTTGAAAAAAAAACTCGTATAGCGTATGGTATCCAGGAGTATGTGTGTCAAATTTCAGCTCTCTAGCTTATGTGGTTTACGAGATCGCTGCGTTCACACAGACGGACGGACGGACGGACGGACGGACGGACGGACGGACGGACGAACAGACGGACAGGGCTATATCAACTCAGCTCATCGAGCTGATCAACAATATATATACTTTGTGTGGTCTGCGACGTCTCTTTCTGCCTGTTACATACATTTTCACAAAAACATTATACCCTGACTTCCCATTTTCAATGGGCTCAGGGTATAAAAACAGAGGATCTTCCGACGCTACCTAAAATTCAAATACCCACATTTTTTGGTGAACCCTAAGAGTGGGATCTTTTTTATGAATTATTTACAGAAATAATTCATAATAGGGAAGATTTAAGTATGCCAGTAAAATGTAATTATTTAACAAGGTGACCGAGGATGGTCAGTCTTCGAAGGGGGAGTAATTAACTGTAAACATGTAACGACCCAAGAACGTAAAAAGTATTCTGGGAACGTTCTTGCCAAAATAGCTGAACCGGCGTTATCAGCGATCAGCGAAGGCGCGCATGGTCTGGGTGTCAAGTTCAATGACGCCGACGTCCTGCGGAGTTAAGTCAGCATCGCGTAACTATGTTGCGCAACGTCCGCAAGGTAATATGATACCATGCACGAGGCGCAACCACTGCAGTTCTGCAGGGCGACGACCGGCTACAGCAACGGCAGCGATGATGACGCAATGACTAAAGCCAGCGTCGGCAGCAGCGGCGGTGGCGACAAATTTATAATAAATATCCAAAACATCTTCTTTGTAGTTTAGATTAAGATAACATTTGAAACGCAACGGATCGCCCGGAATAAATATTGTAAAACGTATCTCGCTTAGTCATCGCGACTTTTACTAGTGAAGCGATTTACTATTCTACCGATTCCTAGTGCTCGCGAATCCTTGACGCGATGCGGGATACTAGACTTTAAATAATTTATACACAAAAAAATATTTTTTAAATATATATGTATATATATAAAAAACAAATAAGAATGCTCTAGTCGAGACGGCTCGACTAGGAGATACCCTGAGCCCTGCGAAGTGCCGATACTTCAAATATTGTATGCTTAGTTTACATATACATATATTGCAAGCAACACATACACACACACAGACGCACGCTCAAGCACACGCTCTACCAACTGCGCAGTTGACGTAGCGACTGCGCTTGGGCTGCAAGAGGCTTATGTTGTGGAAATTAAATGTTTAATAACTTTTCTAGCAGGACTTTTTTATTCAAACTTTCAGGGCATGATTATGTTATTCATATGTGTGTATGTGCCGAAGCACAAGTCTCTAGTATTTGAAATGTGTTTTTTGCAAATTAAGGGCGAAGGGGGCGTGGCATCCAAAATCCAAAAATTACAAAATGTCTGTATTCACAACAGTAGTGAATTTCAGGTCTCTAGCTCTGAAGGTACGTAAAAGAGACGAAAAGTTATCGAAACTTATCGATAAAAAGAGAACGGGAAGAGTTATCGAATTTTTGAAAAAAAAACTCGTATAGCGTATGGTATCCAGGAGTATGTGTGTCAAATTTCAGCTCTCTAGCTTCTGTGGTTTACGAGATCGCTGCGTTCACACAGACGGACGGACGGACGGACGGACAGACAAACAGGGCTATATCAACTCAGCTCATCGAGCTGATCAAGAATATATATACTTTGTATGGTGTGCGACGTCTCCTTCTGCCTGTTACATACATTTTCACAAAAACATTATACCCTGATTTCCCATTTTCAATGGGCTCAGGGTATAAAAACGGCATTAAAGGGTGAAGCTAAGAGCATGGTTTCTCATTTGCTCACTGGCTCAGTTGGCAATTACCATTCAGTTTGGGAATTATTAATTAAGCGATTCGAAAATAAAAGGAAAATTTTTTCCGATGAAATGAATCGATTAATTGAATTACCAAATTTGAATATTGATTCCGCAAAAAATATTAAAAGTTTTATTGATAATAGCAATGAGGCTATACATATAATAAAACTTAAAACTAATTTACCCACAGAAGTGGACATAATTTTCGCCCACACTTTGTTGAGAAAGTTCAACAAAGAAACGCTGCAGCTCTATGAATCTCACGTCAAAAAGACAAAAGAAATTCAAGAGTTGTCAGATGTAATGGAATTTTTGGAACAGCGTTATAATTCTATAACTTCATTGAGTAATGAAGAAGGAAATAAAAATTCTAACAATAAATTTAATAAAGCTGTCCAGTTTGTGGAATACCTGGACACTATGTTTCACAATGCTACAAGTTTAAAGCAATGAATCCAAAAGATAGATGCGAGACGGCAAAAAAAGCGCAGCTGTGCTGGAAGTGCCTTAAAATATCAAAGCACAAAAAATGCTCCTGCGAATATTCATGTGAGTTTTGCAAAAAAGCTCATAACACTATGCTTCACATTTCAAATGAAAATTGTAAACAATTAATAAGCAAAAATGGCAAGATTTCGTATTAGCCGATCCAAAATTTATAAGCCTAGTAGAATAGACTTAATTATAGGAGCCGACTTATATTCCCAAATCATCAAAAATGGGATAGTAAAAATAGACGGACTTCTTGGACAGAATACGGAGTTTGGTTGGGTAGTATCAGGGTGTACAAAATCAAAAAGAAGTAAAAGTGACAACAGCAACCACTATGAAAGTTAAAAATTTAGAAAAATGTAGGAAAATTGAAGAAGTTCACAAAGGCGCTGACGAAAAGGTTAGAGTTGCTAAAATTAAAACTCAAGAAGGTTTTGTAACACGACCCATTACTAAAATATGTCCACTCAGTGGAACGCAAGTATCAGACGATAGTACTGAAAAAAGAGAACGCCCACTAAGAGGAGGTAGAACTTCAAAAATAAAGGCATTTCTATCCCTGCTAATGCTAATGCTATTTTGTCAAGTGTCCAATTCAGCTACCGAAAAAAGTGAAGTAAAGAAATGGACAGTAGATCAAGTCAACAGCACAGCTGCAAGAAAGCTAGACCAAGAGTATAAACAGGCTTTAGTAGACAATAATACAATCGCTCCTTTATTAGAAAACGAAGGGATTAGTTGGCACTTTATTCCCCCGGCAGGACCTCACTTCGGAGGTATTTGGGAAGCCGGAGTTAAATCATTCATTTGAAACGAACAATTGGTGATAGCAGGTTAACTTTTGAAGAAATGTCAACCTTGTGATGTCAAATTGAAGCAATATTAAACTCACGACCCTTATACACAACAGGAGATGATATAGATGATTTAGAAGTACTAACACCAGGACATTTTCTTATTGGTAGACCGAATTTAGATGCAGTAGAAAATGTAAACGAAGAAATAATAACCTTGCCAGAACACGGTATTTTCACATTAAAATCAGATTGTACAGCTAGAACTTTGGACAAAATACTAATGGCAAATTACATACTTCACTCTGAAAGTTACGAAACGGTATCAACTCCCTATATAAGTAATATAAGTGAAATACCCAAAATTGTATGGGATCCACTAAAAACCCCAATTATTAATCACATATCTTTAGGACTTGGTATGATAATTATAATAATGATAATAATATATATTATAAGAAAAATACATGTACGCAGACGATTACAAGCCATAGCTTTTCCACAAATATAAGTAGCATTTTAACCTTTTCTCTGTTACCGTCACTTTCTCGGCCCTTGGCAGAATGTTCAAGCATGAACACAGATCTCGCCATGTGGTGACAACATATAAATAGACAACATATAAATAATTACAGATTAATGTTACAAAATTCAGTACGTGTGATCCTCTTTCATGTTCGTAAGAGACGCCTGAATTATGATAAGACTAACATAAAACTCAAGTGGTTTCATAGGACACATGTTAGAATGTAAGAAATGTCAATGTATTTGAGAGATGCTCTTCTCTTACTTCTCAAACGAGGTATTTAACGAGAAGGATTTAAAAGAATAAAACAATTCAATTTTTGTGCTCAAAGTATAACGTTGTACCATTATTTACACAGTTATTGCCAGCAGGTTCGAGATCAACGAGATCAGAGAGAGAGTTCTAAGTTCGTGAGAGTAAGAAGTAATTTCGTTTGCGCTCAATTATTATTTTTATATTTTCTGTGCTTTAAATTGTTTTAATATTTACTTATTGTTGCAGTTATTTAATTGCTGTGATTTGTGCTTCTAAACATAGTGTTTGTTTTGTCACTTACATAGTTTTGTGAGCGTTGGTAATTATATTAAATTTGCAATTTTCGTTTTCGTTTTAGTTTACATACATATCTATTCTGTGTATTTTTTCTCATTTGATCTCTTATTTTTATACCCTGAGCCCATTGAAAATGGGAAATCAGGGTATAATGTTTTTGTGAAAATGTATGTAACAGGCAGAAGGAGACGTCGCAGACCACACAAAGTATATATATTCTTGATCAGCTCGATGAGCTGAGTTGAAATAGCCCTGTCCGTCTGTCCGTCCGTCCGTCCGTCCGTCCGTCCGTCCGTCCGTCTGTGTGAACGCAGCGATCTCGTAAACCACAGAAGCTAGAGAGCTGAAATTTGACATGTATACTCCTGAATACCATACGCTATACGAGTTTTTTTCAAAAATTCGATAACTCTTCCCGTTCTCTTTTTATCGATAAATTTCGATAACTTTTCGTCTCTTTTACGTACCGTAAGAGCTAGAGACCTGAAATTCACTATGTAGATTCCTGTTGTGAATACAGACATTTTGTAATTTTTGGATTTTGGATGCCACGCCCCCTTCGCCCTAAATTTGCAAAAAACGCATTTCAAATACTAGAGACTTGTGCTTCGGCACATACACACATATGAATAACATAATCATGCACTGAAAGTTTGAATAAAAACGTCCTGCCAGAAAAAAAGTTATTAAACATTTAATTTCCACAACATAAGCCTCTTGCAGCCCAAGCGCTGTCGCTACGTCAACTGCGCAGTTGGCAGAGCGTGTGCTTGAGCGTGCGTCTGTGTGTGTGTACGTGTTGCTTGCAATATATGTATATGTAAACTAAGCATAGAATATTTGAAGTATCGGCACTTCGCAGGGCTCAGGGTATCTCCTAGTCGAGCCGTCTCGACTAGAGCATTCTTACTTGTTTTTACACTTGTTAGTGTGTGTGTTCGCTGTTGATCGCTCACGCTCAGCTTAGTGTTTGTTTTTGTCATACGAAATTTTTGTTCGTTTTTATCGCTGTATCTCTCCCGCTCTATTTACTGTATCAGCTGTTGGTGTTGGTCTCTGTCTTAGCTGTTTGTTGTTGTTTGTGATTCGCTCGCTCAACACAGTTAATCCTCGCTTTATCTGTATTTTTCTTATTCTTTATCCGCTAATTTTGTTTTGCTTAACTTCCCAGTTGCCAATATGACTTGCTGCAAGAAATCTTGCTCATTTAGGCAAGCCGCTGATTCTGCACAAATGCAATTTGTTGGTTGCTGGTTGTGTGAGAATCTAATGCATATAAAGTGTGCTGGCATCTCTGGGCGTGATTGCGATAGAGTCATGGCTGCACCCAAAAGTGGGTGTGGTGGACTACGCTGGTCTTGCCCCGATTGCTTGGAAAAACAATTAAATTTTTCCAAGATGTATAATACAGTGCGGGTACAGTATTCAAAACTGATTAACATTTCTAAACAGCTAACAGGTGAACTGAAAGCTGGCGAAGAAATATTAAATCAATATAGTTTCGAATCCCCGCTTAATCAGGTGATGACTCCATCACTGTTAGTTCCTCCCTCATTTAATTTACCATCACCTAATTTGTCTGCCCCGTCTTCACCGTGTCAGGAAATATCAATTCCGATATCCGACGACTCAGGTGAAATATCTGCTGCCAGTGTCATAATAGACACTCAAAAGGCCCCTAATAAAAAAGTTAAAGTTACTCCGAGTGTAGTTCAACCTAAGAAAAACATTCAGACATCTGCTCTTGACCCTACTGTACCCTATTTATCTGTTGTGTCTCCTCGAAAGCAAGTTTTCTTATCTAGGCTTTCATCAGATACTACATGTGATGCTGTGTCTGCTTTTATTGAAAGCAAAACTAAAGCTAAGGTTTTTATTTCGAAGTTCAATTTTACTACTCCTCGTGAAATTGCTTCATTTAAAATAAATGTACCTATAGAATTCTTCGCAACTATATGTGACTCCAAATTTTGGCCACCCCATGTAGTTGTGCATGAATTCAAACAGAAGATTCGGAACAGAATTTCACCGGTCTCTTTGATTTCTGATTCGGTACAACCTTCATCTGAGACTGTATCAAAAAACTAATTACACCATCTTCTTCGCAGCTATCCTTAATTTATCAAAATGTTCGGGGCCTTAATTCCAAATTAAGAAGTCTTTTCCTGTATAGCTTTAGTGTAAAATCTGAACTTATTGCCCTCACTGAGACATGGTTAACTCCAAATGTTTATAACAGTGAGGTTCTTTCTGATAATTTCACTATTTATAGACTTGATCGTTTGTCACGTAGAGGGGGTGGAGTTTTAATAGCTGTTAAATCCCACTTTCTCTCAGAATCTTTTACCTTCTCATCACTTCACAATGTTGAGATTATTGGAGTTAAAATAACTCTCCAGTCTTGTTCCCTGTATGTTACTTGTTCATATATACCTCCCTCTTCTGATTTACAAGTTTATAGTCAACATATATCTTGTATTAAAGAAATGTATGGGTATGTTCAAGATAACGACCTGTTTCTTGTATTGGGTGATTTTAATATACCAAACACTTCTTGGGCCTTATCTCTCAATTCAAATCATCTTATTCCAACAATGGATCATTATCTTTTTGACGAATTGTTTAACCTTTCCATGTTTCAGATGAACTCCATCTCAAATCATTTGAATCGATCTCTTGATCTTGTTTTTACTAATGATGATACCATCATTAGGGTTTTAAGATCAACACCCTTTTGTATTCCTGAGGATATACATCATCCGACCTTAGAGGTTTTAATACCTATTGACTGTCCACCAATTTCAACGTCTTTATCATTTAAACAACGTCGTTGTTTTAAAAAATGTAATTTTGTTTTGCTTAATGATCTCATTAATGCAGCGGACTGGTCCCCTTTGTATGAGGCAACTGAGGTTGATTTAGCAGTTTCTATATTTTATAGTACTTTAAATTCTATCCTAGACAGTTGTGTTCCTATATGTATTACAAAATCCCTTTCTAATAAACCACCCTGGTTTACTCCGACTCTTTCGAATTTAAAAAATATTAAATCTAAATATTTTAAAAAGTTTAAAAAGTCGGGCTCAATTGTTGACTGGTCTAAATACTCATTAGCTAAGTCAAATTTCAATATTTGTAACTCTCGTTGCTATGAGAATTACCTCTCACGCTGTAGAAGGCAGTTTGCTAGTGACCCTAAAAGGTTTTATTCATTTGTAAATTCGAAGCGTAAATCTTCTGGATTGCCCTCTTCATTTTTCTTCGGTTTAGAAAAGACCTGTAATGATCAAGATGCCTCTGATCTATTTGCAGATTTCTTCCAATCCACTTACTCTTCTGCTACAACCTATACCAAATCTCATTCAACTTTGAATACTATAATGAATGTAAATTCCATTATTGCTTCAAACATTTCGTCTCCCTCTCTCTTATCCGCTATTCGGACTTTGAAAACATCGTTCTCTCCTGGAGCAGATGGTATTCCAAGTTGTTTGATTAAAGAATGCAGTGTTTCTTTGCGGTCACCTTTATTAAAACTGTTTAATTTGTCCCTTAATACCTCAGTATTCCCTTCAATTTGGAAAGAATCATTTATTATTCCTCTGTATAAAAAAGGAGGAAGATCTGATATTTCTAATTATAGAGGTATTGCGAAGCTTTCTGTTATTCCGAAGTTATTTGAAAAAATGATAACTTCGAACTTGCAACATTTTTGCAAATCGATTATTTCACCATCTCAGCATGGCTTTGTTCAGAATCGATCAACCTCAACTAACCTATTAGAATTTTCATCTCTAATCAACGAAAGCTTTTTAAATAAAATGCAGACTGATGTTATATATACTGACTTTAGTAAGGCATTTGACTCAGTTCAGCATGATATTTTACTTCAAAAGCTTGACCATTTCGGATTTTCGCCTAAACTTCTGTCTTGGATAGCTTCCTATTTAAAGGGTAGAACCCAAAGAGTTTTGTTAAGAACATCTATTTCGAAGGTCATATTTGTCTCATCGGGTGTGCCTCAGGGTAGTCATTTGGGCCCTCTTCTATTCTCCCTTTTATAAATGACCTTCCGAATTGTATTTCTCATTCAAAGGTTTTTATGTATGCAGATGACGTAAAACTCTGTCTCTCATACAACAATTCACTGGATCATCTACGATTACAAGATGATCTTGATTCCTTTCAATGTTGGTGTAAGCTAATCAATTCAGTTGAATTCTCCAAATTATGACAATGACCTTTAGTCGCATTTGTCCATATACTGCTCATTATAAAATCAATAATGATTCCTTCAACGTATTCTACAATAAAGATCTTGGGGTGCTCTTTGACTCTAAACTTAGTTTCAATTCCCATATATCAACCACATTAAGAAGCCAAAGTGTTCTTGGCTTTATTAACGATGTCGAAAAATTAATACCCGTTTGTTACCAAACTCCTTTTGTTTCGCTGGTTCGACCAATTTTGAATATTGTTCATTAATGTCGCCACAGCATAAATTTATCAGGACCGTATAAATCGGTTCAGAAACAGTTTCTTCTCTTTGCTTACGCAATCTTAACTGGGATCGTAACCTTCGCTTACCCTCTTATCAAGTAGGCTTCTTCTTATAATCTTCCGTCACTAATAAACCGAGAACATCTTGGGTATTGCTTTTCTACATAATTTGATTAGTGGTAATACTGATTCGCCTGCTCTTTTAAAGCAAATTAATTTTGTAGTACCTTCTCGTATTTCCCGTCACTTTCGTCCTCTATATTTACCTATATGTACATCTGATTACTCCTTGCATAGTGCGTTTCAGGTCTTATGTACTACCTATAATAAATATTTTTATGTATTTGCTTCAGAACTCTCTCTTCCTTTAATAAAATCCTTGCTTTCAGCTCACCTCAGAGAAATCACACACAGGGCCCAAGAGTGAGAATGTACAGGAATTGGCAATTCTTCCTACTTGTGTTGTGTTTTCTCATTTCTCTAAATACATAAATATTGTTCTTCTTCTCCTGTTTTAGCTAGTTGAAATTAATTTTAAACTTCAATTTATTTATTTATTTATTTATTATATAGTTGACAAAACGAGTTCACTAATAATAATTAAAGTAAAAGCCTAAAATTAACAAAATTTTATCAATGATATCACCACCCGCTGGGGGTGTTTTATTTGCCATGCCGGCGAGCTATGCCCCGAATCACAGCCAAAATGGTTAGTGATATCATTGAACTATGAAAGATAGGGAGTGAAGAAATTAAAATATTTAGTTTAAAAATTAATTTACAAACATAGCTTAACCAAAAAACAGGAGAAGAAGAACAATATTTATGTATTTAGAGAAATGAGAAAACACAACACAAGTAGGAAGAATTGCCAATTCCTGTACATTCTCACTCTTGGGCCCTGTGTGTATTTCTCTGAGGTGAGCTGAAAGCAAGGATTTTATTAAAGAAAGAGAGAGTTCTGAAGCAAATACATAAAAATATTTATTATAGGTAGTACATAAGACCTGAAACGCACTATGCAAGGAGTAATCAGATGTACATATAGGTAAATATAGAGGACGAAAGTGACGGGAAATACGAGAAGGTACTACAAAATTAATTTGCTTTAAAAGAGCAGGCGAATCAGTATTACCACTAATCAAATTATGTAGAAAAGCAATACCCAAGACTGTTCTACGGTTTATTAGTGACGGAAGATCTATAAGAAGAAGCCTACTATGATAAGAGGGTAAGCGAAGGTTACGATCCCAGTTAAGATTGCGTAACGCAAAGAGAAGAAACTGTTTCTGAACCGATTCTATACGGTCCTGATACAATTTATGCTGTGGCGACCATATAACTGAACAATATTCCAAAATTGGTCGAACCAGCGAAACAAAAAGGAGTTTGGTAACAAACGGGTCATTAAATTCTTTCGACCATCGTTTAATAAAGCCAAGAACACTTTTGGCTTCATTAATGATGGTTGATATATGGGAATTGAAACTAAGTTTAGAGTCAAAGAGCACCCCAAGATCTTTCATTGTAGAAATACGTTGCAAGGAATCATTATTGATTTTATAATGAGCAGTATATGGACAAATGCGACTAAAGGTCATTGTCATACATTTGGAGCAATTCAACTGCAATTGATTAGCCTTACACCAACATTGAAAGGAATCAAGATCATCTTGTAATCGTAGATGATCCAGTGAATTGTTGTATGAGAGACAGAGTTTTACGTCATCTGCATACATAAAAACCTTTGAATGAGAAATACAATTCGGAAGGTCATTTATAAAAAGGGAGAATAGAAGAGGGCCCAAATGACTACCCTGAGGCACACCCGATGAGACAAATATGACCTTCGAAATAGATGTTCTTAACAAAACTCTTTGGGTTCTACCCTTTAAATAGGAAGCTATCCAAGACAGAAGTTTAGGCGAAAATCCGAAATGGTCAAGCTTTTGAAGTAAAATATCATGCTGAACTGAGTCAAATGCCTTACTAAAGTCAGTATATATAACATCAGTCTGCATTTTATTTAAAAAGCTTTCGTTGATTAGAGATGAAAATTCTAATAGGTTAGTTGAGGTTGATCGATTCTGAACAAAGCCATGCTGAGATGGTGAAATAATCGATTTGCAAAAATGTTGCAAGTTCGAAGTTATCATTTTTTCAAATAACTTCGGAATAACAGAAAGCTTCGCAATACCTCTATAATTAGAAATATCAGATCTTCCTCCTTTTTTATACAGAGGAATAATAAATGATTCTTTCCAAATTGAAGGGAATACTGAGGTATTAAGGGACAAATTAAACAGTTTTAATAAAGGTGACCGCAAAGAAACACTGCATTCTTTAATCAAACAACTTGGAATACCATCTGCTCCAGGAGAGAACGATGTTTTCAAAGTCCGAATAGCGGATAAGAGAGAGGGAGACGAAATGTTTGAAGCAATAATGGAATTTACATTCATTATAGTATTCAAAGTTGAATGAGATTTGGTATAGGTTGTAGCAGAAGAGTAAGTGGATTGGAAGAAATCTGCAAATAGATCAGAGGCATCTTGATCATTACAGGTCTTTTCTAAACCGAAGAAAAATGAAGAGGGCAATCCAGAAGATTTACGCTTCGAATTTACAAATGAATAAAACCTTTTAGGGTCACTAGCAAACTGCCTTCTACAGCGTGAGAGGTAATTCTCATAGCAAGAGAGTTACAAATATTGAAATTTGACTTAGCTAATGAGTATTTAGACCAGTCAACAATTGAGCCCGACTTTTTAAACTTTTTAAAATATTTAGATTTAATATTTTTATACCTTGAGCCCATTGAAAATGGGAAATCAGGGTATAATGTTTTGTGAAAATGTATGTAACGGGAGGAGAGTGAGACCATACAAAGTATATATTCTTGATCAGCTGATGAGTGAGGAATGCCTGTCCGTCTTCCCTCCGTCCGTCTTCTGTGTGAACGCGCGATCTCGTAAACCACGAGTGAAGCTGAAATTTGACATGTAACTCCTGAATACCAACGCTATACGAGTTTTTCAAAATTCGATAACTCTTCCCGTTCTCTTTTTATCGATAAATTTCGATAACTTTTCGTCTCTTTTACGTACCGTAAGAGCTAGAGACCTGAAATTACTATGATGTTGTGAATCAGAATTTTGTAATTTTTGGTTTTGGATGCCACGCCTCTCTCCCCCCTTCCCCTCCCCCCTCTTCTTTTCGCACTTTGCAGGGCTCAGGGTATCTCCTAGTCGAGCCGTCTCGACTAGAGCATTCTTACTTGTTTAAATTCGAAAGAGTCGGAGTAAACCAGGGTGGTTTATTAGAAAGGGATTTTGTAATACATATAGGAACACAACTGTCTAGGATAGAATTTAAAGTACTATAAAATATAGAAACTGCTAAATCAACCTCAGTTGCCTCATACAAAGGGGACCAGTCCGCTGCATTAATGAGATCACTAAGCAAAACAAAATTACATTTTTTAAAACAACGACGTTGTTTAAATGATAAAGACGTTGAAATTGGTGGACAGTCAATAGGTATTAAAACCTCTAAGGTCGGATGATGTATATCCTCAGGAATACAAAAGGGTGTTGATCTTAAAACCCTAATGATGGTATCATCATTAGTAAAAACAAGATCAAGAGATCGATTCAAATGATTTGAGATGGAGTTCATCTGAAACATGGAAAGGTTAAACAATTCGTCAAAAAGATAATGATCCATTGTTGGAATAAGATGATTTGAATTGAGAGATAAGGCCCAAGAAGTGTTTGGTATATTAAAATCACCCAATACAAGAAACAGGTCGTTATCTTGAACATACCCATACATTTCTTTAATACAAGATATATGTTGACTATAAACTTGTAAATCAGAAGAGGGAGGTATATATGAACAAGTAACATACAGGGAACAAGACTGGAGAGTTATTTTAACTCCAATAATCTCAACATTGTGAAGTGATGAGAAGGTAAAAGATTCTGAGAGAAAGTGGGATTTAACAGCTATTAAAACTCCACCCCCTCTACGTGACAAACGATCAAGTCTATAAATAGTGAAATTATCAGAAAGAACCTCACTGTTATAAACATTTGGAGTTAACCATGTCTCAGTGAGGGCAATAAGTTCAGATTTTACACTAAAGCTATACAGAAAAAGACTTCTTAATTTGGAATTAAGGCCCCGAACATTTTGATAAATTAAGGATAGCTGCGGAGAAGATGGTGTAATTAGTTTTTTGATACAGCCTCAGATGAAGGTTGTACCGAATCAGAAATCAAAGAGACCGGTGAAATTCTGTTCCGAATCTTCTGTTTGAATTCATGCACAACTACATGGGGTGGCCAAAATTTGGAGTCACATATAGTTGCGAAGAATTCTATAGGTACATTTATTTTAAATGAAGCAATTTCACGAGGAGTAGTAAAATTGAACTTCGAAATAAAAACCTTAGCTTTAGTTTTGCTTTCAATAAAAGCAGACACAGCATCACATGTAGTATCTGATGAAAGCCTAGATAAGAAAACTTGCTTTCGAGGAGACACAACAGATAAATAGGGTACAGTAGGGTCAAGAGCAGATGTCTGAATGTTTTTCTTAGGTTGAACTACACTCGGAGTAACTTTAACTTTTTTATTAGGGGCCTTTTGAGTGTCTATTATGACACTGGCAGCAGATATTTCACCTGAGTCGTCGGATATCGGAATTGATATTTCCTGACACGGTGAAGACGGGGCAGACAAATTAGGTGATGGTAAATTAAATGAGGGAGGAACTAACAGTGATGGAGTCATCACCTGATTAAGCGGGGATTCGAAACTATATTGATTTAATATTTCTTCGCCAGCTTTCAGTTCACCTGTTAGCTGTTTAGAAATGTTAATCAGTTTCGAATACTGTACCCGCACTGTATTATACATCTTGGAAAAATTTAATTGTTTTTCCAAGCAATCGGGGCAAGACCAGCGTAGTCCACCACACCCACTTTTGGGTGCAGCCATGACTCTATCGCAATCACGCCCAGAGATGCCAGCACACTTTATATGCATTAGATTCTCACACAACCAGCAACCAACAAATTGCATTTGTGCAGAATCAGCGGCTTGCCTAAATGAGCAAGATTTCTTGCAGCAAGTCATATTGGCAACTGGGAAGTTAAGCTAAACAAAATTAGCGGATAAAGAATAAGAAAAATACAGATAAAGCGAGGATTAACTGTGTTGAGCGAGCGAATCACAAACAACAACAAACAGCTAAGACAGAGACCAACACCAACAGCTGATACAGTAAATAGAGCGGGAGAGATACAGCGATAAAAACGAACAAAAATTTCGTATGACAAAAACAAACACTAAGCTGAGCGTGAGCGATCAACAGCGAACACACACACTAACAAGTGTAAAAATAAGAGAGCAAATGAGAAAAAATACACAGAATAGATATGTATGTATACTAAAACGAAAACGAAAATTGCAAATTTAATATAATTACCAACGCTCACAAAACTATGTAAGTGACAAAACAAACACTATGTTTAGAAGCACAAATCACAGCAATTAAATAACTGCAACAATAAGTAAATATTAAAACAATTTAAAGCACAGAAAATATAAAAATACGGAGCGCAAACGAAATTACTTCTTACTCTCACGAACTTAGAACTTTCTCACGTTTGAAATTGCATCTAAACGTTTCGACCAGGTCAGATTGAACCTGGCTTTTGAGCTTGTAGAGTACTGAATATTTTTGATTACCACTCTAAATGATCTTTCTTGTTATACCCTGAGCCCATTGAAAATGGGAAATCAGGGTATAATGTTTTTGTGAAAATGTATGTAACAGGCAGAAGGAGACGTCGCAGACCATACAAAGTATATATATCTTGATCAGCTCGATGAGCTGAGTTGAAATAGCCCTGTCCGTATGTCCGTCCGTCCGTCCGTCTGTCCGTCCGTCCGTCTGTGTGAGCGCAGCGATCTCGTAAACCACATAAGCTAGAGAGCTGAAATTTGACACACATACTCCTGGATACCATACGCTATACGAGTTTTTTTTTTCAAAAATTCGATAACTCTTCCCGTTCTCTTTTTATCGATAAGTTTCGATAACTTTTCGTCTCTTTTACGTACCTTCAGAGCTAGAGACCTGAAATTCACTAGTAGATTCCTGTTGTAAATACAGACATTTTGTAATTTTTGGATTTTGGATGCCACGCCCCCTTCGCCCTAAATTTGCAAAAAACACATTTCAAATACTAGAGACTTGTGCTTCGGCACATACACACATATGAATAACATAATCATGCCCTGAAAGTTTGAATAAAAAAGTCCTGCTAGAAAAGTTATTAAACATTTAATTTCCACAACATAAGCCTCTTGCAGCCCAAGCGCAGTCGCTACGTCAACTGCGCAATTGGCAGAGCGTGTGCTTGAGCGTGCGTCTGTGTGTGTGTATGTGTTGCTTGCAATATATGTATATGTAAACTAAGCATAGAATATTTGAAGTATCGGCACTTCGCAGGGCTCAGGGTATCTCCTAGTCGAGCCGTCTCGACTAGAGCATTCTTATTTGTTTTTTATATATATACATATATATTTAAAAAATGTTTTTTTGTGTATAAATTATTTAAAGTCTAGTATCCCGCATCGCGTCAAGGATTCGCGAGCACTAGGAATCGGTAGAATAGTAAATCGCTTCACTAGTAAAAGTCGCGATGACTAAGCGAGATACGTTTTACAATATTTATTCCGGGCGATCCGTTGCGTTTCAAATGTTATCTTAATCTAAACTACAAAGAAGATGTTTTGGATATTTATTATAAATTTGTCGCCACCGCCGCTGCTGCCGACGCTGGCTTTAGTCATTGCGTCATCATCGCTGCCGTTGCTGTAGCCGGTCGTCGCCCTGCAGAAATGCAGTGGTTGCGCCTCGTGCATGGTATCATATTACCTTGCGGACGTTGCGCAACATAGTTACGCGATGCTGACTTAACTCCGCAGGAAGTCGGCGTCATTGAACTTGACACCCAGACCATGCGCGCCTTCGCTGACCGCTGATAACGCCGGTTCAGCTATTTTGGCAAGAACGTTCCCAGAATACTTTTTACGTTCTTGGGTCGTTACATGTTTACAGTTAATTACTCCCCCTTCGAAGACTGACCATCCTCGGTCACCTTGTTAAATAATTAAATTTTACTGGCATACTTAAATCATCCCTATTATGAATTATTTCTGTAAATAATTCATAAAAAAGATCCCACTCTTAGGGTTCACCAAAAAATGTGGGTATTTGAATTTTAGGTAGCGTCGGAAGATCCTCTGTTTTTATACCCTGAGCCCATTGAAAATGGGAAGTCAGGGTATAATGTTTATGTGAAAATGTATGTAACAGGCAGAAAGAGACGTCGCAGACCACACAAAGTATATATATTGTTGATCAGCTCGATGAGCTGAGTTGATATAGCCCTGTCCGTCTGTCCGTCCGTCCGTCCGTCTGTGTGAACGCAGCGATCTCGTAAACCAGAGAAGCTAGAGAGCTGAAATTTGACACACATACTCCTGGATACCATACGCTATACGAGTTTTTATTTCAAAAATTCGATAACTCTTCCCGTTCTCTTTTTATCGATAAGTTTCGATAACTTTTCGTCTCTTTTACGTACCTTCAGAGCTAGAGACCTGAAATTCACTACTGTTGTGAATACAGACATTTTGTAATTTTTGGATTTTGGATGCCACGCCCCCTTCGCCCTAAATTTGCAAAAAACGCATTTAAAATACTAGAGACTTGTGCTTCGGCACATACACACATATGAATAACATAATCATGCCCTGAAAGTTTGAATAAAAAAGTCCAGCTAGAAAAAAAGTTATTAAACATTTAATTTCTACAACATAAGCCGCTTGCAGCCCAACCGCAGTCGCTACGTCAACTGCGCAGTTGGTAGAGCGTGTGCTTGAGCGTGCATCTGTGTGTGTGTATGTGTTGCTTGCAATATATGTATATGTAAACTAAGCATACAATATTTGAAGTATCGGCACTTCGCAGGGCTCAGGGTATCTCCTAGTCGAGCCGTCTCGACTAGAGCATTCTTACTTGTTTTAATTGGTAAGCGGGAAAATTATTTCTTAAAGTATGAACTAAAGATCTGTATTTATCTATACACCATTAACCAAACGCGTTACTTGCCCACTACGTAGAGATTTGAAACTCAAGTCAGTAATAGATATAATAGATACCTTGCTTAAATATTTAATCATACTATTTATATTATTAACGTTAGATATAGGGGGTTGAGAAAGAATAATTAGCCATTGTCTGGGATACAAAATATTTCAGATAATACTTATTATATGTTCTGCGGGCGTGCCTTACAGAAAGCTTAGTCCGCCTATGCTGCTACATTTCGGCTTTGTTGAAAAATTTTATTTTCACTCAACGGAGTCACTCCGATTTTCGCTAATTTATGTTTGGCCAGCGTGGACAGTACAATAGACTTGTACTTTGTCGCGAACTTAATCGAACTTGTTCCACACTGGTCTCTGCTGGGCGCCAGTTTATTATACCCTGAGCCCATTGAAAATGGGAAATCAGGGTATAATGTTTTTGTGAAAATGTATGTAACAGGCAGAAGGAGACGTCGCAGACCATACAAAGTATATATATATTCCTGATCAGCTTGCTGAGCTGAGTTGATATAGCCCTGTCCGTCTGTCCGTCCGTCCGTCCGTCTGTCCGTCCGTCCGTCTGTGTGAACGCAGCGATCTCGTAAACCACAGAAGCTAGAGAGCTGAAATTTGACATATATACTCCTGAATACCATAGCTATACGAGTTTTTTTTCAAAAATTCGATAACTCTTCCCGTTCTCTTGTTATCGATAAATTTCGATAACGTTTCGTCTATTTTACGTACCTTCAGAGCTAGAGACCTGAAATTCACTACTGTTGTGAATACAGACATTTTGTAATTTTTGGATTTTGGATGCCACGCCCCCTTCGCCGTAAATTTTCAAAAAATGCATTTCAAATACTAGAGACTTGTGTTTCGACACATACACACATATGAATAACACAATCATGCCCTTCAGGGCATGAATAAAAAAGTCCTGCTAGGAAAAAGTTATTAAACATTTAATTTCCACAACATAAGCCTCTTGCAGCCCAAGCGCAGTCGCTACGTCAACTGCGCAATTGGCAGAGCGTGTGCTTGAGCGTGCGTCTGTTTGTGTGTATGTGTTGCTTGCAATATATATGTATGTAAGGTAAGCATAGAATATTTGAAGTATCGGCACTTCGCAGGGCTCAGGGTATCTCCTAGTCGAGCCCTCTCGACTAGAGCATTCTTACTTGTTTCATATAAATTTTTGTTGAAATATTCATGATCTACTATTCCGATTTCTAATAGTGTCTTATGATTGCTCATAAACTTTGATCTAATGGTTTTTAATTTTTGAACCTCCTCACTACTTATTATACCAGCTTCCATTTGCTGGATTTCTGTCATCAGTGTTGACTGATTATTTAGTAACTGAATTGTCGCCTCGGACATCATTTTTCTTATTTATACTATTTATCTCTAAACTTATCTGGAAATGTCCTTTTGCTGCTTCTCGGTTGCTCCCTGGATGCTGCTTCTCGGTTGCTCCCTGGATGCTGCTTCTCGTCTGCTTCTTCTCGGCTGTCGTTTCTGGTTGTAGCTTCTCGGTTGCTCCGTGAATACTGCTTCTTCTCGGCTGCTTCGTGATTTTTTTTTTACCCTTGAGTGTTAATTGTTATTTTCTGTGTTTCTTACCACGGGTGGGGGAAAACGACAGAATATTTTATTTTGCTACCTTAGCTACCGAACTGTAGAGTCTAAGGAGCTGGTTAAAAATTCTAAGTCTCTTACCACTGGTGGGGGAGACAATAGAATGCTCGAAGGACCAAAATGTAAATAATGGTACAACGTTATAATTTGAGCACAAAAATTGAACTGTTTTATTCTTTTAAATCCTTCTCGTTAAATACCTCGTTTGAGAAGTAAGAGAAGAGCATATCTCAAATACATTGACATTTCTTACATTCTAACATGTGTCCTATGAAATCACTTGAGTTTTATGTTAGTCTTATCATAATTCAAGCGTCTCTTACGAACATGAAAGAGGATCACACGTACTGAATTTTGTAACATTATCTTAAGGGTCGTTTACGTGTTGTAATCTATTTTTATGTTGTCACCACATGGCGAGATCTGTGTTCATGCTTGAAAAAACTGTGAAATTTAAAACCTAAAATACATTAATAATGCCATAATGTGAGTTGCGTCACCAAGGAAAACGAATGACATAGTTAAATGGTACCGATGTAAAAAATTTTTACATACAAAATCGTCTGCGCTAAAAGGTTGAGATGTGTGAAATGCTCCCTACAACACGAGAGTAAATGCTGTACTAAGGAAAGAGTCACCTCCAAACAACGATAAGAAATTTTCTTCCAAATACTATGACAGAACAAATGAGTTACAGCAATAAAACAACTTATGCGCAAATGGCCAGTGAAACCGTAAACTCATCTGAAAACAATTCACAATTCACGAACAAATTAGTAATCTTCTAAATACTATAACCATACTCATCACAAAACTATGCAAATAGACCTTCGCATCAGTTTATGGAATGCCAATGGACTTTCCAATCGCAATCAGGAATTAGCAGCACACATAAAATCTAATGATATTGATATCATGTATCTGCAACATATTTTACCACCAGATCATATTTCAAAATTTCTGGTTTTGAGGTAGTCACTGCAAATCACCCGGCAAACACAATGGAAGCTAGCGATGAAGTGGTTGAGCTATCGATGAATGCATTCTAACTTCCGCTGGTTCTGAAAGTCAAAAAAGTCTATAATATATTTAATATATATATTTCATATCTATCCAATTTGATTGGAAAAACAAAGCATTTAAAAGCTAAAAAAATTCGAAATGATTTTATTATTTACACTCGAAAACTGACAATAGTTTTGAAGGGCTCCTAACTGGATATCGTATATGAAATAAAATGAAATCAACACTGTTCATATTATATCCTGTAAAAATGGATTCCAGTTCAATTGACAAGGACCCAACGGAAAATCTTGAAAACAAAGAAGAGCCCTATAAAAATCTCTCGGATGAGAGTGAACCATCGGATGAAATAATTGAATTGGAGAATCAGTTTATCATACGCTTTCCTGAGGTTCGAGCAAACTTCCAAAAATTCTCAAAGCTCTTCTAACGTTTTTTCTACACTATTTGTTTTCAGGAACAGGCGAAGATAGTGCACCAGGCCTTAAAGAACGATCGGATCCACGAGATATTAAGGATTCATTTCGATGATGAAAAAAGATCCGCTAAGGTTTGGCTGGAGGATAAGCCGCTGTGCGCCAAACTTGTTGATTTGCCCACCATTGTTGAGAGCTACAAAACAGCTGACAATACGAATTTGTATAAAACAGCGGATATCTGTCAGCTGCTCATTTGCAAAAAAGAGCGGCAAAAAGATACGGAAAAGAGGCTTCTCAAGGCAGCGGCTCGAGAAAGCAGCTGTAATAAGAAGTCTGAATGTAATAAGACGCCCTCTGGCTGTTCTGGCTGTAGGACACCGGTCCGTAAGCCGCCGTTGAGTACGCTTGGTTATTGAACGCCAGTCGATTAGTTAACTCCGAACGGACCACATACGCCGGACAGTTGGCAGACACCTAGATGTCCACAAACGCCGGGCAAATACAATAAGGCGGAGTGTAAGGTAATCGGAGGATTACCGCCTTTTAGTGACACTGCTCAAGATTTTATAAAAGTAGACGTCAAAGACTTGTGGCCACATGACCTGACGCCACCCTGTCACAATCTGCGTAATCGTCGCCATAGCAAGGCGGTGAGAACTAACACCATACAACCGCTCGAGCCCGACCTCATGCGTGAGCTGAAGTATCTGCTGCGCATGGACATCGAGGCGGTGAACGTGGAGTTCGAGGTGGTCGACGAGCTTCCACAGGTCATCGTACCCGACCAATTGCTATCCGATACTAGCAGCGACGAGGTCTTGACGGACAACACAGTGATATATGAAGATAAAACAAGTAAACAAGTAAAACAAGTAAGAATGCTCTAGTCGAGACGGCTCGACTAGGAGATACCCTGAGCCCTGCAAAGTGCCGATACTTCAAATATTCTATGCTTAGTTTACATATACATACATATATTGCAAGCAACACATACACACACACAGACGCACGCTCAAGCACACGTTCTGCCAACTGCGCAGTTGACGTAGCGACAGCGCTTGGGCTGCAAGAGGCTTATGTTGTGGAAATTAAATGTTTAATAACTTTTTTTCTAGAAGGACTTTTTGATTCAAACTTTCAGGGCATGATTATGTTATTCATATGTGTGTATGTGCCGAAGCACAAGTCTCTAGTATTTGAAATGTGTTTTTTGCAAATTTAGGGCGAAGGGGGCGTGGCATCCAAAATCCAAAAATTGCAAAATGTCTGCATTCACAACAGGAATCTATATAGTGAATTTCAGGTCTCTAGCTCTTACGGTACGTAAAAGAGACGAAAAGTTATCGAAATTTATCGATAAAAAGAGAACGGGAAGAGTTATCGAATTTTTGAAAAAAACTCGTATAGCGTATGGTATTCAGGAGTATACATGTCCAATTTCAGCTCTCTAGCTTCTGTGGTTTACGAGATCGCTGCGTTCACACAGACGGACGGACGGACGGACGGACGGACGGACGAACGGACGGACGGACGGACAGACGGACAGTGCTATTTCAACTCAGCTCATCGAGCTGATCAAGAATATATATACTTTGTATGGTCTGCGACGTCTCTTTCTGCCTGTTACATACATTTTCACAAAAACATTATACCCTGATTTCCCATTTTCAATGGGCTCAGGGTATAAAAACTCTAGTCGGTGGCCCCCGACTAAAGGATACCCTGAACCCAGCGAAGAACTTCTATTCCGCAAATTCCCTGTTTCTTTAATATATAACTTAATGTCATGAAGCATTAACGACAAAGCACTTAAATTACAGCATGGTGTTTGTTCAACATAGCAACAAAACACTCAAAGCCAAGATTCTGGATAAATCATATTTAACCATTTCCTGCAAGAAGTCAGCAGAAACACAACTGTTTAACTAAAATTATATTTCAACATTTCCTGCAAGAAGACAACAAAAATAATAAACACCTGCAAGAAGACAACAAAAATAATAAACACCTGCAAGAAGACAACAAAAATAATAAACAACAATATTGACGTTCACGACAACGTAAGAAGGCAGATTACAAATAAATCATATTTCAATATTTCCTGCAAGAAGTCAGCAAAAACGGTATAATTGGTTACATAAACACCGACCGCGCAAACATACAGCTAGCTTAGGTTTAATCTTTTATTTTAGTCACAACTGGAAGATCAATAAAGAAGGTTCAAAACGAACAATCACCTCTTTTTATACCCTGAGCCCATTGAAAATGGGAAATCAGGGTATAATGTTTTTGTGAAAATGTATGTAACAGGCAGAAGGAGACGTCGCCGTACAAAGTATATATATTCTTGATCAGCTCGATGAGCTGAGTTGAAATAGCCCTGTCCGTCTGTCCGTCCGTCCGTCCGTCCGGCCGTCCGTCCGTCTGTGTGATCTCGTAAACCACAGAAGCTAGAGAGCTGAAATTTGACATGTATACTCCTGAATACCATACGCTATACGAGTTTTTTTCAAAAATTCGATAACTCTTCCCGTTCTCTTTTATCGATAAATTTCGATAACGTTTCGTCTCTTTTACGTACCGTAAGAGCTAGAGACCTGAAATTCACTATGTAGATTCCTGTTGTGAATACAGACATTTTGTAATTTTTGGATTTTGGATGCCACGCCCCCTTCGCCCTAAATTTGCAAAAAACGCATTTAAAATACTAGAGACTTGTGCTTCGGCACATACACACATATGAATAACATAATCATGCCCTGAAAGTTTGAATAAAAAAGTCCAGCTAGAAAAACAGTTATTAAACATTTAATTTCCACAACATAAGCCTCTTGCAGCTCAAGCGCAGTCGCTACGTCAACTGCGCAGTTGGCAGAACGTGTGCTTGAGCGTGCGTCTGTGTGTGTGTATGTGTTGCTTGCAGTATATGTATATGCAAACTAAGCATAGCATATTTTAAGTATCGGCACTTCGCAGGGCTCAGGGTATCTCCTAGTCGTGCCGTCTCGACTAGAGCATTCTTACTTGTTTATTTCTTTAACAAAGGAAAAATAAGTAAGAATGCTCTAGTCGAGACGGCTTGACTAGGAGATACCCTGAGCCCTGCGAAGTGCCGATACTTCAAATATTCTATGCTTACCTTACATATATATATATATATTGCAAGCAACACATACACACAAACAGACACACGCTCAAGCACACGCTCTGCCAATTGTGCAGTTGACGTAGCGACTGCGCTTGGGCTGCAAGAGGCTTATGTGGTGGAAATTAAATGTTTAATAACTTTTTTCTAGCAGGACTTTTTTATTCAAACTTTCAGGGCATGATTGTGTTATTCATATGTGTGTATGTGCCGAAACACAAGTCTCTAGTATTTGAAATGCATTTTTTGAAAATTTACGGCGAAGGGGGCGTGGCATCCAAAATCCAAAAATTACAAAATGTCTGTATTCACAACAGGAATCTACACAGTGAATTTCATGTCTCTAGCTCTTACGGTACGTAAAATAGACGAAACGTTATCGAAATTTATCGTTAAAAAGAGAACGGGAAGAGTTATCGAATTTTTGAAAAAAACTCGTACAGACGGAAGGACGGACGGACGGACGGACGGACGGACGGCCAGGGCTATATCAACTCAGCTCATCGAGCTGAACAGCAATATATATACTGCGACGTCTCCTTCTGCCTATTACATACATTTTCACAAAAACATTATACCCTGATTTCCCATTTTCAATGGGCTCAGGGTATAATAAACTGACGCCCAGCAGAGACCAGTGTGGAACAAGTTCGATTAAGTTCGCGACAAAGTACAAGTCTATTGTACTGTCCACGCTGGCCAAACATAAATTAGCGAAAATAGGAGTGACTCCGTTGAGTGAAAATAAAATTTTTCAATGGCTAATTGTTCTTTCTCAACCCCCTATATCTAACGTTAATAATATAAATAGTATGATTAAATATTTAAGCAAGGTATCTATTATATCTATTACTGACTTGAGTTTCAAATCTCAACGTAGTGGGCAAGTAACGCGTTTGGTTAATGGTGTATAGATAAATACAGATCTTTAGTTCATACTTTAAGAAATAATTTTCCCGCTTACCAATTAAAACAAGAAATATCATTTAGAGTGGTAATCAAAAATATTCAGTACTCTACAAGTGTAGAGGAAATCAAAAGCCAGGTTCAATCTACTGGTCAAACGTTTAGAGCAATTTCAAACGTGGAAAGTCGCATTACTAAGGAACCGTTAATTATGTTCTTCATTGATCTCGAACCTGCTGGCAATAACTGTGAAATTTAAAACCTAAAATACATTAATAATGCCATAATGTTAGTTGAATCACCAAGGAAAACGAATGACATAGTTAAATGGTACCGATGACAAGAATTTTTACATACTAAATCGTCTGCGCTAAAAGGTTTAGATGTGTGAAATGCTCCCTACAACACGAGAGTAAATGCTGTACTAAGGAAAAAGAGTCACCTCCAAACAACGATAAGAAATTTTCTTCCAAATACTATGACAGAACAAATGAGTTACAGCAATAAAACAACTTATGCGCAAATGGCCAGTGAAACCGTAAATTCATCTGAAAACAATTCACAATTCACGAACAAATTAGTAATCTTCTAAATACTATAACCATACTCATCACAAAACTATGCAAATAGACCTTCGCATCAGTTTATGGAATGCCAATGGACTTTCCAATCGCAAGCAGGAATTAGCAGCACACATAAAATCTAATGATATTGATATCATGTATCTGCAACATATTTTATCACCAGATCATATTTCAAAATTACTGGTTTTGAGGTAGTCACTGCAAATCACCCGGCAAACACAATGGAAGCTAGCGATGAAGTGGTTGAGCTATCGATGAATGCATTCTAACTTCCGCTGGTTCTGAAATTCAAAAAAGTCTATAATATATTTAATATATATATTTCATATCTATCCAATTTGATTGGAAAAACAAAGCATTCAAAAGCTAAAAAAATTCGAAATGATTTTATTATTTACACTCGAAAACTGACAATAGTTTTGAAGGGCTCCTAACTGGATATCGTATATGAAATAAAATTTAATCAACACTGTTCAAATTATATCCTGTAAAAATGGATTCCAGCTCAATTGACAAGGACCCAACGAAAAATCTTGAAAACAAAGGAGAGCCCTATAAAAATCTCTCGGATGAGAGTGAACCATCGGATGAAATAATTGAATTGGAGAATCAGTTTATCATACGCTTTCCTGAGGTTCGAGCAAACTTCCAAAAATTCTCAAAGCTCTCCTAACGTTTTTTCTACACTATTTGTTTTCAGGAACAGGCGAAGATAGTGCACCAGGCCTTAAAGAACGATCGGATCCACGAGATATTAAGGATTCATTTCGATGATGAAAAAAGATCCGCTAAGGTTTGGCTGGAGGATAAGCCGCTGTGCGCCAAACTTGTTGATTTGCCCACCATTGTTGAGAGCTACAAAACAGCTGACAATACGAATTTGTATAAAACAGCGGATATCTGTCAGCTGCTCATTTGCAAAAAAGAGCGGCAAAAAGATACGGAAAAGAGGCTTCTCAAGGCAGCGGCTCGAGAAAGCAGCTGTAATAAGAAGTCTGAATGTAATAAGACGCCCTCTGGCTGTAGGACACCGGTCCGTAAGCCGCCGTTGAGTACGCTTGGTTATAGAACGCCAGTCGATTGGTTAACTCCGAACGGACCACATACGTCGGACAGTTGGCAGACGCCTAGATGTCCACAAATGCCGGCGGAGTGTAAGGTAATCGGAGGATTACCGCCTTTTAGTGACACTGCTCAAGATTTTATAAAAGTAGACGTCAAAGACTTGTGGCCACATGGCCTGACGCCACCCTGTCACAATCTGCGTAATCGTCGCCATAGCAAGGCGGTGAGAACTAACACCATACAACCGCTCGAGCCCGACCTCATGCGTGAGCTGAAGTATCTGCTGCGCATGGACATCGAGGCGGTGAACGTGGAGTTCGAGCTGGTCGACGAGCTTCCACCGGTCATCGTGCCCGACCAATTGCTATCCGATACTAGCAGCGAAGTGGTCTTGACGGACAACACAGTGATATATGAAGATAAAACAAGTAAAGAAGTAAAAAAAACTCTAGTCGGTGGCCCCCGACTAAAGGATACCCTGAACCCAGCGAAGAACCTCTATTCCGCAAATTCCCTGTTTCTTTAATATATAACTTAATGTCATGAAGCATTAACGACAAAGCACTTAAATTACAACATAGTGTTTGTTCAACATAGCAACAAAACACTGAAAGCCAAGAGTCTGGATAAATCATATTTCACCATTTCCTGCAAGAAGTCAGCAGAAACACAACTGATTAACTAAAATTATATTTCAACATTTCCTGCAAGAAGACAACAAAAATAATAAACACCTGCAAGAAGACAACAAAAATAATAAACAACAATATTGACGTTCACGACAACGCAAGAAGGCAGATTACAAATAAATCATATTTCAATATTTCCTGCAAGAAGTCAGCAAAAACGGTATAATTGGTTACATAAACATCGACCGCGCAAACATACAGCTAGCTTAGGTTTAATCCTTTATTTTAGTCACAACTGGAAGATCAATAAAGAAGGTTCAAAACGAACACTCACCTCTTTTTTATTTCTTCAACAAAGGAAAAACAAGTAAGGATGCTCTAGTCGAGACGGCTCGACTAGGAGATACCCTGAGCCCTGCGAAGTGCCGATACTTCAAATATTCTATGCTTACCTTACATACATATATATTGCAAGCAACACATACACACAAACAGACGCACGCTCAAGCACACGCTCTGCCAATTGCGCAGTTGACGTAGCGACTGCGCTTGGGCTGCAAGAGGCTTATGTTTTGGAAATTAAATGTTTAGTAACTTTTTTCTAGCAGGACTTTTTTATTCATGCCCTGAAGGGCATGATTGTGTTATTCATATGTGTGTATGTGCCGAAACACAAGTCTCTAGTATTTGAAATGCATTTTTTGAAAATTTACGGCGAAGGGGGCGTGGCATCCAAAATCCAAAAATTACAAAATGTCTGTATTCGCAACAGGAATCTACACAGTGAAATTCATATCTCTAGCTCTTACGGTACGTAAAATAGACGAAACGTTATCGAAATTTATCGATTAAAAGAGAACGGGAAGAGTTATCGAATTTTTGAAAAAAAACTCGTATATTTCAGCTCTCTAGCTTCTGTGGTTTACGAGATCGCTGCGTTCACACAGACGGACGGACGGACGGACAGACGGACAGGGCTATATCAACTCAGCTCATCGAGCTGATCAGGAATATATATATACTTTGTATGGTCTGCCACGTCTCCTTCTGCCTGTTACATATATTTTCACAAAAACATTATACCCTGATTTCCCATTTTCAATGGGCAGGGTATAATAAACTGACGCCCAGCAGAGACCAGTGTGGAACAAGTTCGATTAAGTTCGCGACAAAGTACAAGTCTATTGTACTGTCCACGCTGGCCAAACATAAATTAGCGAAAATCGGAGTGACTCCGTTGAGTGAAAATAAAATTTTTCAACAAAGCCGAAAAGTAGCAGCATAGGCGGACTAAGCTTTCTGTATTCCCAGACAATGGCTAATTATTCTTTCTCAACCCCCTATATCTAACGTTAATAATATAAATAGTATGATTAAATATTTAAGCAAGGTATCTATTATATCTATTACTGACTTGAGTTTCAAATCTCAACGTAGTGGGCAAGTAACGCGTTTGGTTAATGGTGTATAGATAAATACAGATCTTTAGTTCATACTTTAAGAAATAATTTTCCCGCTTACCAATTAAAACAAGAAATATCATTTAGAGTGGTAATCAAAAATATTCAGTACTCTACAAGTGTAGAGGAAATCAAAAGCCAGGTTCAATCTACTGGTCAAACGTTTAGAGCAATTTCAAACGTGAAAAGTCGCATTACTAAGGAACCGTTAAATATGTTCTTCATTGATCTCGAACCTGCTGGCAATAACTGTGAAATTTAAAACCTAAAATACATTAATAATGCCATAATGTTAGTTGAGTCACCAAGGAAAACGAATGACATAGTTAAATGGTACCGATGTCAAGAATTTTTACATACAAAATCGTCTGCGCTAAAAGGTTTAGATGTGTGAAATGCTCCCTACAACACGAGAGTAAATACTGTACTAAGGAAAAAGAGTCACCTCCAAACAACGATAAGAAATTTTATTCCAAATAACAGAACAAATGAGTTACAGCAATAAAACAAGTTATGCGCAAATGGCCAGTGAAACCGTAAACTTATCTGAAAACAATTCACAATTCACGAACAAATTAGTAATCTTCTAAATACTATAACCATACTCATCACAAAACTATGCAAATAGACCTTCGCATCAGTTTATGGAATGCCAATGGACTTTCCAATCGCAAGCAGGAATTAGCAGCACACATAAAATCTAATGATATTGATATCATGTATCTGCAACATATTTTACCACCAGATCAAATTTCAAAATTACTGGTTTTTATGTAGTCACTGCAAATCACCCGGCAAACAAAATGGAAGCTAGCGATGAAGTGGTTGAGCTATCGATGAATGCATTCTAACTTCCGCTGGTTCTGAAAGTCAAAAAAGTCTATAATATATTTAATATATATATTTCATATCTATCCAATTTGATTGGAAAAACAAAGCATTCAAAAGCTAAAAAAATTCGAAATTATTTTATTATTTACACTCGAAAACTGACAATAGTTTTGAAGGGCTCCTAACTGGATATCGTATATGAAATAAAATTTAATCAACACTGTTCAAATTATATCCTGTAAAAATGGATTCCAGCTCAATTGACAAGGACCCAACGAAAAATCTTGAAAACAAAGGAGAGCCCTATAAAAATCTCTCGGATGAGAGTGAACCATCGGATGAAATAATTGAATTGGAGAATCAGTTTATCATACGCTTTCCTGAGGTTCGAGCAAACTTCCAAAAATTCTCAAAGCTCTCCTAACGTTTTTTCTACACTATTTGTTTTCAGGAACAGGCGAAGATAGTGCACCAGGCCTTAAAGAACGATCGGATCCACGAGATATTAAGGATTCATTTCGATGATGAAAAAAGATCCGCTAAGGTTTGGCTGGAGGATAAGCCGCTGTGCGCCAAACTTGTTGATTTGCCCACCATTGTTGAGAGCTACAAAACAGCTGACAATACGAATTTGTATAAAACAGCGGATATCTGTCAGCTGCTCATTTGCAAAAAAGAGCGGCAAAAAGATACGGAAAAGAGGCTTCTCAAGGCAGCGGCTCGAGAAAGCAGCTGTAATAAGAAGTCTGAATGTAATAAGACGCCCTCTGGCTGTAGGACACCGGTCCGTAAGCCGCCGTTGAGTACGCTTGGTTATAGAACGCCAGTCGATTGGTTAACTCCGAACGGACCACATACGCCGGACAGTTGGCAGACGCCTAGATGTCCACAAACGCCGGGCAAATACAATAAGGCGGAGTGTAAGGTAATCGGAGGATTACCGCCTTTTAGTGACACTGCTCAAGATTTTATAAAAGTAGACGTCAAAGACTTGTGGCCACATGGCCTGACGCCACCCTGTCACAATCTGCGTAATCGTCGCCATAGCAAGGCGGTGAGAACTAACACCATACAACCGCTCGAGCCCGACCTCATGCGTGAGCTGAAGTATCTGCTGCGCATGGACATCGAGGCGGTGAACGTGGAGTTCGAGGTGGTCGACGAGCTTCCACCGGTCATCGTGCCCGACCAATTGCTATCCGATACTAGCAGCGAAGAGGTCTTGACGGACAACACAGTGATATATGAAGATAAAACAAGTAAACAAGTAAAAAAAACTCTAGTCGGTGGCCCCCGACTAAAGGATACCCTGAACCCAGCGAAGAACTTCTATTCCGCAAATTCTCTGTTTCTTTAATATATAACTTAATGTCATGAAGCATTAACGACAAAGCACTTAAATTACAACATAGTGTTTGTTCAACATAGCAAAAAAACACTCAAAGCCAAGATTCTGGATAAATCATATTTCACCATTTCCTGCAAGAAGTCAGCAGAAACACAACTGTTTAACTAAAATTATATTTCAACATTTCCTGCAAGAAGACAACAAAAATAATAAACACCTGCAAGAAGACAACAAAAATAATAAACAACAATATTGACGTTCACGACAACGTAAGAAGGCAGATTACAAATAAATCATATTTCAATATTTCCTGCAAGAAGTCAGCAAAAACGGTATAATTGGTTACATAAACACCGACCGCGCAAACATACAGCTAGCTTAGGTTTAATCTTTTATTTTAGTCACAACTGGAAGATCAATAAAGAAGGTTCAAAACGAACAATCACCTCTTTTTTATTTCTTCAACAAAGGAAAAACAAGTAAGAATACTCTAGTCGAGACGGCTCGACTAGGAGATACCCTGAGCCCTGCGAAGTGCCGATACTTCAAATATTCTATGCTTACCTTACATACATATATATTGCAAGCAACACATACACATAAACAGACACACGCTCAAGCACACGCTCTGCCAATTGCGCAGTTGACGTAGCGACAGCGCTTGGGCTGCAAGAGGCTTATGTTGTGGAAAGTAAATGTTTAATAACTTTTTTCTAGCTGGACTTTTTTATTCAAACTTTCAGGGCATGATTGTGTTATTCATATGTGTGTATGTGCCGAAACACAAGTCTCTAGTATTTGAAATGCATTTTTTGAAAATTTACGGCGAAGGGGGCGTGGCATCCAAAATCCAAAAATTACAAAATGTCTGTATTCACAACAGGAATCTACACAGTGAATTTCATGTCTCTAGCTCTTACGGTACGTAAAATAGACGAAACGTTATCGAAATTTATCGATAAAAAGAGAACGGGAAGAGTTATCGAATTTTTGAAAAAAACTCGTACAGACGGAAGGACGGACGGACGGACGGACGGACGGCCAGGGCTATATCAACTCAGCTCATCGAGCTGAACAGCAATATATATACTTTATTCTGCGACGTCTCCTTCTGCCTATTACATACATTTTCACAAAAACATTATACCCTGATTTCCCATTTTCAATGGGCTCAGGGTATAATAAACTGACGCCCAGCAGAGACCAGTGTGGAACAAGTTCGATTAAGTTCGCGACAAAGTACAAGTCTATTGTACTGTCCACGCTGGCCAAACATAAATTAGCGAAAATAGGAGTGACTCCGTTGAGTGAAAATAAAATTTTTCAATGGCTAATTATTCTTTCTCAACCCCCTATATCTAACGTTAATAATATAAATAGTATGATTAAATATTTAAGCAAGGTATCTATTATATCTATTACTGACTTGAGTTTCAAATCTCAACGTAGTGGGCAAGTAACGCGTTTGGTTAATGGTGTATAGATAAATACAGATCTTTAGTTCATACTTTAAGAAATAATTTTCCCGCTTACCAATTAAAACAAGAAAGATCATTTAGAGTGGTAATCAAAAATATTCAGTACTCTACAAGTGTAGAGGAAATCAAAAGCCAGCTTCAATCTACTGGTCAAACGTTTAGAGCAATTTCAAACGTGAAAAGTCGCATTACTAAGGAACCGTTAATTATGTTCTTCATTGATCTCGAACCTGCTGGCAATAACTGTGAAATTTAAAACCTAAAATACATTAATAATGCCATAATGTTAGTTGAATCACCAAGGAAAACGAATGACATAGTTAAATGGTACCGATGTCAAGAATTTTTACATACTAAATCGTCTGCGCTAAAAGGTTTAGATGTGTGAAATGCTCCCTACAACACGAGAGTAAATGCTGTACTAAGGAAAAAGAGTCACCTCCAAACAACGATAAGAAATTTTATAAATAAAAAAATAAAACAAGTTATGCGCAAATGGCCAGTGAAACCGTAAACTCATCTGAAAACAATTCACAATTCACGAACAAATTAGTAATCTTCTAAATACTATAACCATACTCATCACAAAACTATGCAAATAGACCTTCGCATCAGTTTATGGAATGCCAATGGACTTTCCAATCGCAAGCAGGAATTAGCAGCACACATAAAATCTAATGATATTGATATCATGTATCTGCAACATATTTTATCACCAGATCATATTTCAAAATTACTGGTTTTGAGGTAGTCACTGCAAATCACCCGGCAAACACAATGGAAGCTAGCGATGAAGTGGTTGAGCTATCGATGAATGCATTCTAACTTCCGCTGGTTCTGAAAGTCAAAAAAGTCTATAATATATTTAATATATATATTTCATATCTATCCAATTTGATTGATAAAAACAAAGCATTCAAAAGCTAAAAAATGATTTTATTATTTACACTCGAAAACTGACAATAGTTTTGAAGGGCTCCTAACTGGATATCATATATGAAATAAAATTAAATCAACACTGTTCATATTATATCCTGTAAAAATGGATTCCAGCTGAATTGACAAGGACCCAACGAAAAATCTTGAAAACAAAGAAGAGCCCTATAAAAATCTTTCGGATGAGAGTGAACCATCGGATGAAATAATTGAATTGGAGAATCAGTTTATCATACGCTTTCCTGAGGTTCGAGCAAACTTCCAAAAATTCTCAAAGCTCTCCTAACGTTTTTTCTACACTATTTGTTTTCAGGAACAGGCGAAGATAGTGCACCAGGCCTTAAAGAACGATCGGATCCACGAGATATTAAGGATTCATTTTGATGATGAAAAAAGATCCGCTAAGGTTTGGCTGGAGGATAAGCCGCTGTGCGCCAAACTTGTTGATTTGCCCACCATTGTTGAGAGCTACAAAACAGCTGACAATACGAATTTGTATAAAACAGCGGATATCTGTCAGGTGCTCATTTGCAAAAAAGAGCGGCAAAAAGATACGGAAAAGAGGCTTCTCAAGGCAGCGGCTCGAGAAAGCAGCTGTAATAAGAAGTCTGAATGTAATAAGACGCCCTCTGGCTGTAGGACACCGGTCCGTAAGCCGCCGTTGAGTACGCTTGGTTATAGAACGCCAGTCGATTGGTTAACTCCGAACGGACCACATACGCCGGACAGTTGGCAGACGCCTAGATGTCCACAAATGCCGGATAGCGGAGTGTAAGGTAATCGGAGGATTACCGCCTTTTAGTGACACTGCTCAAGATTTTATAAAAGTAGACGTCAAAGACTTGAGGCCACATGGCCTGACGCCACCCTGTCACAATCTGCGTAATCGTCGCCATAGCAAGGCGGTGAGAACTAACACCATACAACCGCTCGAGCCCGACCTCATGCGTGAGCTGAAGTATCTGCTGCGCATGGACATCGAGGCGGTGAACGTGGAGTTCGAGGTGGTCACAGCTTCCACCGGTCATCGTGCCCGACCAATTGCTATCCGATACTAGCAGCGAAGTGGTCTTGACGGACAACACAGTGATATATGAAGATAAAACAAGTAAAGAAGTAAAAAAACTCTAGTCGGTGGCCCCCGACTAAAGGATACCCTGAACCCAGCGAAGAACCTCTATTCCGCAAATTCCCTGTTTCTTTAATATATAACTTAATGTCATGAAGCATTAACGACAAAGTAATTAAATTACAACATAGTGTTTGTTCAACATAGCAACAAAACACTCAAAGCCAAGATTCTGGATAAATCATATTTCACCATTTCCTGCAAGAAGTCAGCAGAAACACAACTGATTAACTAAAATTATATTTCAACATTTCCTGCAAGAAGACAACAAAAATAATAAACACCTGCAAGAAGACAACAAAAATAATAAACAACAATATTGACGTTCACGACAACGCAAGAAGGCAGATTACAAATAAATCATATTTCAATATTTCCTGCAAGAAGTCAGCAAAAACGGTATAATTGGTTACATAAACACCGACCGCGCAAACATACAGCTAGCTTAGGTTTAATCTTTTATTTTAGTCACAACTGGAAGATCAATAAAGAAGGTTCAAAACGAACAATCACCTCTTTTTTATTTCTTCAACAAACGAAAAACAAGTAAGAATACTCTAGTCGAGACGGCTCGACTAGGAGATACCCTGAGCCCTGCGAAGTGCCGATACTTCAAATATTCTATGCTTACCTTACATACATATATATTGCAAGCAACACATACACACAAACAGACGCACGCTCAAGCACACGCTCTGCCAATTGCGCAGTTGACGTAGCGACTGCGCTTGGGCTGCAAGAGGCTTATGTTGTGGAAATTAAATGTTTAATAACTTTTTTCTAGCAGGACTTTTTTATTCATGCCCTGAAGGGCATGATTGTGTTATTCATATGTGTGTATGTGCCGAAACACAAGTCTCTAGTATTTGAAATGCATTTTTTGAAAATTTACGGTGAAGGGGGCGTGGCATTCAAAATCCAAAAATTACAAAATGTCTGTATTCACAACAGGAATCTACACAGTGAATTTCATGTCTCTAGCTCTTACGGTACGTAAAATAGACGAAACGTTATCGAAATTTATCGATAAAAAGAGAACGGGAAGAGTTATCGAATTTTTGAAAAAAACTCGTATAGCTATGGTATTCAGGAGTATACATGTCAAATTTCAGCTCTCTAGCTTCTGTGGTTTACGAGATCGCTGCGTTCACACAGACGGACGGACAGACGGACGGACGGACGGACGGACGGACGGACGGACAGACGGACAGGGCTATATCAACTCAGCTCATCGAGCTGATCAGGAATATAAAAACATTATACCCTGATTTCCCATTTTCAATGGGCAGGGTATAATAAACTGGCGCCCAGCAGAGACCAGTGTGGAACAAGTTCGATTAAGTTCGCGACAAAGTACAAGTCTATTGTACTGTCCACGCTGGCCAAACATAAATTAGCGAAAATAGGAGTGACTCCGTTGAGTGAAAATAAAATTTTTCAATGGCTAATTGTTCTTTCTCAACCCCCTATATCTAACGTTAATAATATAAATAGTATGATTAAATATTTAAGCAAGGTATCTATTATATCTATTACTGATTTGAGTTTCAAATCTCAACGTAGTGGGCAAGTAACGCGTTTGGTCAATGGTGTATAGATAAATACAGATCTTTAGTTCATACTTTAAGAAATAATTTTCCCGCTTACCAATTAAAACAAGAAAGATCATTTAGAGTGGTAATCAAAAATATTCAGTACTCTACAAGTGTAGAGGAAATCAAAAGCCAGGTTCAATCTACTGGTCAAACGTTTAGAGCAATTTCAAACGTGAAAAGTCGCATTACTAAGGAACCGTTAATTATGTCCTTCATTGATCTCGAACCTGCTGGCAATAACTGTGAAATTTAAAACCTAAAATACATTAATAATGCCATAATGTGAGTTGAGTCACCAAGGAAAACGAATGACATAGTTAAATGGTACCGATGTCAAGAATTTTGACATACAAAATCGTCTGTGCTAAAAGGTTTAGATGTGTGAAATGCTCCCTACAACACGAGAGTAAATGCTGTACTAAGGAGCTGTACAAACAACGATAAGAAATTTTCTTCCAAATACTATGACAGAACAAATGAGTTACAGCAATAAAACAACTTATGCGCAAATGGCCAGTGAAACCGTAAACTCATCTGAAAACAATTCACAATTCACGAACAAATTAGTAATCTACTAAATACTATAACCATACTCATCACAAAACTATGCAAATAGACCTTCGCATCAGTTTATGGAATGCCAATGGACTTTCCAATCGCAAGCAGGAATTAGCAGCACACATAAAATCTAATGATATTGATATCATGTATCTGCAACATATTTTATCACCAGATCATATTTCAAAATTACTGGTTTTGAGGTAGTCACTGCAAATCACCCGGCAAACACAATGGAAGCTAGCGATGAAGTGGTTGAGCTATCGATGAATGCATTCTAACTTCCGCTGGTTCTGAAAGTCAAAAAAGTCTATAATATATTTAATATATATATTTCATATCTATCCAATTTGATTGGAAAAACAAAGCATTCAAAAGCTAAAAAAATTCGAAATGATTTTATTATTTACACTCGAAAACTGACAATAGTTTTGAAGGGCTCCTAACTGGATATCGTATATGAAATAAAATTTAATCAACACTGTTCAAATTATATCCTGTAAAAATGGATTCCAGCTCAATTGACAAGGACCCAACGAAAAATCTTGAAAACAAAGGAGAGCCCTATAAAAATCTCTCGGATGAGAGTGAACCATCGGATGAAATAATTGAATTGGAGAATCAGTTTATCATACGCTTTCCTGAGGTTCGAGCAAACTTCCAAAAATTCTCAAAGCTCTTCCTAACGTTTTTTCTACACTATTTGTTTTCAGAAACAGGCGAAGATAGTGCACCAGGCCTTAAAGAACGATCGGATCCACGAGATATTAAGGATTCATTTCGATGATGAAAAAAGATCCGCTAAGGTTTGGCTGGAGGATAAGCCGCTGTGCGCCAAACTTGTTGATTTGCCCACCATTGTTGAGAGCTACAAAACAGCTGACAATACGAATTTGTATAAAACAGCGGATATCTGTCAGCTGCTCATTTGCAAAAAAGAGCGGAAAAAAGATACGGAAAAGAGTGACACTGCTCAAGATTTTATAAAAGTAGACGTCAAAGACTTGTGGCCACATGGCCTGACGCCACCCTGTCACAATCTGCGTAATCGTCGCCATAGCAAGGCGGTGAGAACTAACACCATACAACCGCTCGAGCCCGACCTCATGCGTGAGCTGAAGTATCTGCTGCGCATGGACATCGAGGCGGTGAACGTCGAGTTCGAGGTGGTCGACGAGCTTCCACCGGTCATCGTGCCCGACCAATTGCTATCCGATACTAGCAGCGAAGATGTCTTGCCGGACAACACAGTGATATATGAAGATAAAACAAGTAAACAAGTAAAAAAACTCTAGTCGGTGGCCCCCGACTAAAGGATACCCTGAACCCAGCGAAGAACCTCTATTCCGCAAATTCCCTGTTTCATTAATATATAACTTAATGTCATGAAGCATTAACGACAAAGCACTTAAATTACAACATAGTGTTTGTTCAACATAGCAAAAAAACACTCAAAGCCAAGATTCTGGATAAATCATATTTCACCATTTCCAGCAAGAAGTCAGCAGAAACACAACTGTTTAACTAAAATTATATTTCAACATTTCCTGCAAGAAGACAACAAAAATAATAAACAGCTGCAAGAAGACAACAAAAATAATAAACAACAATATTGACGTTCACGACAACGTAAGAAGGCAGATTACAAATAAATCATATTTCAATATTTCCTGCAAGAAGTCAGCAAAAACGGTATAATTGGTTACATAAACACCGACCGCGCAAACATACAGCTAGCTTAGGTTTAATCTTTTATTTTAGTCACAACTGGAAGATCAATAAAGAAGGTTCAAAACGAACAATCACCTCTTTTTTATTTCTTCAACAAACGAAAAACAAGTAAGAATACTCTAGTCGAGACGGCTCGACTAGGAGATACCCTGAGCCCTGCGAAGTGCCGATACTTCAAATATTCTATGCTTACCTTACATACATATATATTGCAACCAACACATACACATAAACAGACACACGCTCAAGCACACGCTCTGCCAATTGCGCAGTTGACGTAGCGACTGCGCTTGGGCTGCAAGAGGCTTATGTTGTGGAAAGTAAATGTTTAATAACTTTTTTCTAGCAGGACTTTTTTATTCAAACTTTCAAGGCATGATTGTGTTATTCATATGTGTGTATGTGCCGAAACACAAGTCTCTAGTATTTGAAATGCATTTTTTGAAAATTTACGGCGAAGGGGGCGTGGCATCCAAAATCCAAAAATTACAAAATGTCTGTATTCACAACAGGAATCTACACAGTGAATTTCATGTCTCTAGCTCTTACGGTACGTAAAATAGACGAAACGTTATCGAAATTTATCGATTAAAAGAGAACGGGAAGAGTTATCGAATTTTAGAAAAAAAACTCGTATATTTCAGCTCTCTAGCTTCTGTGGTTTACGAGATCGCTGCGTTCACACAGACGGACGGACGGACGGACAGACGGACAGGGCTATATCAACTCAGCTCATCGAGCTGATCAGGAATATATATATACTTTGTATGGTCTGCGACGTCTCCTTCTGCCTGTTACATATATTTTCACAAAAACATTATACTCTGATTTCCCATTTTCAATGGGCAGGGTATAATAAACTGGCGCCCAGGAGAGACCAGTGTGGAACAAGTTCGATTAAGTTCGCGACAAAGTACAAGTCAATTGTACTGTCCACGCTGGCCAAACATAAATTAGCGAAAATCGTAGTGACTCCGTTGAGTGAAAATAAAATTTTTTAACAAAGCCGAAAAGTAGCAGCATAGGCGGACTAAGCTTTCTGTAAGGCACGCCCGCAGAACATATAATAAGTATTATCTGAAATATTTTGTATCCCAGACAATGGCTAATTATTCTTTCTCAACCCCCTATATCTAACGTTAATAATATAATAGTATGATTAAATATTTAAGCAAGGTATCTATTATATCTATTACTGACTTGAGTTTCAAATCTCAACGTAGTGGGCAAGTAACGCGTTTGGTTAATGGTGTATAGATAAATACAGATCTTTAGTTCATACTTTAAGAAATAATTTTCCCGCTTACCAATTAAAACAAGAAATATCATTTAGAGTGGTAATCAAAAATATTCAGTACTCTACAAGTGTAGAGGAAATCAAAAGCCAGGTTCAATCTACTGGTCAAACGTTTAGAGCAATTTTAAACGTGAAAAGTCGCATTACTAAGGAACCGTTAAATATGTTCTTCATTGATCTCGAACCTGCTGGCAATAACTGTGAAATTTAAAACCTAAAATACATTAATAATGCCATAATGTTAGTTGAGTCACCAAGGAAAACGAATGACATAGTTAAATGGTACCGATGTCAAGAATTTTGACATACAAAATCGTCTGCGCTAAAAGGTTTAGATGTGTGAAATGCTCCCTACAACACGAGAGTAAATGCTGTACTAAGGAAAAAGAGTCACCTCCAAACAACGATAAGAAATTTTATTCCAAATAACAAACAAATAGTTACACAATAAAACAACTTATGTGCAAATGGCCAGTGAAACCGTAAACTCATCTGAAAACAATTCACAATTCACGAACAAATTAGTAATCTTCTAAATACTATAACCATACTCATCACAAAACTATGCAAATAGACCTTCGCATCAGTTTATGGAATGCTAATGGACTTTCCAATCGCAAGCAGGAATTAGCAGCACACATAAAATCTAATGATATTGATATCATGTATCTGCAACATATTTTATCACAAGATCATATTTCAAAATTACTGGTTTTGAGGTAGTCACTGCAAATCACCCGGCAAACACAATGGAAGCTAGCGATGAAGTGGTTGATGAATGATGACGATGAATGCATTGGTGCCGCTGGTTCTGCCGCTGGTTCTGAAATTCAAAAAAGTCTATAATATATTTAATATATATATTTCATATCTATCCAATTTGATTGGAAAAACAAAGCATTCAAAAGCTAAAAAAATTCGAAATGATTTTATTATTTACACTCGAAAACTGACAATAGTTTTGAAGGGCTCCTAACTGGATATCGTATATGAAATAAAATTTAATCAACACTGTTCAAATTATATCCTGTAAAAATGGATTCCAGCTCAATTGACAAGGACCCAACGAAAAATCTTGAAAACAAAGGAGAGCCCTATAAAAATCTCTCGGATGAGAGTGAACCATCGGATGAAATAATTGAATTGGAGAATCAGTTTATCATACGCTTTCCTGAGGTTCGAGCAAACTTCCAAAAATTCTCAAAGCTCTCCTAACGTTTTTTCAACACTATTTGTTTTCAGAAACAGGCGAAGATAGTGCACCAGGCCTTAAAGAGCGATCGGATTTACGAGATATTAAGGATTCATTTCGATGATGAAAAAAGATCCGCTAAGGTTTGGCTGGAGGATAAGCCGCTGTGCGCCAAACTTGTTGATTTGTCCACCATTGTTTAGAGCTACAAAACAGCTGACAATACGAATTTGTATAAAACAGCGGATATCTGTCAGCTGCTCATTTGCAAAAAAGAGCGGCAAAAAGATACGGAAAAGAGGCTTCTCAAGGCAGCGGCTCGAGAAAGCAGCTGTAATAAGAAGTCTGAATGTAATAAGACGCCCTCTGGCTGTAGGACACCGGTCCGTAAGCCGCCGTTGAGTACGCTTTGTTATAGAACGCCAGTCAATTGGTTAACTCCGAACGGACCACATACGCCGGACAGTTGGCAGACGCCTAGATGTCCACAAATGCCGGCGGAGTGTAAGGTAATCGGAGGATTACCGCCTTTTAGTGACACTGCTCAAGATTTTATAAAAGTAGACGTCAAAGACTTGTGGCCACATGGCCTGACGCCACCCTGTCACAATCTGCGTAATCGTCGCCATAGCAAGGCGGTGAGAACTAACACCATACAACCGCTCGAGCCCGACCTCATGCGTGAGCTGAAGTATCTGCTGCGCATGGACATCGAGGTGGTGAACGTGGAGTTCGAGGTGGTCGACGAGCTTCCACCGGTCATCGTGCCCGACCAATTGCTATCCGATACTAGCAGCGAAGAGGTCTTGACGGACAACACAGTGATATATGAAGATAAAACAAGTAAACAAGTAAAAAAACTCTAGTCGGTGGCCCCCGACTAAAGGATACCCTGAACCCAGCGAAGAACCTCTATTCCGCAAATTCCCTGTTTCATTAATATATAACTTAATGTCATGAAGCATTAACGACAAAGCACTTAAATTACAACATAGTGTTTGTTCAACATAGCAAAAAAACACTCAAAGCCAAGATTCTGGATAAATCATATTTCACCATTTCCAGCAAGAAGTCAGCAGAAACACAACTGTTTAACTAAAATTATATTTCAACATTTCCTGCAAGAAGACAACAAAAATAATAAACACCTGCAAGAAGACAACAAAAATAATAAACAACAATATTGACGTTCACGACAACGTAAGAAGGCAGATTACAAATAAATCATATTTCAATATTTCCTGCAAGAAGTCAGCAAAAACGGTATAATTGGTTACATAAACACCGACCGCGCAAACATACAGCTAGCTTAGGTTTAATCTTTTATTTTAGTCACAACTGGAAGATCAATAAAGAAGGTTCAAAACGAACAATCACCTCTTTTTTATTTCTTCAACAAAGGAAAAACAAGTAAGAATACTCTAGTCGAGACGGCTCGACTAGGAGATACCCTGAGCCCTGCGAAGTGCCGATACTTCAAATATTCTATGCTTACCTTACATACATATATATTGCAAGCAACACATACACATAAACAGACACACGCTCAAGCACACGCTCTGCCAATTGCGCAGTTGACGTAGCGACTGCGCTTGGGCTGCAAGAGGCTTATGTTGTGGAAAGTAAATGTTTAATAACTTTTTTCTAGCAGGACTTTTTTATTCATGCCCTGAAGGGCATGATTGTGTTATTCATATGTGTGTATGTGCCGAAACACAAGTCTCTAGTATTTGAAATGCGTTTTTTGAAAATTTACGGCGAAGGGGGCGTGGCATCCAAAATCCAAAAATTACAAAATGTCTGTATTCACAACAGGAATCTACACAGTGAATTTCATGTCTCTAGCTCTTACGGTACGTAAAATAGACGAAACGTTATCGAAATTTATCGATTAAAAGATAACGGGAAGAGTTATCGAATTTTAGAAAAAAAACTCGTATATTTCAGCTCTCTAGCTTCTGTGGTTTACGAGATCGCTGCGTTCACACAGACGGACGGACGGACGGACAGACGGACAGGGCTATATCAACTCAGCTCATCGAGCTGATCAGGAATATATATATACTTTGTATGGTCTGCGACGTCTCCTTCTGCCTGTTACATATATTTTCACAAAAACATTATACTCTGATTTCCCATTTTCAATGGGCAGGGTATAATAAACTGGCGCCCAGGAGAGACCAGTGTGGAACAAGTTCGATTAAGTTCGCGACAAAGTACAAGTCTATTGTACTGTCCACGCTGGCCAAACATAAATTAGCGAAAATCGTAGTGACTCCGTTGAGTGAAAATAAAATTTTTTAACAAAGCCGAAAAGTAGCAGCATAGGCGGACTAAGCATTCTCTAAGGCACGCCCGCAGAACATATAATAAGTATTATCTGAAATATTTTGTATCCCAGACAATGGCTAATTATTCTTTCTCAACCCCCTATATCTAACGTTAATAATATAATAGTATGATTAAATATTTAAGCAAGGTATCTATTATATCTATTACTGACTTGAGTTTCAAATCTCAACGTAGTGGGCAAGTAACGCGTTTGGTTAATGGTGTATAGATAAATACAGATCTTTAGTTCATACTTTAAGAAATAATTTTCCCGCTTACCAATTAAAACAAGAAATATCATTTAGAGTGGTAATCAAAAATATTCAGTACTCTACAAGTGTAGAGGAAATCAAAAGCCAGGTTCAATCTACTGGTCAAACGTTTAGAGCAATTTTAAACGTGAAAAGTCGCATTACTAAGGAACCGTTAAATATGTTCTTCATTGATCTCGAACCTGCTGGCAATAACTGTGAAATTTAAAACCTAAAATACATTAATCATAATGTGAGTTGAGTCACCAAGGAAAACGAATGACATAGTTAAATGGTACCGATGTCAAGAATTTTGACATACAAAATCGTCTGCGCTAAAAGGTTTAGATGTGTGAAATGCTCCCTACAACACGAGAGTAAATGCTGTACTAAGGAAAAAGAGTCACCTCCAAACAACGATAAGAAATTTTATTCCAAATACAACATGAGTTACACATAAAACAACTTATGCGCAAATGGCCAGTGAAACCGTAAACTCATCTGAAAACAATTCACAATTCACGAACAAATTAGTAATCTTCTAAATACTATAACCATACTCATCACAAAACTATGCAAATAGACCTTCGCATCAGTTTATGGAATGCTAATGGACTTTCCAATCGCAAGCAGGAATTAGCAGCACACATAAAATCTAATGATATTGATATCATGTATCTGCAACATATTTTATCACAAGATCATATTTCAAAATTACTGGTTTTGAGGTAGTCACTGCAAATCACCCGGCAAACACAATGGAAGCTAGCGATGAAGTGGTTGATGAATGATGACGATGAATGCATTCTAACTTCCGCTGGTTCTGAAATTCAAAAAAGTCTATAATATATTTAATATATATATTTCATATCTATCCAATTTGATTGGAAAAACAAAGCATTCAAAAGCTAAACAAATTCGAAATGATTTTATTATTTACACTCGAAAACTGACAATAGTTTTGAAGGGCTCCTAACTGGATATCGTATATGAAAATTTAATCAACACTGTTCATATTATATCCTGTAAAAATGGATTCCAGCTCAATTGACAAGGACCCAACGAAAAATCTTGAAAACAAAGGAGAGCCCTATAAAAATCTCTCGGATGAGAGTGAACCATCGGATGAAATAATTGAATTGGAGAATCAGTTTATCATACGCTTTCCTGAGGTTCGAGCAAACTTCCAAAAATTCTCAAAGCTCTCCTAACGTTTTTTCTACACTATTTGTTTTCAGGAACAGGCGAAGATAGTGCACCAGGCCTTAAAGAACGATCGGATCCACGAGATATTAAGGATTCATTTCGACGATGAAAAAAGATCCGCTAAGGTTTGGCTGGAGGATAAGCCGCTGTGCGCCAAACTTGTTGATTTGTCCACCATTGTTTAGAGCTACAAAACAGCTGACAATACGAATTTGTATAAAACAGCGGATATCTGTCAGCTGCTCATTTGCAAAAAAGAGCGGCAAAAAGATACGGAAAAGAGGCTTCTCAAGGCAGCGGCTCGAGAAAGCAGCTGTAATAAGAAGTCTGAATGTAATAAGACGCCCTCTGGCTGTAGGACACCGGTCCGTAAGCCGCCGTTGAGTACGCTTGGTTATAGAACGCCAGTCGATTGGTTAACTCCGAACGGACCACATACGCCGGACAGTTGGCAGACGCCTAGATGTCCACAAACGCCGGGCAAATACAATAAGGCGGAGTGTAAGGTAATCGGAGGATTACCGCCTTTTAGTGACACTGCTCAAGATTTTATAAAAGTAGACGTCAAAGACTTGTGGCCACATGGCCTGACGCCACCCTGTCACAATCTGCGTAATCGTCGCCATAGCAAGGCGGTGAGAACTAACACCATACAACCGCTCGAGCCCGACCTTATGCGTGAGCTGAAGTATCTGCTGCGCATGGACATCGAGGCGGTGAACGTGGAGTTCGAGGTGGTCCACCGGTCATCGTGCCCGACCAATTGCTATCCGATACTAGCAGCGAAGTGGTCTTGACGGACAACACAGTGATATATGAAGATAAAACAAGTAAACAAGTAAAAAAACTCTAGTCGGTGGCCCCCGACTAAAGGATACCCTGAACCTAGCGAAGAACCTCTATTCCGCAAATTCCCTGTTTCTTTAATATATAACTTAATGTCATGAAGCATTAACGACAAAGCACTTAAATTCCAACATAGTGTTTGTTCAACATAGCAACAAAACACTCAAAGCCAAGATTCTGGATAAATCATATTTCACCATTTCCTGCAAGAAGTCAGCAGAAACACAACTGTTTAACTAAAATTATATTTCAACATTTCCTGCAAGAAGACAACAAAAATAATAAACACTTGCAAGAAGACAACAAAAATAATAAACAACAATATTGACGTTCACGACAACTTAAGAAGGCAGATTACAAATAAATCATATTTCAATATTTTCTGCAAGAAGTCAGCAAATACGGTATAATTGGTTACATAAACACCGACCGCGCAAACATACAGCTAGCTTAGGTTTAATCTTTTATTTTAGTCACAACTGGAAGATCAATAAAGAAGGTTCAAAACGAACACTCACCTCTTTTTTATTTCTTCAACAAAGGAAAAACAAGTAAGAATACTCTAGTCGAGACGGCTCGACTAGGAGATACCCTGAGCCCTGCGAAGTGCCGATACTTCAAATATTCTATGCTTACCTTACATACATATATATTGCAAGCAACACATACACACAAACAGACACACGCTCAAGCACACGCTCTGCCAATTGCGCAGTTGACGTAGCGACTGCGCTTGGGCTGCAAGAGGCTTATGTTTTGGAAATTAAATGTTTAATAACTTTTTTCTAGCAGGACTTTTTTATTCATGCCCTGAAGGGCATGATTGTGTTATTCATATGTGTGTATGTGCCGAAACACAAGTCTCTAGTATTTGAAATGCATTTTTTGAAAATTTAGGGCGAAGGGGGCGTGGCATCCAAAATCCAAAAATTACAAAATGTCTGTATTCACAACAGGAATCTACACAGTGAATTTCATGTCTCTAGCTCTTACGGTACGTAAAATATACGAAACGTTATCGAAATTTATCGATTAAAAGAGAACGGGAAGAGTTATCGAATTTTTGAAAAAAACTCGTATATTTCAGCTCTCTAGCTTCTGTGGTTTACGAGATCGCTGCGTTCACACAGACGGACGGACGGACGGACGGACAGACGGACAGGGCTATATCAACTCAGCTCATCGAGCTGATCAGGAATATATATATACTTTGTATGGTGACGTCTCCTTCTGCCTGTTGCATACATTTTCACAAAAACATTATACCCTGATTTCCCATTTTCAGTGGGCAGGGTATAATAAACTGGCGCCCAGCAGAGACCAGTGTGGAACAAGTTCGATTAAGTTCGCGACAAAGTACAAGTCTTTTGTACTGTCCACGCTGGCCAAACATAAATTAGCGAAAATCGGAGTGACTCCGTTGAGTGAAAATAAAATTTTTCAACAAAGCCGAAAAGTAGCAGCATAGGCGGACTAAGCTTTCTGTAAGGCACGCCCGCAGAACATATAATAAGTATTATCTGAAATATTTTGTATCCCAGACAATGGCTAATTATTCTTTCTCAACCCCCTATATCTAACGTTAATAATATAAATAGTATGATTAAATATTTAAGCAAGGTATCTATTATATCTATTACTGACTTGAGTTTCAAATCTCAACGTAGTGGGCAAGTAACGCGTTTGGTTAATGGTGTATAGATAAATACAGAACTTTAGTTCATACTTTAAGAAATATTTTCCCGCTTGCCAATTAAAACAAGAAAGATCATTTAGAGTGGTAATCAAAAATATTCAGTACTCTACAAGTGTAGAGGAAATCAAAAGCCAGGTTCAATCTACTGGTCAAACGTTTAGAGCAATTTCAAACGTGAAAAGTCGCATTACTAAGGAACCGTTTAATATGTTCTTCATTGATCTCGAACCTGCTGGCAATAACTGTGAAATTTAAAACCTAAAATACATTAATAATGCCATAATGTGAGTTGAGTCACCAAGGAAAACGAATGACATAGTTAAATGGTACCGATGTCAAGAATTTTTACATACAAAATCGTCTGCGCTAAAAGGTTTAGATGTGTGAAATGCTCCCTACAACATGAGAGTAAATGCTGCACCTCCAAACAACGATAAGAAATTTTCTTCCAAATACTATGACAGAACAATTTACAATATTACAGCAATAAAACAACTTATGCGCAAATGGCCAGTGAAACCGTAAACTAATTCACAATTCACGAACAAATTAGTAATCTTCTAAATACTATAACCATACTCATCACAAAACTGTGCAAATAGACCTTCGCATCAGTTTATGGAATGCCAATGGACTTTCTAATCGCAATCAGGAATTAGCAGCAAACATAAAATCTAATGATATTGATATCATGTAGCTGCAACATATTTTATCACCAGATCATATTTCAAAATGACTGGTTTTGAGGTAGTCACTGCAAATCACCCGGCAAACACAATGGAAGCTAGCGATGAAGTGGTTGAGCTATCGATGAATGCATTCTAACTTCCGCTGGTTCTGAAAGTCAAAAAAGTCTATAATATATTTAATATTTATTTCATATCTATCCAATTTGATTGATAAAAACAAAGCATTCAAAAGCTAAAAAAAATTCGAAATGATTTTATTATTTACACTCGAAAACTGACAATAGTTTTGAAGGGCTCCTAACTGGATATCGTATATGAAATAAAATTTAATCAACACTGTTCAAATTATATCCTGTAAAAATGGATTCCAGCTCAATTGACAAGGACCCAACGAAAAATCTTGAAAACAAAGAAGAGCCCTATAAAAATCTCTCGGATGAGAGTGAACCATCGGATGAAATAATTGAATTGGAGAATCAGTTTATCATACGCTTTCCTGAGGTTCGAGCAAACTTCCAAAAATTCTCAAAGCTCTCCTAACGTTTTTTCTACACTATTTGTTTTCAGGAACAGGCGAAGATAGTGCACCAGGCCTTAAAGAACGATCGGATCCTCGAGATATTAAGGATTCATTTCGATGATGAAAAAAGATCCGCTAAGGTTTGGCTGGAGGATAAGCCGCTGTGCGCCAAACTTGTTGATTTGCCCACCATTGTTGAGAGCTACAAAACAGCTGACAATACGAATTTGTATAAAACAGCGGATATCTGTCAGCTGCTCATTTGCAAAAAAGAGCGGCAAAAAGATACGGAAAAGAGGCTTCTCAAGGCAGCGGCTCGAGAAAGCAGCTGTAATAAGAAGTCTGAATGTAATAAGACGCCCTCTGGCTGTAGGACACCGGTCCGTAAGCCGCCGTTGAGTACGCTTGGTTATAGAACGCCAGTCGATTGGTTAACTCCGAACTGACCACATACGCCGGACAGTTGGCAGACGCCTAGATGTCCACAAACGCCGGCGGAGTGTAAGGTAATCGGAGGATTACCGCCTTTTAGTGACACTGCTCAAGATTTTATAAAAGTAGACGTCAAAGACTTGTGGCCACATGGCCTGACGCCACCCTGTCACAATCTGCGTAATCGTCGCCATAGCAAGGCGGTGAGAACTAACACCATACAACCGCTCGAGCCCGACCTCATGCGTGAGCTGAAGTATCTGCTGCGCATGGACATCGAGGCGGTGAATGTGGAGTTCGAGGTGGTCCACCGGTAATCGTGCCCGACCAATTGCTATCCGATACTAGCAGCGAAGTGGTCTTGACGGACAACACAGTGATATATGAAGATAAAACAAGTAAACAAGTAAAAAAACTCTAGTCGGTGGCCCCCGACTAAAGGATACCCTGAACCTAGCGAAGAACCTCTATTCCGCAAATTCCCTGTTTCTTTAATATATAACTTAATGTCATGAAGCATTAACGACAAAGCACTTAAATTACAACATAGTGTTTGTTCAACATAGCAACAAAACACTCAAAGCCAAGATTCTGGATAAATCATATTTCACCATTTCCTGCAAGAAGTCAGCAGAAACACAACTGTTTAACTAAAATTATATTTCAACGTTTCCTGCAAGAAGACAACAAAAATAATAAACACCTGCAAGAAGACAACAAAAATAATAAACACCTGCAAGAAGACAACAAAAATAATAAACAACAATATTGACGTTCACGACAACGTAAGAAGGCAGATTACAAATAAATCATATTTCAATATTTCCTGCAAGAAGTCAGCAAAAACGGTATAATTGGTTACATAAACACCGACCGCGCAAACATACAGCTAGCTTAGGTTTAATCTTTTATTTTAGTCACAACTGGAAGATCAATAAAGAAGGTTCAAAACGAACAATCACCTCTTTTTTATTTCTTCAACAAAGGAAAAACAAGTAAAAATGCTCTAGTCGAGACGGCTCGACTAGGGGATAGTGCCGATACTTCAAATAATCTATGCTTACCTTACATACATATATATTGCAAGCAACACATACACACAAACAGACGCACGCTCAAGCACACGCTCTGCCAATTGCACAGTTGACGTAGCGACTGCGCTTGGGCTGCAAGAGGCTTATGTTGTGGAAATTAAATGTTTAATAACTTTTTTCTAGCAGGACTTTTTTATTCAAACTTTCAGGGCATGATTGTGTTATTCATATGTGTGTATGTGCCGAAACACAAGTCTCTAGTATTTGAAATGCATTTTTTGAAAATTTAGGGCGAAGGGGGCGTGGCATCCAAAATCCAAAAATTACAAAATGTCTGTATTCACAACAGGAATCTACACAGTGAATTTCATGTCTCTAGCTCTTACGGTACGTAAAATATACGAAACGTTATCGAAATTTATCGATTAAAAGAGAACGGGAAGAGTTATCGAATTTTTGAAAAAAACTCGTATATTTCAGCTCTCTAGCTTCTGTGGTTTACGAGATCGCTGCGTTCACACAGACGGACGGACGGACGGACGGACGGACAGACGGACAGGGCTATATCAACTCAGCTCATCGAGCTGATCAGGAATATATATATACTTTGTATGGTGACGTCTCCTTCTGCCTGTTGCATACATTTTCACAAAAACATTATACCCTGATTTCCCATTTTCAATGGGCAGGGTATAATAAACTGGCGCCCAGCAGAGACCAGTGTGGAACAAGTTCGATTAAGTTCGCGACAAAGTACAAGTCTTTTGTACTGTCCACGCTGGCCAAACATAAATTAGCGAAAATCGGAGTGACTCCGTTGAGTGAAAATAAAATTTTTCAACAAAGCCGAAAAGTAGCAGCATAGGCGGACTAAGCTTTCTGTAAGGCACGCCCGCAGAACATATAATAAGTATTATCTGAAATATTTTGTATCCCAGACAATGGCTAATTATTCTTTCTCAACCCCCTATATCTAACGTTAATAATATAAATAGTATGATTAAATATTTAAGCAAGGTATCTATTATATCTATTACTGACTTGAGTTTCAAATCTCAACGTAGTGGGCAAGTAACGCGTTTGGTTAATGGTGTATAGATAAATACAGAACTTTAGTACATACTTTAAGAAATATTTTCCCGCTTGCCAATTAAAACAAGAAAGATCATTTAGAGTGGTAATCAAAAATATTCAGTACTCTACAAGTGTAGAGGAAATCAAAAGCCAGGTTCAATCTACTGGTCAAACGTTTAGAGCAATTTCAAACGTGAAAAGTCGCATTACTAAGGAACCGTTTAATATGTTCTTCATTGATCTCGAACCTGCTGGCAATAACTGTGAAATTTAAAACCTAAAATACATTAATAATGCCATAATGTGAGTTGAGTCACCAAGGAAAACGAATGACATAGTTAAATGGTACCGATGTCAAGAATTTTTACATACAAAATCGTCTGCGCTAAAAGGTTTAGATGTGTGAAATGCTCCCTACAACATGAGAGTAAATGCTGCACCTCCAAACAACGATAAGAAATTTTCTTCCAAATACTATGACAGAACAATTTACAATATTACAGCAATAAAACAACTTATGCGCAAATGGCCAGTGAAACCGTAAACAATTCACAATTCACGAACAAATTAGTAATCTTCTAAATACTATAACCATACTCATCACAAAACTGTGCAAATAGACCTTCGCATCAGTTTATGGAATGCCAATGGACTTTCTACTCGCAATCAGGAATTAGCAGCAAACATAAAATCTAATGATATTGATATCATGTAGCTGCAACATATTTTATCACCAGATCATATTTCAAAATGACTGGTTTTGAGGTAGTCACTGCAAATCACCCGGCAAACACAATGGAAGCTAGCGATGAAGTGGTTGAGCTATCGATGAATGCATTCTAACTTCCGCTGGTTCTGAAAGTCAAAAAAGTCTATAATATATTTAATATTTATTTCATATCTATCCAATTTGATTGATAAAAACAAAGCATTCAAAAGCTAAAAAAATTCGAAATGATTTTATTATTTACACTCGAAAACTGACAATAGTTTTGAAGGGCTCCTAACTGGATATCGTATATGAAATAAAATTTAATCAACACTGTTCAAATTATATCCTGTAAAAATGGATTCCAGCTCAATTGACAAGGACCCAACGAAAAATCTTGAAAACAAAGAAGAGCCCTATAAAAATCTCTCGGATGAGAGTGAACCATCGGATGAAATAATTGAATTGGAGAATCAGTTTATCATACGCTTTCCTGAGGTTCGAGCAAACTTCCAAAAATTCTCAAAGCTCTCCTAACGTTTTTTCTACACTATTTGTTTTCAGGAACAGGCGAAGATAGTGCACCAGGCCTTAAAGAACGATCGGATCCTCGAGATATTAAGGATTCATTTCGATGATGAAAAAAGATCCGCTAAGGTTTGGCTGGAGGATAAGCCGCTGTGCGCCAAACTTGTTGATTTGCCCACCATTGTTGAGAGCTACAAAACAGCTGACAATACGAATTTGTATAAAACAGCGGATATCTGTCAGCTGCTCATTTGCAAAAAAGAGCGGCAAAAAGATACGGAAAAGAGACTTCTCAAGGCAGCGGCTCGAGAAAGCAGCTGTAATAAGAAGTCTGAATGTAATAAGACGCCCTCTGGCTGTAGGACACCGGTCCGTAAGCCGCCGTTGAGTACGCTTGGTTATAGAACGCCAGTCGATTGGTTAACTCCGAACGGACCACATACGCCGGACAGTTGGCAGACGCCTAGATGTCCACAAACGCCGGCGGAGTGTAAGGTAATCGGAGGATTACCGCCTTTTAGTGACACTGCTCAAGATTTTATAAAAGTAGACGTCAAAGACTTGTGGCCACATGGCCTGACGCCACCCTGTCACAATCTGCGTAATCGTCGCCATAGCAAGGCGGTGAGAACTAACACCATACAACCGCTCGAGCCCGACCTCATGCGTGAGCTGAAGTATCTGCTGCGCATGGACATCGAGGCGGTGAATGTGGAGTTCGAGGTGGTCCACCGGTAATCGTGCCCGACCAATTGCTATCCGATACTAGCAGCGAAGTGGTCTTGACGGACAACACAGTGATATATGAAGATAAAACAAGTAAACAAGTAAAAAAACTCTAGTCGGTGGCCCCCGACTAAAGGATACCCTGAACCTAGCGAAGAACCTCTATTCCGCAAATTCCCTGTTTCTTTAATATATAACTTAATGTCATGAAGCATTAACGACAAAGCACTTAAATTACAACATAGTGTTTGTTCAACATAGCAACAAAACACTCAAAGCCAAGATTCTGGATAAATCATATTTCACCATTTCCTGCAAGAAGTCAGCAGAAACACAACTGTTTAACTAAAATTATATTTCAACATTTCCTGCAAGAAGACAACAAAAATAATAAACACCTGCAAGAAGACAACAAAAATAATAAACACCTGCAAGAAGACAACAAAAATAATAAACAACAATATTGACGTTCACGACAACGTAAGAAGGCAGATTACAAATAAATCATATTTCAATATTTCCTGCAAGAAGTCAGCAAAAACGGTATAATTGGTTACATAAACACCGACCGCGCAAACATACAGCTAGCTTAGGTTTAATCTTTTATTTTAGTCACAACTGGAAGATCAATAAAGAAGGTTCAAAACGAACAATCACCTCTTTTTTATTTCTTCAACAAAGGAAAAACAAGTAAGAATGCTCTAGTCGAGACGGCTCGACTAGGGGATACCCTGAGCCCTGCGAAGTGCCGATACTTCAAATAATCTATGCTTACCTTACATACATATATATTGCAAGCAACACATACACACAAACAGACGCACGCTCAAGCACACGCTCTGCCAATTGCACAGTTGACGTAGCGACTGCGCTTGGGCTGCAAGAGGCTTATGTTGTGGAAATTAAATGTTTAATAACTTTTTTCTAGCAGGACTTTTTTATTCAAACTTTCAGGGCATGATTGTGTTATTCATATGTGTGTATGTGCCGAAACACAAGTCTCTAGTATTTGAAATGCATTTTTTGAAAATTTACGGCGAAGGGGGCGTGGCATCCAAAATCCAAAAATTACAAAATGTCTGTATTCACAACAGGAATCTACACAGTGAATTTCATGTCTCTAGCTCTTACGGTACGTAAAATAGACGAATCGTTATCGAAATTGATCGATAACAAGTAAGAATGCTCTAGTCGAGACGGCTCGACTAGGAGATACCCTGAGCCCTGCGAAGTGCCTTTACTTCAAATATTCTATGCTTAGCTTACATACATATATATTGCAAGCAACACATACACACACACAGACGCACGCTCAAGCACACGCTCTGCTAACTGTGCAGTTGACGTAGCGATAGCGCTTGGGCTGCAAGAGGCTTATGTTGTGGAAATTAAATGTTTAATAACTTTTTTTCTAGAAGGACTTTTTTATTCAAACTTTCAGGGCATGATTATGTTATTCATATGTGTGTATGTGCTGAAGCACAAGTCTCTAGTATTTGAAATGCGTTTTTTTGCAAATTTAGGGCGAAGGGGGCGTGGCATCCAAAATCCAAAAATTACAAAATGTCTGTCTTCACAACAGGAATCTACATAGTGAATTTCAGATCTCTAGCTCTTACGGTACGTAAAAGAGACGAAAAGTTATCGAAATTTATCGATAAAAAGAGAACGGGAAGAGTTATCGAATTTTTGAAAAAAACTCGTATAGCGTATGGTATTCAGGAGTATACATGTCAAATTTCAGCTCTCTAGCTTCTGTGGTTTACGAGATCGCTGCGTTCACACAGACGGACGGACGGACGGACGGACGGACAGACGGACAGGGCTATTTCAACTCAGCTCATCGAGCTGATCAAGTATATATATACTTTGTATGGTCTGCGACGTCTCCTTCTGCCTGTTACATACATTTTCACAAAAACATTATACCCTGATTTCCCATTTCAATGGGCTCAGGGTATAAAAAGAGAACGGGAAGAGTTATTGAATTTTTGAAAAAAACTCGTATATTTCAGCTCTCTAGCTTCTGTGGTTTACGAGATCGCTGCGTTCACACAGACGGACGGAAAGACGGGCGGACAGACGGACAAGGCTATATCAACTCAGCTCATCGAGCTGATCAGGAATATATATATACTTTGTATGGTCTGTGACGTCTCCTTCTGCCTGTTACATACATTTTCACAAAAACATTATACCCTGATTTCCCATTTTCAATGGGCTCAGGGTATAATAAACTGGCGCCCAGCAGAGACCAGTGTGGAACAAGTTCGATTAAGTTCGCGACAAAGTACAAGTCTATTGTACTGTCCACGCTGGCCAAACATAAATTAGCGAAAATCGGAGTGACTCCGTTGAGTGAAAATAAAATTTTTCAACAAAGCCGAAAAGTAGCAGCATAGGCGGACTAAGCTTTCTGTAAGGCACGCCCGCAGAACATATAATAAGTATTATCTGAAATATTTTGTATCCCAGACAATGGCTAATGGCTCTCAACCCCCTATATCTAACGTTAATAATATAAATAGCATGATTAAATATTTAAGCAAGGTATCTATTATATCTATTACTGACTTGAGTTTCAAATCTCAATGTAGTGGGCAAGTAACGCGTTTGGTTAATGGTGTATAGATAAATACAGATCTTTAGTTCATACTATTCGAGTTAGAGTTTATTCGAGACTAAAAATATGTATGCTGCAAGCGCAGGCAGCCGAACTTAAGCACAAAAAGGAATTGGATAAACGTTCCGTCATGATTCAAATGAACAGAACTAGCGAATTAGTAATAAAAGAGTTGGACATTCAGCGGTGTGTACATAAATATTTCAACACTCCTTCTCAACGCAATGTCCACTTTACAAAAATTAAAGAATTTAAGCTAGTCCTAACATTTCTCTGAACTCTACATGCTTTGTCTTACATAAGTTTTTAGTTAGGATATCTGATGTCATATTATTCGTGGGAACGTACTTTATATTAATTACATTATTTTTATAAATTTCCCGTACAAAATGATACTTTATTTCGATGTGCTTGCTACGTGAATGAAATTTAGGATCTTTAGCAAGGCACTGTGCGCTTTGGTTATCGCTATATATCATTAATTTTAACATCGGCTCGAATCCCATCTCGTGGATCAGCTTTCTTAGGTATACAGCTTCTTTGGTGGCTGTAGAAAGTGCTACGTATTCTGCCTCCGTGCTGCTGAGGGCGACAAGGCTTTGCTTCTTTGATTCCCATGAGACTGCTGCTCCAGCCATGAAGAATGACCAACCCGTGAAAGACTTCCGATCGCTGCTATCGCCAGCCCAGTCGGCAGCAACAAAACAATGGATAGGCACACCTGTTTTGTTGTAGCACAATCGCATCTCTGAGGTACCCTTTAAGTATCTTAACACCCGCTTTGCAGCAACCTCATGCTCCTTTTGCGGATCTGCATTTCTCTGCGCCAGTTTAGCCACAGAATGTATTATATCTGGTCGTGTCGTCAGCGCCAAATATAATAAGGACCCGATGAGAGATTGGTAGCGTGTCTTGTCCACCTGCTCACAGCCAACATCGTCGCATTTTGTCTGGAAGCCAACTTCTAACGGTGTTGTTATTGCCTTACAGTCTTGCATGCCGTACTCCTTTAAGAGACCCTTGATGTATTGATTATGGCCAATGGATACGCCACCCGTTTTGCCATCTCTCTCGATTTCCATGCCTAGGAAATGCTGCAGCTTGCCGCCATCAATTACGTCAAATTTATTTGATATAAGTTGCTTTATGTGGGCCATGTCTTCTTCTCTGGTACATGCAAGTATAAAATCGTCAACATATACAACAATTATATTTAAATACCCTTTAATTGTATTGGTGTATATGCACGGCTCGCTCGCACATGGGACGAAACCAATCTCCAGCAAAGTACTCTCCAGTTTTTGGTTCGATTCACGGCCACTCTGCTTTAGACCGTACAACGATTTGTTTAGTTTCAGCACACGTTTGGGATGATCTGCATCAATGAAGCTCTCCGGCTGTCGCATATATACGTCGTCGTGTAGCTCGCTGTTAAGATACGCTGCTGAGACGTCCGTTTGGTGCAAGTGCATCTCGTGCTCGACAGCCTGATTGACGAATAACGTGCCACTGGAGAAAAAGTTTCCTCGTAGTTTACACCATACTGCTGCCCGCACCCTTTTGCGACCAATCGTGCCTTAAAGCGCTGCACGATGCCATACTGATCACGCTTGGTTGTAAAAACCCATTTACATCCGATTACTTTTTCACCTGCTGGAAGGTCGACCAGGGTCCAAGTTTTGATGTTCTTCAGATGATCATACTCTTTCTGCATTGCTGTATTCCAGTTCTCCGATTGCTGCGAGTTGAGTGCCTCTTTTACGCTGGTAGGCACATTTATGTCTTTAACATCTAGTCCTCTTCTGGCTGTGGTTTCCTCCTGTTCAGAATTCTCTTCATCATTAGATTCGCTAGCTCCATGAACTGTTGGGCCTTGGATGTTATCAACAGTATCCTTATGATCGTCAGTGTGCTTGTTTTCACCTGATTCAAACACCAACGAAACGGACTCACTTGATATTTTCTCGTGTTCCGAATCCAATACAAACTTGTGCTCCAAAAACACAACATCTCTAGAAATTGTAACACATCTTTTAGCAGGATTGTACAAGCGATAAGCTTTTGCAGTTTCGGAATAGCCGACAAAAATGTGTTGCAATCCCTTTTGAGCAAACTTTTTCTTGTGTGTTTTATCTAGAACAATCGCTCTCATGCCAAATATTTTTAGGTGGGAAACGCTTGGTTTTTTCCCATACCATTCCTCATACGGTGTTTTTCCGGACAAACTTGCAGTTTCAGCTCTATTGCGGAGGTATGCCGCTGTCATTATGGCCTCACCCCATAAGCTTTCACTTACTCCAGCGTGAACCAGCATACTGCGCGCCATCTCCACTAAGGTTCTGTTGGCACGTTCCGCCACACCATTTTGCTGTGGAGTGTGGGGAACCGTAAGTTGCCTTTTTATACCGTGGCTCGACAAGTAATTTTCAAACGCGCCGCTAAGGTACTCACGTCCATTGTCGCTTCTGACAGCTTTAATCAGCTTTAATTCCGGATTGATTTTCTACCAACGTTTTAAAGTATTTAAATTTTTCAAGAATTTCGTCTCTCGTTTTCAACATTTATACCGATACATAGCGCGATTTATCATCAATAAACGTGGCGAAATACTGTGCTCCACCTTGGGATTGTGTTGGCATAGGGCCACAAATGTCAGTGTGGATTAAGCCCAGCACATCTTTGGAGCGATTTTCCGACGCTTTCGGGAATTTCTTGACGCAAATCTTACATTTCGCACACGTCTCTCATACAAAGTCATTAATGTTGCACGCACTAGCTCGAAGACCATAAACCATGTCTTGTTTTATCATTTTATTCAAGCTGTCAAAATTTAAATGCCCGAACCGATCGTGCCATTTAATCAGCTTATTATACCCTGAGCCCATTGAAAATGGGAAATCAGGGTATAATGTTTTTGTGAAAATGTATGTAACAGGCAGAAGGAGACGTCGCAGACCATACAAAGTATATATATTCTTGATCAGCTCGATGAGCTGAGTTGAAATAGCCCTGTCCGTCTGTCCGTCCGTTCGTCCGTCCGTCTGTGTGAACGCAGCGATCTCGTAAACCACAGAAGCTAGAGAGCTGAAATTTGACATGTATACTCCTGAATACCATACGCTATACGAGTTTTTTTTCAAAAATTCGATAACTCTTCCCGTTCTCTTTTTATCGATAAATTTCGATAACTTTTCGTCTCTTTTACGTACCGTAAGAGCTAGAGATCTGAAATTCACTATGTAGATTCCTGTTGTGAAGACAGACATTTTGTAATTTTTGGATTTTGGATGCCACGCCCCCTTCGCCCTAAATTTGCAAAAAACGCATTTCAAATACTAGAGACTTGTGCTTCGGCACATACACACATATGAATAACACAATCATGCCCTGAAAGTTTGAATAAAAAAGTCCTTCTAGAAAAAAAGTTATTAAACATTTAATTTCCACAACATAAGCCTCTTGCAGCCCAAGCGCTGTCGCTACGTCAACTGCACAGTTGGCAGAACGTGTGCTTGAGCGTGCGTCTGTGTGTATGTATGTGTTGCTTGCAATATATATGTATGTAAGGTAAGCATAGATTATTTGAAATATCGGCACTTCGCAGGGCTCAGGGTATCTCCTAGTCGAGCCGTCTCGACTAGAGCATTCTTACTTGTTTAAATTTGTATTTGCGACGAATGCTCTTTATACCCTGAGCCCATTGAAAATGGGAAATCAGGGTATAATGTTTTTGTGAAAATGTATGTAACAGGCAGAAGGAGACGTCGCAGACCATACAAAGTATATATATTCTTGATCAGCTCGATGAGCTGAGTTGAAATAGCCCTGTCCGTCTGTCCGTCCGCCCGTCCGTCTGTCCGTCCGTCCGTCCGTCTGTGTGAACGCAGCGATCTCGTAAACAGAAGCTAGAGAGCTGAAATTTGACATGTATACTCCTGAATACCATACGCTATACGAGTTTTTTTCAAAAATTCGATAACTCTTCCCGTTCTATTTTTATCGATAAATTTCGATAACTTTTCGTCTCTTTTACGTACCGTAAGAGCTAGAGACCTGAAATTCACTATATAGATTCCTGTTGTGAATGCAGACATTTTGTAATTTTTGGTTTTTGGATGCCACGCCCCCTTCGCCCTAAATTTAAAAAAAAACGCATTTCAAATACTAGAGACTTGTGCTTCGGCACATACACACATATGAATAACATAATCATGCCCTGAAAGTTTGAATCAAAAAGTCCTGCTAGAAAAAAAGTTATTAAACATTTAATTTGTAGAACATAAGCCGCTTGCAGCCCAAGCGCTGTCGCTACGTCAACTGCGCAGTTGGCAGAGCGTGTGCTTGAGCGTGCGTCTGTGTGTGTGTATGTGTTGCTTGCAATATATGTATATGTAAACTAAGCATAGAATATTTGAAGTATCGGCACTTCGCAGGGCTCAGGGTATCTCCTAGTTGAGCCGTCTCAACTAGAGCATTCTTACTTGTTATACCCTGAGCCCATTGAAAATGGGAAATCAGGGTATAATGTTTTTTGTGAAAATGTATGTAACAGGCAGAAGGAGACGTCGCAGACCATACAAAGTATATATATTCTTGATCAGCTCGATGAGCTGAGTTGAAATAGCCCTGTCCGTCTGTCCGTCCGTCTGTGTGAACGCAGCGATCTCGTAAACAGAAGCTAGAGAGCTGAAATTTGACATGTATACTCCTGAATACCATACGCTATACGAGTTTTTTTTTCAAAAATTCGATAACTCTTCCCGTTCTCTTTTTATCGATAAATTTCGATAACTTTTTGTCTCTTTTACGTACCGTAAGAGCTAGAGACCTGAAATTCACTATATAGATTCCTGTTGTGAATGCAGACATTTTGTAATTTTTGGTTTTTGATTGCCACGTCCCCTTCGCCCTAAATATGCAAAAAACGCATTTCAAATACCAGAGACTTGTGTTTCGGCACATACACACATATGAATAACACAATCATGCCCTGAAACTTTGAATAAAATAGTCCTTCTAGAAAAAAAGTTATTATACATTTAATTTCCACAACATCAGCGACTTGCAGCCCAAGCGCATTCGCTACGGCAACTGCGCAGTTGGAAGAGCGTGTGCTTGAGCACGCGTCTGTGTGTGTTTCTTGCAATATATGTATATGTAAACTAAGCAGAGAATATTTGAAATATCGGCACTTCGCAGGGCTCAGGGTATCTCCTAGTTGAGCCGTCTCAACTAGAGCATTCTTACTTGTTTTATTTTATTTTTAAACAAAAACAAACCACTTTCTTTATCTGCAACCATTAATATTTCGTTATTACTGTCTTTAACATACGCTTTGTTTTTAACAAAATTTACTTTAAAACCATTTTCCGTTGCTTTTGATACTGATATAAAATTGCATTGTAAGCCTTTTACATATAATACGTCGACTAATTCGAACGTACCTTTTTGTCCGTTTAACACCACTGTTCCTAAACCTTCGGCTTCTATGTAATTTTCGCCCGCTAATTTTATTTTTTCTTTGTGCTCACGGATACATGTGAACATTGATTTGTTCGCACACAAATCAGCTGTAGCTCCGCTATCTACACACCATTCGTCTCTCGCCAATTCGTTTTTAGTTCCAGAAGCAGCAAACACCGAAAATGCCCTTTTATTACTCTCTTCGCGCGGTTTCGTTTTCTCTTTCGATCTGCACTTTGCCGCTATATGCCCGCGACGGCCACACGACCAACACTCTAAGTTTTTCCGTCTCTTTTCGGTTTGCCCTTTTTACCGTTTTCTTGCCGCGACACGAACATTTTCTGCTCAAATTTTTCCGCTACCTCGCCAATTTTGCGCCTCTCTCCTTCTTCAAGTAATTTGACTTTTAGGGCGCTAAGCGACGGCAACGAATCTCGCGACTCTATGGCGACAACGAAATTTTCGAATTCGTCACTTAAACTTGCAAGCAAAATTATTTCGAGCATTTCATCGGGAACGTGTTGCTGGATTTCACATAATTTTTCTACGAGATCAGAGAAATTATTTAAATGTTCACGAATGCTTTCCGAACTTGACATTTTCAAATATAGCAATTGCTTGAATAGCTGTATTTTTCGCGTCGGACCCGAGGGTATATGAATTTCAGCTAATTTTTTCCAAGCTTCACTTGCTGTCTTACAGTGCTTAACATAGTTAATTTGCGATGGTTTTAGGCACAACAATATACTTGCGAGAGCTTTCTCGTCTTTACTGTCTACCAACGCTAATTGTTCAGGTGTATCATTTTCGTTTTTTATTAAACGTTTAGAAGTCACCGCCCACAATTCAGAATGGATTAAGAGACTTCTCATCTGTACTGACCACACACCATAGTTTTCATCACCGAGTTTGTCAATTGCGAATTGCGAACTCATTTTGCACAAATTAATTAATATCCGATATTAATTACAAAACCGAATCTCGACCAGTCTTTCCGACTAACATGCCCAATTTCCGCAGTCCTGGACCCATAACCTATTCGAGTTAGAGTTTATTCGAGACTAAAAATATGTATGCTGCAAGCGCAGGCAGCCGAACTTAAGCACAAAAAGGAATTGGATAAACGTTCCGTCATGATTCAAATGAACAGAACTAGCGAATTAGTAATAAAAGAGTTGGACATTCAGCGGTGTGTACATAAATATTTCAACACATACTTTAAGAAATAATTTTCCCGCTTACCAATTAAAACAAGAAAGATCATTTAGAGTGGTAATCAAAAATATTCAGTACTCTACAAGTGTAGAGGAAATCAAAAGCCAGGTTCAATCTACTGGTCAAACGTTTAGAGCAATTTCAAACGTGAAAAGTCGCGTTACTAAGGAACCGTTTAATATGTTCTTCATTGATCTCGAACCTGCTGGCAGTAACTGTGAAATTTAAAACCTAAAATACATTAATGTGAGTTGAGTCACCAAGGAAAACGAATGACATAGTTAAATGGTACCGATGTCAAGAATTTTTACATACAAAATCGTCTGCGCTAAAAGGTTTAGATGTGTGAAATGCTCCCTACAACACGAGAGTAAATGCTGTACTAAGCAAAAAGAGTCACCTCCAAACAACGATAAGAAATTTTCTTCCAAATACTATGACAGAACAAATGAGTTACAGCAATAAAACAACTTATGCGCAAATGGCCAGTGAAACCGTAAACTCATCTGAAAACAATTCACAATTCACGAACAAATTAGTAATCTTCTAAATACTATAACCATACACATCACAAAACTATGCAAATAGACCTTCGCATCAGTTTATGGAATGCCAATGGACTTTCCAATCGCAATCAGGAATTAGCAGCACACATAAAATCTAATGATATTGATATCATGTATCTGCAACATATTTTACCACCAGATCATATTTCAAAATTACTGGTTTTGAGGTAGTCACTGCAAATCACCCGGCAAACACAATGGAAGCTAGCGATGAAGTGGTTGAGCTATCGATGAATGCATTCTAACTTCCGCTGGTTCTGAAAGTCAAAAAAGTCTAATATATTTAATATATATATTTCATATCTATCCAATTTGATTGGAAAAACAAAGCATTCAAAAGCTAAAAAAATTCGAAATGATTTTATTATTTACACTCGAAAACTGACAATAGTTTGGAAGGGCTCCTAACTGGATATCATATATGAAATAAATTTAAATCAACACTGTTCATATTATATCCTGTAAAAATGGATTCCAGCTCAATTGACAAGGACCCAACGAAAAATCTTGAAAACAAAGAAGAGCCCTATAAAAATCTCTCGGATGAGAGTGAACCATCGGATGAAATAATTGAATTGGAGAATCAGTTTATCATACGCTTTCCTGAGGTTCGAGCAAACTTCCAAAAATTCTCAAAGCTCTCCTAACGTTTTTTCTACACTATTTGTTTTCAGGAACAGGCGAAGATAGTGCACCAGGCCTTAAAGAACGATCGGATCCACGAGATATTAAGGATTCATTTCGATGATGAAAAAAGATCCGCTAAGGTTTGGCTGGAGGATAAGCCGCTGTGCGCCAAACTTGTTGATTTGCCCACCATTGTTGAGAGCTACAAAACAGCTGACAATACGAATTTGTATAAAACAGCGGATATCTGTCAGCTGCTCATTTGCAAAAAAGAGCGGCAAAAAGATACGGAAAAGAGGCTTCTCAAGGCAGCGGCTCGAGAAAGCAGCTGTAATAAGAAGTCTGAATGTAATAAGACGCCCTCTGGCTGTAGGACACCGGTCTGTAAGCCGCCGTTGAGTACGCTTGGTTATAGAACGCCAGTCGATTGGTTAGCTCCGAACGGACCACATACGCCGGACAGTTGGCAGACGCCTAGATGTCCACAAACGCCGGGCAAATACAATAAGACGGAGAGTAAGGTAATCGGAGGATTACCGCCTTTTAGTGACACTGCTCAAGATTTTATAAAAGTAGACGTCAAAGACTTGTGGCCACATGGCCTGACGCCACCCTGTCACAATCTGCGTAATCGTCGCCATAGCAAGCCGGCGAGAACTAACACCATACAACCGCTCGAGCCTGACCTCATGCGTGAGCTGAAGTATCTGCTGCGCATGGACATCCAGGCGGTGAACGTGGAGTTCGAGGTGGTCGACGAGCTTCCACCGGTCATCGTGCCCGACCAATTGCTATCCGATACTAGCAGCGAAGAGGTCTTGACGGACAACACAGTGATATATGAAGATAAAACAAGTAAACAAGTAAAAAAAACTCTAGTCGGTGGCCCCCGACTAAAGGAAACCCTGAACCCAGCGAAGAACCTCTATTCCGCAAATTCCCTGTTTCTTTAATATATAACTTAATGTCATGAAGCATTAACGACAAAGCACTTAAATTACAACATAGTGTTTGTTCAACATAGCAACAAAACACTCAAAGCCAAGAGTCTGGATAAATCATATTTCACCATTTCCTGCAAGAAGTCAGCAGAAACACAACTGTTTAACTAAAATTATATTTCAACATTTCCTGCAAGAAGACAACAAAAATAATAAACACCTGCAAGAAGACAACAAAAATAATAAACACCTGCAAGAAGACAACAAAAATAATAAACAACAATATTGACGTTCACGACAACGCAAGAAGGCAGATTACAAATAAATCATATTTCAATATTTCCTGCAAGAAGTCAGCAAAAACGGTATAATTGGTTACATAAACACCGACCGCGCAAACATACAGCTAGCTTAGGTTTAATCTTTTATTTTAGTCACAACTGGAAGATCAATAAAGAAGGTTCAAAACGAACAATCACTTCTTTTTTATTTCTTCAACAAAGGAAAAACAAGTAAGAATGCTCTAGTCGAGACGGCTCGACTAGGAGATACCCTGAGCCCTGCGAAGTGCCGATACTTCAAATAATCTATGCTTACCTTACATACATATATATTGCAAGCAACACATACACACAAACAGACGCACGCTCAAGCACACGCTCTGTCAATTGCACAGTTGACGTAGCGACTGCGCTTGGGCTGCAAGAGGCTTATGTTGTGGAAATTAAATGTTTAATAACTTTTTTCTAGCAGGACTTTTTTATTCAAACTTTCAGGGCATGATTGTGTTATTCATATGTGTGTATGTGCCGAAACACAAGTCTCTAGTATTTGAAATGCATTTTTTGAAAATTTAGGGCGAAGGGGGCGTGGCATCCAAAATCCAAAAATTACAAAATGTCTGTATTCACAACAGGAATCTACACAGTGAATTTCATGTCTCTAGCTCTTACGGTACGTAAAATAGACGAATCGTTATCGAAATTGATCGATAACAAGTAAGAATGCTCTAGTCGAGACGGCTCGACTAGGAGATACCCTGAGCCCTGCGAAGTGCCGATACTTCAAATAATCTATGCTTACCTTACATACATAAATATTGCAAGCAACACATACATACACACAGACGCACGCTCAAGCACACGTTCTGCCAACTGTGCAGTTGACGTAGCGATAGCGCTTGGGCTGCAAGAGGCTTATGTTGTGGAAATTAAATGTTTAATAACTTTTTTTCTAGAAGGACTTTTATTCAAACTTTCAGGGCATGATTATGTTATTCATATGTGTGTATGTGCCGAAACACAAGTCTCTAATATTTGAAAAATGTCTGTATTCACAACAGGAATCTACACAGTGAATTTCATGTCTCTAGCTCTTACGGTACGTAAAATAGACGAAACGTTATCGAAATTTATCGATAAAAAGAGAACGGGAAGAGTTATCGAATTTTTGAAAAAACTCGTATATTTCAGCTCTCTAGCTTCTGTGGCTTACGAGATCGCTGCGTTCACACAGACGGACGGAAAGACGGACGGACAGACGAAAAGGGCTATATCAACTCAGCTCATCGAGCTGATCAGGAATATATATATACTTTGTATGGTCTGCGACGTCTCCTTCTGCCTGTTACATACATTTTCACAAAAACATTATACCCTGATTTCCCATTTTCAATGGGCTCAGGGTATAATAAACTGGCGCCCAGCAGAGACCAGTGTGGAACAAGTTCGATTAAGTTCGCGACAAAGTACAAGTCTATTGTACTGTCCACGCTGGCCAAACATAAATTAGCGAAAATCGGAGTGACTCCGTTGAGTGAAAATAAAATTTTTCAACAAAGCCGAAAAGTAGCAGCATAGGCGGACTAAGCTTTCTGTAAGGCACGCCCGCAGAACATATAATAAGTATTATCTGAAATATTTTGTATCCCAGACAATGGCTAATTATTCTTTCTCAACCCCCTATATCTAACGTTAATAATATAAATAGTATGATTAAATATTTAAGCAAGGTATCTATTATATCTATTACTGACTTGAGTTTCAAATCTCAACGTAGTGGGCAAGTAACGCGTTTGGTTAATGGTGTATAGATAAATACAGATCTTTAGTTCATACTTTAAGAAATAATTTTCCCGCTTACCAATTAAAACAAGAAAGATCATTTAGATGTCAAGAATTTTGACATACAAAATCGTCTGCGCTAAAAGGTTTAGATGTGTGAAATGCTCCCTACAATACGAGAGTAAATGCTGTACTAAGGAAAAAGAGTCACCTCCAAATAACGATAACAAATTTTCTTCCAAATACTATGACAGAACAAATGAGTTACAGCAATAAAACAACTTATGCGCAAATGGCCAGTGAAACAGTAAACTCATCTGAAAACAATTCACAATTCACGAACAAATTAGTAATCTTCTAAATACTATAACCATACTCATCACAAAACTATGCAAATAGACCTTCGCATCAGTTTATGGAATGCCAATGGACTTTCCAATCGCAATCAGCAATTAGCAGCACACATAAAATCTAATGATATTGATATCATGTATCTGCAACATATTTTACCACCAGATCAAATTTCAAAATTAATGGTTTTTATGTAGTCACTGCAAATCACCCGGCAAACAAAATGGAAGCTAGCGATGAAGTAGTTGAGCTATCGATGAATGCATTATAACTTCCGCTGGTTCTGAAAGTCAAAAAAGTCTATACTATATTTAATATATATTTCATATCTATCCAATTTGATTGGAAAAACAAAGCATTCAAAAGCTAAAAAAATTCGAAATGATTTTATTATTTACCCACGAAAACTGACAATAGTTTTGAAGGGCTCCTAACTGGATATCATATATGAAATAAAATTAAATCAACACTGTTCATATTATATCCTGTAAAAATGGATTCCAGCTCAATTGACAAGGACTCAACGAAAAATCTTGAAAACAAAGAAGAGCCCTATAAAAATCTCTCGGATGAGAGTGAACCATCGGATGAAATAATTGAATTGGAGAATCAGTTTATCATACGCTTTCCTGAGGTTCGAGCAAACTTCCAAAAATTCTCAAAGCTCTCCTAACGTTTTTTCTACACTATTTGTTTTCAGGAACAGGCGAAGATAGTGCACCAGGCCTTAAAGAACGATCGGATCCACGAGATATTAAGGATTCATTTCGATGATGAAAAAAGATCCGCTAAGGTTTGGCTGGAGGATAAGCCGCTGTGCGCCAAACTTGTTGATTTGCCCACCATTGTTGAGAGCTACAAAACAGCTGACAATACGAATTTGTATAAAACATCTGTCAGCTGCTCATTTGCAAAAAAGAGCGGCAAAAAGATACGGAAAAGAGGCTTCTCAAGGCAGCGGCTCGAGAAAGCAGCTGTAATAAGAAGTCTGAATGTAATAAGACGCCCTCTGGCTGTAGGACACCGGTCCGTAAGCCGCCGTTGAGTACGCTTGGTTATAGAACGCCAGTCGATTGGTTAACTCCGAACGGACCACATACGCCGGACAGTTGGCAGACGCCTAGATGTCCACAAACGCCGGCGGAGTGTAAGGTAATCGGAGGATTACCGCCTTTTAGTGACACTGCTCAAGATTTTATAAAAGTACACGTCAAAGACTTGTGGCCACATGGCCTGACGCCACCCTGTCACAATCTGCGTAATCGTCGCCATAGCAAGGCGGTGAGAACTAACACCATACAACCGCTCGAGCCCGACCTCATGCGTGAGCTGAAGTATCTGCTGCGCATGGACATCGAGGCGGTGAATGTGGAGTTCGAGGTGGTCCACCGGTCATCGTGCCCGACCAATTGCTATCCGATACTAGCAGCGAAGATGTCTTGACGGACAACACAGTGATATATGAAGATAAAACAAGTAAACAAGTAAAAAAACTCTAGTCGGTGGCCCCCGACAAAAGGATACCCTGAACCTAGCGAAGAACCTCTATTCCGCAAATTCCCTGTTTCTTTAATATATAACTTTATGTCATGTTCAACATAGCAACAAAACACTCAAAGCCAAGATTCTGGATAAATCATATTTCACCATTTCCTGCAAGAAGTCAGCAGAAACACAACTGTTTAACTAAAATTATATTTCAACATTTCCTGCAAGAAGACAACAAAAATAATAAACACCTGCAAGAAGACAACAAAAATAATAAACAACAATATTGACGTTCACGACAACGCAAGAAGGCAGATTACAAATAAATCATATTTCAATATTTCCTGCAAGAAGTCAGCAAAAACGGTATAATTGGTTACATAAACACCGACCGCGCAAACATACAGCTAGCTTAGGTTTAATCTTTTATTTTAGTCACAACTGGAAGATCAATAAACAAGGTTCAAAACGAACAATCACCTCTTTTTTATTTCTTCAACAAAGGAAAAACAAGTAAGAATGCTCTAGTCGAGACGGCTCGACTAGGAGATACCCTGAGCCCTGCGAAGTGCCGATACTTCAAATAATCTATGCTTACCTTATATACATATATATTGCAAGCAACACATACACACAAACAGACGCACGCTCAAGCACACGCTCTGCCAATTGCACAGTTGACGTAGCGACTGCGCTTGGGCTGCAAGAGGCTTATGTTGTGGAAATTAAATGTTTAATACCTTTTTTATAGCAGGACTTTTTTATTCATGCCCTCAAGGGCATGATTGTGTTATTCATATGTGTGTATGTGCCGAAACACAAGTCTCTAGTATTTGAAATGCATTTTTTGAAAATTTACGGCGAAGGGGGCGTGGCATCCAAAATCCAAAAATTACAAAATGTCTGTATTCACAACAGGAATCTACACAGTGAATTTCATGTCTCTAGCTCTTACGGTACGTAAAATAGACGAAACGTTATCGAAATTTATCGATAAAAAGAGAACGGGAAGACTTATCGAATTTTTGAAAATAACACGTATATTTCAGCTGTCTAGCTTCTGTGGTTTACGAGATCGCTGCGTTCACACAGACGGACGGACGGACGGACGGACAGACGGACAGGGCTAGTTCAACTCAGCTCATCGAGCTGATCAGGAATATATATACTTTGTATGGTCTGCGACGTCTCCTTCTGCCTGTTACATACATTTTCACAAAAACATTATACCCTGATTTCCCATTTTCAATGGGCTCAGGGTATAATAAACTGGCGCCCAGCCAGTTTGGAATAAGACCAGTGTGGAATAAGATCGATTAAGTTCGCGACAAAGTACAAGTCTATTGTACTGTCCACGCTGGCCAAACATAAATTAGCGAAAATCGGAGTGACTCCGTTGAGTGAAAATAAAATTTTTCAACAAAGCCGAAAAGTAGCAGCATAGGCGGACTAAGCTTTCTGTAAGGCACGCCCGCAGAACATATAATAAGTATTATCTGAAATATTTTGTATCCCAGACAATGGCTAATTATTCTTTCTCAACCCCCTATATCTAACGTTAATAATATAAATAGTATGATTAAATATTTAAGCAAGGTATCTATTATATCTATTACTGACTTGAGTTTCAAATCTCAACGTAGTGGGCAAGTAACGCGTTTGGTTAATGGTGTATAGATAAATACAGATCTTTAGTTCATACTTTAAGAAATAATTTTCCCGCTTACCAATTAAAACAAGAAATATCATTTAGAGTGGTAATCAAAAATATTCAGTACTCTACAAGTGTAGAGGAAATCAAAAGCCAGGTTCAATCTACTGGTCAAACGTTTAGAGCAATTTCAAACGTGAAAAGTCGCATTACTAAGGAACCGTTAAATATGTTCTTCATTGATCTCGAACCTGCTGGCAGTAACTGTGAAATTTAAAACCTAAAATACATTAATAATGCCATAATGTGAGTTGAGTCACCAAGGAAAACGAATGACAAAGTTAAATGGTACCTATGTCAAGAATTTTGACATACAAGGTTTTGCTTTAAGGTTTAGATGTGTGAAATGCTCCCTACAACACGAGAGTAAATGCTGTACTAAGCAAAAAGAGTCACCTCCAAACAACGATAAGAAATTTTCTTCCAAATACTATGACAGAACAAATGAGTTACAGCAATAAAACAACTTATGCGCAAATGGCCAGTGAAACCGTAAACTCATCTGAAAACAATTCACAATTCACGAACAAATTAGTAATCTTCTAAATACTATAACCATACTCATCACAAAACTATGCAAATAGACCTTCGCATCAGTTTATGGAATGCCAATGGACTTTCCAATCGCAATCAGGAACTAGCAGCACACATAAAATCTAATGATATTGATATCTTGTATCTGCAACATATTTTACCACCAGATCATATTTCAAAATTACTGGTTTTGAGGTAGTCACTGCAAATCACCCGGCAAACACAATGGAAGCTAGCGATGAAGTGGTTGAGCTATCGATGAATGCATTCTAACTTCCGCTGGTTCTGAAAGTCAAAAAAGTCTATAATATATTTAATATATATATTTCATATCTATCCAATTTGATTGGAAAAACAAAGCATTCAAAAGCTAAAAAAATTCGAAATGATTTTATTATTTACACTCGAAAACTGACAATAGTTTTGAAGGGCTCCTAACTGGATATCGTATATGAAATAAAATTTAATCAACACTGTTCAAATTATATCCTGTAAAAATGAATTCCAGCTCAATTGACAAGGACCCAACGGAAAATCTTGAAAACAAAGAAGAGCCCTATAAAAATCTCTCGGATGAGAGTGAACCATCGGATGAAATAATTGAATTGGAGAATCAGTTTATCATACGCTTTCCTGAGGTTCGAGCAAACTTCCAAAAATTCTCAAAGCTCTCCTAACGTTTTTTCTACACTATTTGTTTTCAGGAACAGGCGAAGATAGTGCACCAGGCCTTAAAGAACGATCGGATCCACGAGATATTAAGGATTAATTTCGATGATGAAAAAAGATCCGCTAAGGTTTGGCTGGAGGATAAGCCGCTGTGCGCCAAACTTGTTGATTTGCCCACCATTGTTGAGAGCTACAAAACAGCTGACAATACGAATTTGTATAAAACAGCGGATATCTGTCAGCTGCTCATTTGCAAAAAAGAGCGGCAAAAAGATACGGAAAAGAGGCTTCTCAAGGCAGCGGCTCGAGAAAGCAGCTGTAATAAGAAGTCTGAATGTAATAAGACGCCCTCTGGCTGTAGGACACCTGTCCGTAAGCCGCCGTTGAGTACGCTTGGTTATAGAACGCCAGTCGATTGGTTAACTCCGAACGAAGTGTAAGGTAATCGGAGGATTACCGCCTTTTAGTGACACTGCTCAAGATTTTATAAAAGTAGACGTCAAAGACTTGTGGCCACATGGCCTGACGCCACCCTGTCACAATCTGCGTAATCGTCGCCATAGCAAGGCGGCGAGAACTAACACCATACAACCGCTCGAGCCCGACCTCATGCGTGAGCTGAAGTATCTGCTGCGCATGGACATCGAGGCGGTGAACGTGGAGTTCGAGGTGGTCGACGAGCTTCCACCGGTCATCGTGCCCGACCAATTGCTATCCGATACTAGCAGCGAAGAGGTCTTGACAGACAACACAGTGATATATGAAGATAAAACAAGTAAACAAGTAAAAAAAACTCTAGTCGGTGGCCCCCGACTAAAGGATACCCTGCACCCAGCGAAGAACCTCTATTCCGCAAATTCCCTGTTTCTTTAATATATAACTTAATGTCATGAAGCATTAACGACAAAGCACTTAAATTACAACATAGAGTTTGTTCAATCTAGCAACAAAACACTCAAAGCCAAGATTCTGGATAAATCATATTTCACCATTTCCTGCAAGAAGTCAGCAGAAACACAACTGTTTAACTAAAATTATATTTCAACATTTCCTGCAAGAAGACAACCCCAACCAAAAATAATAAACAACAATATTGACGTTCACGACAACGCAAGAAGGCAGATTACAAATAAATCATATTTCCTGCAAGAAGTCAGCAAAATCGGTATAATTGGTTACATAAACACCGACCGCGCAAACATACAGCTAGCTTAGGTTTAATCTTTTATTTTAGTCACAACTGGAAGATCAATAAAGAAGGTTCAAAACGAACACTCACCTCTTTTTTATTTCTTCAACATTTCTTCAAAAAACCAGTAAGAATGCTCTAGTCGAGACGGGTCGACTAGGAGATACCCTGAGCCCTGCGAAGTGCCGATACTTCAAATATTCTATGCTTACCTTACATACATATATATTGCAAGCAATACATACACACAAACAGACGCACGCTCAAGCACACGCTCTGCCAATTGCGCAGTTGACGTAGCGACTGCGCTTGGGCTGCAAGAGGCTTATGTTGTGGAAATTAAATGTTTAATAACTTTTTTCTAGCAGGACTTTTTTATTCAAACTTTCAGGGCATGATTGTGTTATTCATATGTGTGTATGTGCCGAAACACAAGTCTCTAGTATTTGAAATGCATTTTTTGAAAATTTACGGCGAAGGGGGCGTGGCATCCAAAATCCAAAAATTACAAAATGTCTGTATTCACAACAGGAATCTACACAGTGAATTTCATGTCTCTAGCTCTTACGGTACGTAAAATAGACGAAACGTTATCGAAATTTATCGATAAAAAGAGAACGGGAAGAATTATCGAATTTTTGAAAAAAAAACTCGTATAGCTACGGTATTCAGGAGTATACATGTCAAATTTCAGCTCTCTAGCTTCTGTGGTTTACGAGATCGCTGCGTTCACACAGACGGACGGACGGACGGACGGACGGACGGACGGACGGACGGACGGACGGACGGACAGACGGACAGGGCTATTTCAACTCAGCTCATCGAGCTGATCAAGAATATAAAAACATTATACCCTGATTTCCCATTTTCAATGGGCTCAGGGTATAATAAACTGGCGCCCAGCAGAGACCAGTGTGGAACAAGTTCGATTAAGTTCGCGACAAAGTACAAGTCTATTGTACTGTCCACGCTGGCCAAACATAAATTAGCGAAAATCGGAGTGACTCCGTTGAGTGAAAATAAAATTTTTCAACAAAGCCGAAAAGTAGCAGCATAGGCGGACTAAGCTTTCTGTAAGGCACGCCCGCAGAACATATAATAAGTATTATCTGAAATATTTTGTATCCCAGACAATGGCTAATTATTCTTTCTCAACCCCCTATATCTAACGTTAATAATATAAATAGTATGATTAAATATTTAAGCAAGGTATCTATTATATCTATTACTGACTTGAGTTTCAAATCTCAACTCAACTTTAGAGCAATTTCAAACGTGAAAAGTCGCATTACTAAGGAACCGTTAAATATGTTCTTCATTGATCTCGAACCTGCTGGCAGTAACTGTGAAATTTAAAACCTAAAATACATTAATAATGCCATAATGTGAGTTGAGTCACCAAGGAAAACGAATGACAAAGTTAAATGGTACCTATGTCAAGAATTTTGACATACAAAATCGTCTGTGCTTTAAGGTTTAGATGTGTGAAATGCTCCCTACAACACGAGAGTAAATGCTGTACTACGGAAAAAGAGTCACCTCCAAACAACGATAAGAAATTTTCTTCCAAATACTATGACAGAACAAATGAGTTACAGCAATAAAACAACTTATGCGCAAATGGCCAGTGAAACCGTAAACTCATCTGAAAACAATTCACAATTCACGAACAAATTAGTAATCTTCTAAATACTATAACCATACTCATCACAAAACTATGCAAATAGACCTTCGCATCAGTTTATGGAATGCCAATGGACTTTCCAATCGCAATCAGGAACTAGCAGCACACATAAAATCTAATGATATTGATATCTTGTATCTGCAACATATTTTACCACCAGATCATATTTCAAAATTACTGGTTTTGAGGTAGTCACTGCAAATCACCCGGCAAACACAATGGAAGCTAGCGATGAAGTGGTTGAGCTATCGATGAATGCATTCTAACTTCCGCTGGTTCTGAAAGTCAAAAAAGTCTATAATATATTTAATATATATATTTCATATCTATCCAATTTGATTGGAAAAACAAAGCATTCAAAAGCTAAAAAAATTCGAAATGATTTTATTATTTACACTCGAAAACTGACAATAGTTTTGAAGGGCTCCTAACTGGATATCGTATATGAAATAAAATTTAATCAACACTGTTCAAATTATATCCTGTAAAAATGGATTCCAGCTCAATTGACAAGGACCCAACGGAAAATCTTGAAAACAAAGAAGAGCCCTATAAAAATCTCTCGGATGAGAGTGAACCATCGGATGAAATAATTGAATTGGAGAATCAGTTTATCATACGCTTTCCTGAGGTTCGAGCAAACTTCCAAAAATTCTCAAAGCTCTCCTAACGTTTTTTCTACACTATTTGTTTTCAGGAACAGGCGAAGATAGTGCACCAGGCCTTAAAGAACGATCGGATCCACGAGATATTAAGGATTCATTTCGATGATGAAAAAAGATCCGCTAAGGTTTGGCTGGAGGATAAGCCGCTGTGCGCCAAACTTGTTGATTTGCCCACCATTGTTGAGAGCTACAAAACAGCTGACAATACGAATTTGTATAAAACAGCGGATATCTGTCAGCTGCTCATTTGCAAAAAAGAGCGGCAAAAAGATACGGAAAAGAGGCTTCTCAAGGCAGCGGCTCGAGAAAGCAGCTGTAATAAGAAGTCTGAATGTAATAAGACGCCCTCTGGCTGTAGGACACCGGTCCGTAAGCCGCCGTTGAGTACGCTTGGTTATAGAACGCCAGTCGATTGGTTAACTCCGAACGGACCACATACGCCGGACAGTTGGCAGACGCCTAGATGTCCACAAACGCCGGGCAAATACAATAAGGCGGAGTGTAAGGTAATCGGAGGATTACCGCCTTTTAGTGACACTGCTCAAGATTTTATAAAAGTAGACGTCAAAGACTTGTGGCCACATGGCCTGACGCCACCCTGTCACAATCTGCGTAATCGTCGCCATAGCAAGGCGGTGAGAACTAACACCATACAACCGCTCGAGCCCGACCTCATGCGTGAGCTGAAGTATCTGCTGCGCATGGACATCGAGGCGGTGAACGTGGAGTTCGAGGTGGTCGACGAGCTTCCACCGGTCATCGTGCCCGACCAATTGCTATCCGATACTAGCAGCGAAGAGGTCTTGACGGACAACACAGTGATATATGAAGATAAAACAAGTAAACAAGTAAAAAAACTCTAGTCGGTGGCCCCCGACTAAAGGATACCCTGCACCCAGCGAAGAACCTCTATTCCGCAAATTCCCTGTTTCTTTAATATATAACTTAATGTCATGAAGCATTAACGACAAAGCACTTAAATTACAACATAGTGTTTGTTCAATATAGCAACAAAACACTCAAAGCCAAGATTCTGGATAAATCATATTTCACCATTTCCTGCAAGAAGTCAGCAGAAACACAACTGTTTAACTAAAATTATATTTCAACATTTCCTGCAAGAAGACAACAAAAATAATAAACAACAATATTGACGTTCACGACAACGCAAGAAGGCAGATTACAAATAAATCATATTTCTTTCCTGCAAGAAGTCAGCAAAATCGGTATAATTGGTTACATAAACACCGACCGCGCAAACATACAGCTAGCTTAGGTTTAATCTTTTATTTTAGTCACAACTGGAAGATCAATAAAGAAGGTTCAAAACGAACACTCACCTCTTTTTTATTTCTTCAACATTTCTTCAAAAAACCAGTAAGAATGCTCTAGTCGAGACGGGTCGACTAGGAGATACCCTGAGCCCTGCGAAGTGCCGATACTTCAAATATTCTATGCTTACCTTACATACATATATATTGCAAGCAATACATACACACAAACAGACGCACGCTCAAGCACACGCTCTGCCAATTGCGCAGTTGACGTAGCGACTGCGCTTGGGCTGCAAGAGGCTTATGTTGTGGAAATTAAATGTTTAATAACTTTTTTCTAGCAGGACTTTTTTATTCAAACTTTCAGGGCATGATTGTGTTATTCATATGTGTGTATGTGCCGAAACACAAGTCTCTAGTATTTGAAATGCATTTTTTGAAAATTTACGGCGAAGGGGGCGTGGCATCCAAAATCCAAAAATTACAAAATGTCTGTATTCACAACAGGAATCTACACAGTGAATTTCATGTCTCTAGCTCTTACGGTACGTAAAATAGACGAAACGTTATCGAAATTTATCGATAAAAAGAGAACGGGAAGAATTATCGAATTTTTGAAAAAAAAACTCGTATAGCTACGGTATTCAGGAGTATACATGTCAAATTTCAGCTCTCTAGCTTCTGTGGTTTACGAGATCGCTGCGTTCACACAGACGGACGGACGGACGGACGGACGGACGGACGGACGGACGGACGGACAGACGGACAGGGCTATTTCAACTCAGCTCATCGAGCTGATCAAGAATATAAAAACATTATACCCTGATTTCCCATTTTCAATGGGCTCAGGGTATAATAAACTGGCGCCCAGCAGAGACCAGTGTGGAACAAGTTCGATTAAGTTCGCGACAAAGTACAAGTCTATTGTACTGTCCACGCTGGCCAAACATAAATTAGCGAAAATCGGAGTGACTCCGTTGAGTGAAAATAAAATTTTTCAACAAAGCCGAAAAGTAGCAGCATAGGCGGACTAAGCTTTCTGTAAGGCACGCCCGCAGAACATATAATAAGTATTATCTGAAATATTTTGTATCCCAGACAATGGCTAATTATTCTTTCTCAACCCCCTATATCTAACGTTAATAATATAAATAGTATGATTAAATATTTAAGCAAGGTATCTATTATATCTATTACTGACTTGAGTTTCAAATCTCAACTCAATTTGTAGATCTTTAGAGCAATTTCAAACGTGAAATACAGAATCATTAAGTCGTAACAAATGTACTAAGGAAAACCGTTAAATATGTTCTTCATTGATCTCGAACCTGCTGGCAGTAACTGTGAAATTTAAAACCTAAAATACATTAATAATGCCATAATGTGAGTTGAGTCACCAAGGAAAACGAATGACAAAGTTAAATGGTACCTATGTCAAGAATTTTGACATACAAAATCGTCTGTGCTTTAAGGTTTAGATGTGTGAAATGCTCCCTACAACACGAGAGTAAATGCTGTACTACGGAAAAAGAGTCACCTCCAAACAACGATAAGAAATTTTCTTCCAAATACTATGACAGAACAAATGAGTTACAGCAATAAAACAACTTATGCGCAAATGGCCAGTGAAACCGTAAACTCATCTGAAAACAATTCACAATTCACGAACAAATTAGTAATCTTCTAAATACTATAACCATACTCATCACAAAACTATGCAAATAGACCTTCGCATCAGTTTATGGAATGCCAATGGACTTTCCAATCGCAATCAGGAACTAGCAGCACACATAAAATCTAATGATATTGATATCTTGTATCTGCAACATATTTTACCACCAGATCATATTTCAAAATTACTGGTTTTGAGGTAGTCACTGCAAATCACCCGGCAAACACAATGGAAGCTAGCGATGAAGTGGTTGAGCTATCGATGAATGCATTCTAACTTCCGCTGGTTCTGAAAGTCAAAAAAGTCTATAATATATTTAATATATATATTTCATATCTATCCAATTTGATTGGAAAAACAAAGCATTCAAAAGCTAAAAAAATTCGAAATGATTTTATTATTTACACTCGAAAACTGACAATAGTTTTGAAGGGCTCCTAACTGGATATCGTATATGAAATAAAATTTAATCAACACTGTTCAAATTATATCCTGTAAAAATGGATTCCAGCTCAATTGACAAGGACCCAACGGAAAATCTTGAAAACAAAGAAGAGCCCTATAAAAATCTCTCGGATGAGAGTGAACCATCGGATGAAATAATTGAATTGGAGAATCAGTTTATCATACGCTTTCCTGAGGTTCGAGCAAACTTCCAAAAATTCTCAAAGCTCTCCTAACGTTTTTTCTACACTATTTGTTTTCAGGAACAGGCGAAGATAGTGCACCAGGCCTTAAAGAACGATCGGATCCACGAGATATTAAGGATTCATTTCGATGATGAAAAAAGATCCGCTAAGGTTTGGCTGGAGGATAAGCCGCTGTGCGCCAAACTTGTTGATTTGCCCACCATTGTTGAGAGCTACAAAACAGCTGACAATACGAATTTGTATAAAACAGCGGATATCTGTCAGCTGCTCATTTGCAAAAAAGAGCGGCAAAAAGATACGGAAAAGAGGCTTCTCAAGGCAGCGGCTCGAGAAAGCAGCTGTAATAAGAAGTCTGAATGTAATAAGACGCCCTCTGGCTGTAGGACACCGGTCCGTAAGCCGCCGTTGAGTACGCTTGGTTATAGAACGCCAGTCGATTGGTTAACTCCGAACGGACCACATACGCCGGACAGTTGGCAGACGCCTAGATGTCCACAAACGCCGGGCAAATACAATAAGGCGGAGTGTAAGGTAATCGGAGGATTACCGCCTTTTAGTGACACTGCTCAAGATTTTATAAAAGTAGACGTCAAAGACTTGTGGCCACATGGCCTGACGCCACCCTGTCACAATCTGCGTAATCGTCGCCATAGCAAGGCGGTGAGAACTAACACCATACAACCGCTCGAGCCCGACCTCATGCGTGAGCTGAAGTATCTGCTGCGCATGGACATCGAGGCGGTGAACGTGGAGTTCGAGGTGGTCGACGAGCTTCCACCGGTCATCGTGCCCGACCAATTGCTATCCGATACTAGCAGCGAAGAGGTCTTGACGGACAACACAGTGATATATGAAGATAAAACAAGTAAACAAGTAAAAAAACTCTAGTCGGTGGCCCCCGACTAAAGGATACCCTGCACCCAGCGAAGAACCTCTATTCCGCAAATTCCCTGTTTCTTTAATATATAACTTAATGTCATGAAGCATTAACGACAAAGCACTTAAATTACAACATAGTGTTTGTTCAATATAGCAACAAAACACTCAAAGCCAAGATTCTGGATAAATCATATTTCACCATTTCCTGCAAGAAGTCAGCAGAAACACAACTGTTTAACTAAAATTATATTTCAACATTTCCTGCAAGAAGACAACAAAAATAATAAACAACAATATTGACGTTCACGACAACGCAAGAAGGCAGATTACAAATAAATCATATTTCAATATTTCCTGCAAGAAGTCAGCAAAAACGGTATAATTGGTTACATAAACACCGACCGCGCAAACATACAGCTAGCTTAGGTTTAATCTTTTATTTTAGTCACAACTGGAAGATCAATAAAGAAGGTTCAAAACGAACACTCACCTCTTTTTTATTTCTTCAACATTTCTTCAAAAAACCAGTAAGAATGCTCTAGTCGAGACGGCTCGACTAGGAGATACCCTGAGCCCTGCGAAGTGCCGATACTTCAAATATTCTATGCTTACCTTACATACATATATATTGCAAGCAATACATACACACAAACAGACGCACGCTCAAGCACACGCTCTGCCAATTGCGCAGTTGACGTAGCGACTGCGCTTGGGCTGCAAGAGGCTTATGTTGTGGAAATTAAATGTTTAATAACTTTTTTCTAGCAGGACTTTTTTATTCAAACTTTCAGGGCATGATTGTGTTATTCATATGTGTGTATGTGCCGAAACACAAGTCTCTAGTATTTGAAATGCATTTTTTGAAAATTTACGGCGAAGGGGGCGTGGCATCCAAAATCCAAAAATTACAAAATGTCTGTATTCACAACAGGAATCTACATAGTAAATTTCATGTCTCTAGCTCTTACGGTACGTAAAATAGACGAAACGTTATCGAAATTTATCGATAAAAAGAGAACGGGAAGAGTTATCGAATTTTTGAAAAAAAAAACTCGTATAGCTATGGTATTCAGGAGTATACATGTCAAATTTCAGCTCTCTAGCTTCTGTGGTTTACGAGATCGCTGCGTTCACACAGACGGACAGACGGACGGACGGACGGACGGACGGACAGACGGACAGGGCTATTTCAACTCAGCTCATCGAGCTGATCAAGAATATAAAAACATTATACCCTGATTTCCCATTTTCAATGGGCTCAGGGTATAATAAACTGGCGCCCAGCAGAGACCAGTGTGGAACAAGTTCGATTAAGTTCGCGACAAAGTACAAGTCTATTGTACTGTCCACGCTGGCCAAACATAAATTAGCGAAAATCGGAGTGACTCCGTTGAGTGAAAATAAAATTTTTCAACAAAGCCGAAAAGTAGCAGCATAGGCGGACTAAGCTTTCTGTAAGGCACGCCCGCAGAACATATAATAAGTATTATCTGAAATATTTTGTATCCCAGACAATGGCTAATTATTCTTTCTCAACCCCCTATATCTAACGTTAATAATATAAATAGTATGATTAAATATTTAAGCAAGGTATCTATTATATCTATTACTGACTTGAGTTTCAAATCTCAACGTAGTGGGCAAGTAACGCGTTTGGTTAATGGTGTATAGATAAATACAGATCTTTAGTTCATACTTTAAGAAATAATTTTCCCGCTTACCAATTAAAACAAGAAATATCATTTAGAGTGGTAATCAAAAATATTCAGTACTCTACAAGTGTAGAGGAAATCAAAAGCCAGGTTCAATCTACTGGTCAAACGTTTAGAGCAATTTTAAACGTGAAAAGTCGCATTACTAAGGAACCGTTAAATATGTTCTTCATTGATCTCGAACCTGCTGGCAATAACTGTGAAATTTAAAACCTAAAATACATTAATAATGCCATAATGTGAGTTGAGTCACCAAGGAAACCGAATGACATAGTTAAATGGTACCGATGTCAAGAATTTTTACATACAAAATCGTCTGCGCTAAAAGGTTTAGATGTGTGAAATGCTCCCTACAACACGAGAGTAAATGCTGTACTAAGGAAAAAGAGTCACCTCCAAACAACGATAAGAAATTTTCTTCCAAATACTATGACAGAACAAATGAGTTACAGCAATAAAACAACTTATGCGCAAATGGCCAGTGAAACCGTAAACTCATCTGAAATCAATTCACGAACAAATTAGTAATCTACTAAATACTATAACCATACTCATCACAAAACTATGCAAATAGACCATCGCATCAGTTTATGGAATGCCAATGGACTTTCCAATCGGAATCAGGATATTCGAGTTAGAGTTTATTCGAGACTAAAAATATGTATGCTGCAAACCCAGGCAGCCGAACTTAAGCACAAAAAGGAATTGGATAAACGTTCCGTCATGATTCAAATGAACAGAACTAGCGAATTATGACAAAAGAGTTGGACATTCAGCGGTGTGTACATAAATATTTCAACACTCCTTCTCAACGCAATGTCCACTTTACAAAAATTAAAGAATTTAAGCTAGTCCTAACATTTCTCTGAACTTTACATGCTTTGTCTTACATAAGTTTTTAGTTAGGATATCTGATGTCATATTATCCGTGGGAACGTACTTTATATTAATTACATTATTTTTATAAATTTCCCGTACAAAATGATACTTTATTTCGATGTGCTTGCTACGTGAATGAAATTTAGGATCTTTAGCAAGGCACTGTGCGCTTTGGTTATCGCTATATATCATTAATTTTAACATCGGCTCGAATCCCATCTCGTGGATCAGCTTACTTAGGTATACAGCTTCTTTGGTGGCTGTAGAAAGTGCTACGTATTCTGCCTCCGTGCTGCTGAGGGCGACAAGGCTTTGTTTCTTTGATTCCCATGAGACTGCTGCTCCAGCCATGAAGAATGACCAACCCGTGAAAGACTTCCGATCGCTGCTATCGCCAGCCCAGTCGGCATCAACAAAACAATGGATAGGCACACCTGTTTTGTTGTAGCACAATCGCATCTCTGAGGTACCTTTTAAGTATCTCAACACCCGCTTTGCAGCAACCTCATGCTCCTTGTGCGGATCTGCATTTCTCTGCGCCAGCTTAGCCACAGAATGTATTATATCTGGTCGTGTCGTCAGCGCCAAATATAATAAGGACCCGATGAGAGATTGGTAGCGTGTCTTGTCCACCTGCTCACAGCCAACATCGTCGCATTTTGTCTGGAAGCCAACTTCTAACGGTGTTGTTATTGCCTTACAGTCTTGCATGCCGTACTCCTTTAATAGACCCTTGATGTATTGATTATGGCCAATGGATACGCCACCCGTTTTGCCATCTCTCTCGATTTCCATGCCTAGGAAATGCTGCAGCTTGCCGCCATCAACTACGTCAAATTTATTTGATATAAGTTGCTTTATGTGGACCATGTCTTCTTCTCTGGTACATGCAAGTATAAAATCGTCAACATATACAACAATTATATTTAAATACCCTTTAATTGTATTGGTGTATATGCACGGCTCGCTCGCACATGGGACGAAACCAATCTCCAGCAAAGTACTCTCCAGTTTTTGGTTCCATTCACGGCCACTCTGCTTTAGACCGTACAACGATTTGTTTAGTTTCAGCACACGTTTGGGATGATCTGCATCAATGAAGCCCTCCGGCTGTCGCATATATACGTCGTCGTGTAGCTCGCTGTTAAGATACGCTGCTGAGACGTCCATTTGGTGCAACTGCATCTCGTGCTCGACAGCCAACGCAATCACTAGCCTGATTGACGAGAAACCACTGGAGAAAAAGTTTCCTCGTAGCTTACACCATACTGCTGCCCGCACCCTTTTGCGACCAATCGTGCCTTAAAGCGCTGCACGATGCCATACTGATCACGCTTGGTTGTAAAAACCCATTTACATCCGATTACTTTTTCACCTGCTGGAAGGTCGACCAGGGTCCAAGTTTTGATGTTCTTCAGATGATCATACTCTTTCTGCATTGCTGTATTCCAGTTCTCCGATTGCTGCGAGTTGAGTGCCTCTTTTACGCTGGTAGGCACATTTATGTCTTTAACATCTAGTACATTTAGCATATTGTACTCTTTTCGTGGGCGACCTGGACGCCCATTGTGAACAATCCTTGGCCTGCCTGGCCCTCTTCTGGCTGTGGTTTCCTCCTGTTCAGCATTCTCTTCATCATTAGATTCGCTGGCTCCATGGACTGTTGGGCCTTGGATGTTATCAACAGTATCCTTATGATCGTCAATGTGCTTGTTTTCACCTGATTTAAACACCAACGAAATGGACTCACTTGATATTTTCTCGTGTTCCGAATCCAATACAAACTTGTGCTCCAAAAACACAACATCTCTAGAAACTGTAATACATCTTTTAGCAGGATTGTACAAGCGATAAGCTTTTGCAGTTTCGGAATAGCCGACAAAAATGTGTTGCAATCCCTTTTGAGCAAACTTTTTCTTGTGTGTTTTATCTAGGACAATCGCTCTCATGCCAAATATTTTTAGGTGGGAAACGCTTGGTTTTTTCCCATACCATTCCTCATACGGTGTTTTTCCGGACAAACTTGCAGTTTCAGCTCTATTGCGTAGGTATGCCGCTGTCATTATGGCCTCACCCCATAAGCTTTCACTTACTCCAGCGTGAACCAGCATACTGCGCGCCATCTCCACTAAGGTTCTGTTGGCGCGTTCCGCCACACCATTTTGCTGCGGAGTGTGGGGAACCGTAAGTTGCCTTTTTATACCGTGGCTCGACAAGTAATTTTCAAAAGCGCCGCTAAGGTACTCACGCCCATTGTCGCTTCTGACAGCTTTAATCTGTTTTCCGGATTGATTTTCTACCAACGTTTTAAAGTCTTTAAATTTTTCAAGAATTTCGTCTCTCGTTTTCAACATGTATACCGATACATAGCGCGATTTATCATCAATAAACGTGGCGAAATACCGTGCTCCACCTTGGGATTGTGTTGGCATAGGGCCACAAATGTCAGTGTGGATTAAGCCCACACATCTTTGGAGCGATTTTCCGACGTTTTCGGGAATTTCTTGACGCAAATCTTACATTTCGCACACGTCTCACATACAAAGTCATTAATGTTGCACGCACTAGCTCGAAGACCATAAACCATGTCTTGTTTTATCATTTTATTCAAGCTGTCAAAATTTAAATGCCCGAACCGATCGTGCCATTTAATCAGCTTATTTAAATTTTTATTTGCGACGAATGCTCTTTTTATTTTATTTTTAAACAAAAACAAATCACATTCTTTATCTGCAACCATTAATATTTCGTTATTACTGTCTTTAGCATACGCTTTGTTTTTAACAAAATTTACTTTAAAACCATTTTCCGTTGCTTTTGATACTGATATAAAATTGCATTGTAAGCCTTTTACATATAATACGTCGACTAATTCGAACGTACCTTTTTGTCCGTTTAACACCACTGTTCCTAAACCTTCGGCTTCTATGTAATCTTCGCCCGCTAATTTTATTTTTTCTTTGTGCTCACGGATACATGTGAACATTGATTTGTTCGCACACAAATGAGCTGTAGCTCCGCTATCTACACACCATGCGTCTCTCGCCAATTCGTTTTTAGTTCCAGAAGCAGCAAACACCGAAAAAGCCCTTATTTATTATATTAATCTCTTCTCTTCTCTTCTCTTATATATTAATCTCTTCGCGCGGTTTCGTTTTCTCTTTCGATCTGCACTTTGCCGCTATATGCCCGCGACGGCCACACGACCAACACTCTAAGTTTTTCCGTCTCTTTTCGGTTTGTCCTTTTTACCGTTTTCTTGCCGCGACACGAACATTTTCTGCTCAAATTTTTCCGCTACCTCGCCAATTTTGCGCCTCTCTCCTTCTTCAAGTAATTTGATTTTTAGGGCGCTAAGCGACGGCAACGAATCTCGCGACTCTATGGCGACAACGAAATTTTCGAATTCGTCACTTAAACTTGCAAGCAATATTATTGCGAGCATTTCATCGGGAACGTGTTGCTGGATTTCACATAATTTTTCTACGAGATCAGAGAAATTATTTAAATGTTCACAAATGCTTTCCGAACTTGACATTTTCAAATATAGCAATTGCTTGAATAGCTGTATTTTTCGCGTCGGACCCGAGGGTATATGAATTTCAGCTAATTTTTTCCAAGCTTCATTTGCTGTCTTACAGTGCTTAACATAGTTAATTTGCGATGGTTTTAGGCACAACAATATACTTGCGAGAGCTTTCTCGTCTTTACTGTCTACCAACGCTAATTGTTCAGGTGTATCATTTTCGTTTTTTATTAAACGTTTAGAAGTCACCGCCCACAATTCAGAATGGATTAAGAGACTTCTCATCTGTACTGACCACACACCATAGTTTTCATCACCGAGTTTGTCAATTGCGAATTGCGAACTCATTTTGCACAAATTAATTAATATCCGATATTAATTAACAAAACCGAATCTCGACCAGTCTTTCCGACTAACATGCCCAATTTCCGCAGTCCTGGGCCCATAACCTATTCGAGTTAGAGTTTATTCGAGACTAAAAATATGTATGCTGCAAACGCAGGCAGCCGAACTTAAGCACAAAAAGGAATTGGATAAACGTTCCGTCATGATTCAAATGAACAGAACTAGCGAATTATGACAAAAGAGTTGGACATTCAGCGGTGTGTACATAAATATTTCAACACAGGAACTAGCAGCACACATAAAATCTAATGATATTGATATCTTGTATCTGCAACATATTTTACCACCAGATCATATTTCAAAATTACTGGTTTTGAGGTAGTCACTGCAAATCACCCGGCAAACACAATGGAAGCTAGCGATGAAGTGGTTGAGCTATCGATGAATGCATTCTAACTTCCGCTGGTTCTGAAAGTCAAAAAAGTCTATAATATATTTAATATATATATTTCATATCTATCCAATTTGATTGGAAAAACAAAGCATTCAAAAGCTAAAAAAATTCGAAATGAGGCTTCTCAAGGCAGCGGCTCGAGAAAGCAGCTGTAATAAGAAGTCTGAATGTAATAAGACGCCCTCTGGCTGTAGGACACCGGTCCGTAAGCCGCCGTTGAGTACTCTTGGTTATAGAACTCCAGTCGATTGGTTAACTCCGAACGGACCACATACGCCGGACAGTTGGCAGACGCCTAGATGTCCACAAACGCCGGCGGAGTGTAAGGTAATCGGAGGATTACCGCCTTTTAGTGACACTGCTCAAGATTTTATAAAAGTAGACGTCAAAGACTTGTGGCCACATGGCCTGACGCCACCCTGTCACAATCTGCGTAATCGTCGCCATAGCAAGGCGGTGAGAACTAACACCATACAACCGCTCGAGCCCGACCTCATGCGTGAGCTGAAGTATCTGCTGCGCATGGACATCGAGGCGGTGAACGTGGAGTTCGAGGTGGTCGACGAGCTTCCACCGGTCATCGTGCCCGACCAATTGCTATCCAATACTAGCAGCGAAATGGTCTTGACGTACAACACAGTGATATATGAAGATAAAACAAGTAAACAAGTAAAAAACTCTAGTCGGTGGCCCCCGACTAAATGATACCCTGAACCCAGCGAAGAACCTCTATTCCGCAAATTCCCTGTTTCTTTAATATATAACTTAATGTCATGAGGCATTAACGACTTAAATTACAACATAGTGTTTGTTCAACATAGCAACAAAACACTCAAAGCCAAGATTCTGGATAAATCATATTTCACCATTTCCTGCAAGAAGTCAGCAGAAACACAACTGTTTAACTAAAATTATATTTCAACATTTCCTGCAAGAAGACAACAAAAATAATAAACACCTACAAGAAGACAACAAAAATAACAAACGTCAATATGACGTTCACGACAACTTAAGAAGGCAGATTACAAATAAATCATATTTCAATATTTCCTGCAAGAAGTCAGCAAAAACGGTATAATTGGTTACATAAACACCGACCGCGCAAACATACAGCTAGCTTAGGTTTAATCTTTTATTTTAGTCACAACTGGAAGATCAATAAAGAAGGTTCAAAACGAACACTCACCTCTTTTTTATTTCTTCAACAAAGGAAAATCAAGTAAGAATGCTCTAGTCGAGACGGCTCGACTAGGAGATACCCTGAGCCCTGCGAAGTGCCGATACTTCAAATATTCTATGCTTACCTTACATACATATATATTGCAAGCAACACATACACACAAACAGACGCACGCTCAAGCACACGCTCTGCCAATTGCGCAGTTGACGTAGCGACTGCGCTTGGGCTGCAAGAGGCTTATGTTGTGGAAATTAAATGTTTAATAACTTTTCTAGAAGGACTTTTTTATTCAAACTTTCAGGGCATGATTGTGTTATTCATATGTGTGTATGTGCCGAAACACAAGTCTCTAATATTTGAAAAATGTCTGTATTCACAACAGGAATCTACACAGTGAATTTCATGTCTCTAGCTCTTACGGTACGTAAAATAGACGAAACGTTATCGAAATTTATCGATAAAAAGAGAACGGGAAGAGTTATCGAATTTTTGAAAAAAAACTCGTATATTTCAGCTCTCTAGCTTCTGTGGTTTACGAGATCGCTGCGTTCACACAGACGGTCGGACGTACGGACAGACGGACAGACGGACAGGGCTATATCAACTCAGCTCATCGAGCTGATCAGGAATATATATACTTTGTATGGTCTGCGACGTCTCCTTCTGCCTGTTACATACATTTTCACAAAAACATTATACCCTGATTTCCCATTTTCAATGGGCTCAGGGTATAATAAACTGGCGCCCAGCAGAGACCAGTGTGGAACAAGTTCGATTAAGTTCGCGACAAAGTACAAGTCTATTGTACTGTCCACGCTGGCCAAACATAAATTAGCGAAAATCGGAGTGACTCCGTTGAGTGAAAATAAAATTTTTCAACAAAGTCAAAAAGTAGCAGCATAGGCGGACTAAGCTTTCTGTAAGGCACGCCCGCAGAACATATAATAAGTATTATCTGAAATATTTTGTATCCCAGACAATGGCTAATTATTCTTTCTCAACCCCCTATATCTAACGTTAATAATATAAATAGTATGATTAAATATTTAAGCAAGGTATCTATTATATCTATTACTGACTTGAGTTTCAAATCTCAACGTAGTGGGCAAGTAACGCGTTTGGTTAATGGTGTATAGATAAATACAGATCGTTAGTTCATACTTTAAGAAATAATTTTCCCGCTTACCAATTAAAACAAGAAAGATCATTTAGAGTGGTAATCAAAAATATTCAGTACTCTACAAGTGTAGAGGAAATCAAAAGCCAGGTTCAATCTACTGGTCAAACGTTTAGAGCAATTTCAAACGTGAAAAGTCGCATTACTAAGGAACCGTTAATTATGTTCTTCATTGATCTCGAACCTGCTGGCAATAACTGTGAAATTTAAAACTTAAAATACATTAATAATGCCATAATGTTAGTTGAGTCACCAAGGAAAACGAATGACATAGTTAAATGGTACCGATGTCAAGAATTTTGACATACAAAATCGTCTGCGCTAAAAGGTTTAGATGTGTGAAATGCTCCCTACAACACGAGAGTAAATGCTGTACTAAGGAAAAAGAGTCACCTCCAAACAACGATAAGAAATTTTAAAATAATAAAACAACTTATGCGCAAATGGCCAGTGAAACCGTAAACTCATCTGAAAACAATTCACAATTCACGAACAAATTAGTAATCTTCTAAATACTATAACCATACTCATCACAAAACTATGCAAATAGACCTTCGCATCAGTTTATGGAATGCCAATGGACTTTCCAATCGGAATCAGGAACTAGCAGCACACATAAAATCTAATGATATTGATATCTTGTATCTGCAACATATTTTACCACCAGACCATATTTCAAAATTACTGGTTTTGAGGTAGTCACTGCAAATCACCCGGCAAACACAATGGAAGCTAGCGATGAAGTGGTTGAGCTATCGATGAATGCATTCTAACTTGCGCTGGTTCTGAAAGTCAAAAAAGTCTATAATATATTTAATATATATATTTCATAACTATCCAATTTGATTGAAAAAACAAAGCATTCAAAAGCTAAAAAAATTCGAAATGATTTTATTATTTACACTCGAAAACTGACAATAGTTTTGAAGGGCTCCTAACTGGATATCGTATATGAAATAAAATTTAATCAACACTGTTCATATTATATCCTGTAAAAATGGATTCCAGCTCAATTGACAAGGACTCAACGAAAAATCTTGAAAACAAAGAAGAGCCCTATAAAAATCTCTCGGATGAGAGTGAACCATCGGATGAAATAATTGAATTGGAGAATCAGTTTATCATACGCTTTCCTGAGGTTCGAGCAAACTTCCAAAAATTCTCAAAGCTCTCCTAACGTTTTTTCTACACTAATTGTTTTCAGGAACAGGCGAAGATAGTGCACCAGGCCTTAAAGAACGATCGGATCCACGAGATATTAAGGATTCATTTCGATGATGAAAAAAGATCCGCTAAGGTTTGGCTGGAGGATAAGCCGCTGTGCGCCAAACTTGTTGATTTGCCCACCATTGTTGAGAGCTACAAAACAGCTGACAATACGAATTTGTATAAAACAGCGGATATCTGTCAGCTGCTCATTTGCAAAAAAGAGCGGCAAAAAGATACGGAAAAGAGGCTTCTCAAGGCAGCGGCTCGAGAAAGCAGCTGTAATAAGAAGTCTGAATGTAATAAGACGCCCTCTGGCTGTAGGAAACCGGTCCGTAAGCCGCCGTTGAGTACGCTTGGTTATAGAACGCCAGTCGATTGGTTAACTCCGAACGGACCACATACGCCGGACAGTTGGCAGACGCCTAGATATCCACAAACGCCGGGCAAATACAATAAGGCGGAGTGTAAGGTAATCGGAGGATTACCGCCTTTTAGTGACACTGCTCAAGATTTTATAAAAGTAGACGTCAAAGACTTGTGGCCACATGGCCTGACGCCACCCTGTCACAATCTGCGTAATCGTCGCCATAGCAAGGCGGTGAGAACTAACACCATACAACCGCTCGAGCCCGACCTCATGCGTGAGCTAAAGTATCTGCTGCGCATGGACATCGAGGCGGTGAACGTGGAGTTCGAGGTGGTCGACGAGCTTCCACCGGTCATCGTGCCCGACCAATTGCTATCCGATACTAGCAGCAAAGAGGGCTTGACGGACAACACAGTGATATATGCAGACAAAACAAGTCAACAAGTAAAAAAACTCTAGTCGGTGGCCCCCGACTAAAGGATACCCAGAACCCAGCGAAGAACCTCTATTCCGCAAATTCCCTGTTTCTTTAATATATAACTTAATGTCATGAAGCATTAACGACAAAGCACTTAAATTACAACATAGTATTTGTTCAACATAACAACAAAACACTCAAAGCCAAGATTCTGGATAAATCATATTTCACCATTTCCTGCAAGAAGTCAGCAGAAACACAACTGTTTAACTAAAATTATATTTCAACATTTCCTGCAAGAAGACAACAAAAATAATAAACACTTGCAAGAAGACAACAAAAATAATAAACAACAATATTGACGTTCACGACAACGTAAGAAGGCAGATTACAAATAAATCATATTTCAATATTTCCTGCAAGAAGTCAGCAAAAACGGTATAATTGGTTACATAAACGCCGACCGCGCAAACATACAGCTAGCTTAGGTTTAATCTTTTATTTTAGTCACAACTGGAAGATCAATAAAGAAGGTTCAAAACGAACAATCACCTCTTTTTTATTTCTTCAACAAAGGAAAAACAAGTAAGAATGCTCTAGTCGAGACGGCTCGACTAGGAGATACCCTGAGCCCTGCGAAGTGCCGATACTTCAAATATTCTATGCTTACCTTACATAAGTTATCGTCTAAATTGTGTAAATATTCTGACATAGACTCCTGCCTTAACTTATCAAGTCTTTTTTTGAGATCTTTTGTGTTATTAAAGCGCCTTTTAACTGCAGAACTTCTAGTTTCCTGCCACATTTTCAGACGCCTTGTTATACCCTGAGCCCATTGAAAATGGGAAATCAGGGTATAATGTTTTTGTGAAAATGTATGTAACATGCAGAAGGAGACGTCGTATACCATACAAAGTATATATATTCTTGATCAGCTCGATGAGCTGAGTTGATATAGCCCTGTCCGTCTGTCCGTCCGTCCGTCAGTCCGTCCGTCCGTCTGTGTGAACGCAGCGATCTCGTAAACCACAGAAGCTAGAGAGCTGAAATTTGACATGTATACCCGTTCTCTTTTTATCGATAAATTTCGATAACTTTTCGTCTCTTTTATGTACCGTAAGAGCTAGAGACATGAAATTCACTATGTAGATTTCTGTTGTGAATACAGACATTTTGTAATTTTTGGATTTTGGATGCCACGCCCCCTTCGCCCTAAATTTGCAAAAAACGCATATCAAATACTAGAGACTTGTGCTTCGGCACATACATACATATGAATGACATAATCATGCCCTGAAAGCTTTAATAAAAAAGTCCTGCTAGAAAAAAGTTATTAAACATTTAATTTCCACAACATAAGCAGCCCAAGCGCAGTGGCTACGTCAACTGCGCAGTTGGCAGAGCGTGTGCTTGACCGTGCGTCTGTGTTGCTTGCAATATATGTATATGTAAACTAAGCATAGAATATAGCACTCTTACTTGGTTTTATCATCTATTACTGCCCCTATTTCCTAGAATTGCATTAAATGTTTTAATGTTGGTAAAAGGAAGAATTTATGTAATTATTACAGTTGGTTCGTTGAATAAGTTGGCATTCTTATAGTGCGTAATTTTTGTATTGCCTCCCACAGAAACTGCATTAAATTCTTGTTATTGGGTAATGGGTTGCTGACATGTTTGGGTTGAATATAATTCCTGTTTGATCCTGTGTCTATTAGGATTTTAAGTATCTGTCCACTCCTCAACTTACATTAAAAATAGGGTAGTGAGGAGTCGCTTTTCTAAAAAATTTAGGTAGGTATAATCGTATTGTTTTTCTGAGTCACTTTGTTCAATGATTCCCTATATTCTTGTATAGTATCATCGTAGTCGTTTTGTAAATTTCACGCTGTCATGTTTTGTTCGTATTGAGCTATTGTTAAATCAGCTTTGGTTTGCTCTGGTTGTTGCTCTTCTGTTTCTGCTTGAATGTTGAAGTTCTTTTGTCTTTTGTTGGGGTTGCTTAACTGTGGCATTGGTGGTCCTTTACCATGCTCTTGTTGTTGTGGTCTATTCATATAGTTAATCTGCCTAGTTTGTATGCTTCTGTCGACCTCCATGGGTTCTGGCCTTGGTTGAGATTTGGGAACTAAGAATTGTCTTGGTGATTTAGTATAGGGTTGTGCGCTGCCAATTGAAATTAGGTCTGGTCGCATTTGTAAACGGCATTGGAAATGGTCTTTGAGCTTGTTGCATGTTCATAGGTCTAAACATTGGGTTTTGTCTATTAATTTGCGTAAAGGTGCTGGACGCTAAATTGCTTCGAATTGTATTGTTACTGTTGCTATTCTTTGAGGAGGAGCTCTGAAGGCTATAAAGGCTTGATTCTCTAGTTTGAGACATAAGTGTAAAGCTGAGGTTCCTTCATGCCAATCAGCCTTGGTAAATCTCCTCTCAGACCTCTCACGAAAGTGTTAAAGCAATTTGATGATTTGTTCGCCTTCTCTACCTAACTCCATACTACCGATTTTATTCAAAATGAGAGGAAGATGTTTATAGATCTGGTGGAATTCATCCACTGATTTTTGAACAACTTGTATTATTGTGTTCATTTGGTAATCTAAAGTACCAAGATCGCGTTTATCTGCATAATGTAGCGTAAGACATTTTGATATAGCGGACCAATTTAAAGGTACATTGCGTTGCCCACAATCTTATTTCGTATAGTGCCTATTTGACTTTTGTAATTAGTCAAGAGTCTGTCTACTCCTTTTTATACCCTGAGCCCATTGAAAATGGGAAATCAGGGTATAATGTTTTTGTGAAAATGTATGTAACACGCAGAAGGAGACGTCGCAGACCATACAAGGTATATATATTCTTGATCAGCTCGATGAGCTGAGTTGATATAGCCCTGTCCGTCTGTCCGTCCGTCCGTCCGTCCCTTCGTCCGTCCGTCCGTCCGTCCGTCCGTCTGTGTGAACGCAGCGATCTCGTAAACTACAGAAGCTAGAGAGCTGAAATTTGACATGTATACTCCTGAATACCATAGCTATACGAGTTTTTTTTTTTTAAATTCGATAACTCTTCCCGTTCTCTTGTTATCGATAAATTTCGATAACGTTTCGTCTATTTTACGTACCGTAAGAGCTAGAGACATGAAATTCACTGTGTAGATTCCTGTTGTGAATACATACATTTTGTAATTTTTGGATTTTGGATGCCACGCCCCCTTCGCCGTAAATTTTCAAAAAATGCATTTCAAATACTAGAGACTTGTGTTTCGACACATACACACATATGAATAACACAATCATGCCCTGAAAGTTTTAATAAAAAAGTCCTGCTAGAAAAAAAGTTATTAAACATTTAATTTCCCATAGCGTAGGCGTCTTGCAGCCCAAGCGCTGTCGCTACGTCAACTGCGCAATTGGCAGAGCGTATGCTTGAGCGTGCGTCTGTGTGTGTGTATGTGTTGCTTGCAATATATGTATATGTAAACTAAGCATAGACTATTTGAAGTATCGTCACTTCGCAGGGCTCAGGGTATCTCCTAGTCGAGCCGTCTCGACTAGAGCATTCTTACTTGTTTCCACATAATTCTGTTGGGTTGCCTGAAAACTCCTGTAAACATTTCATTATGTCCGGTACTTTATCTAAATCACTTAAATCATTTAGATTTTTTGGTGTTATAGTTGCGTCAGTGGCTGTGAAAAGTCAAGTGTTGGTTTCGTGTTTCTTGAACAAGCCTAGGCTTGTGCCTAGGTACTTGTTGGTTTATTATTTGACGAATAATGTTTTCTTCTTCTTTGTCTTCTTTGTTTTCCATATTACTGCCTTGTTCGTATATTTCTTGTCTAGCGAATGATCTATGTTGTTGTGCTCTTTGATACTCTAGCGCTTCAGTATTATTCTGCTGTTCCAAATTAATCACTGATGGTCTAACAAGCTAACTATGGTTGCCCATTCAGCTTTGATAGCGATAAAATTTTATTATGCTAAAAATGATGGCATATCAGTTGAAAACAAGTAAGAATGCTCTAGTTGAGACGGCTCGACTAGGAGATACCCTGAGCCCTGCGAAGTGCAGATGCTTCAAATATTCTATGCTTAGTATACATATAGAAATATTGAAAGCAACACATACACACAAATAGACGCACGCTCAAGCACACGCTCTGCCAATTGCGCAGTTGACGTAGCGACTGCGCTTGGGCTGCAAGAGGCTTATGTTGTGGAAATTAAATGTTTAATAACTTTTTTCTAGCAGGACTTTTTTATTAAAACTTTCAGGGCATGATTGTGTTATTCATATGTGTGTATGTGTCGAAACACAAGTCTCTAGTATTTGAAATGCATTTTTTGAAAATTTACGGCGAAGGGGGCGTGGCATCCAAAATCCAAAAATTACAAAATGTCTGTATTCACAACAGGAATCTACACAGTGAATTTCATGTCTCTAGCTCTTACGGTACGTAAAATAGACGAAACGTTATCGAAATTTATCGATAACAAGAGAACGGTAAGAGTTATCGAATTTTTGAAAAAAAAACTCGTATAGCTATGGTATTCAGGAGTATACATGTCAAATTTCAGCTCTCTAGCTTCTGTAGTTTACGAGATCGCTGCGTTCACACAGACGGACGGACAGACGGACGGACAGACGGACAGGGCTATATCAACTCAGCTCATCGAGCTGATCAGGAATATATATACTTTGTATGGTCTGCGACGTCTCCTTCTGCCTGTTACATACATTTTCACAAAAACATTATACCCTAATTTCCCATTTTAAATGGGCTCAGGGTATAATAAACTGGCGCCCAGCAGAGACCAGTGTGGAACAAGTTCGATTAAGTTCGCGACAAAGTACCAGTCTATTGTACTGTCCACGCTGGCCAAACATAAATTAGCGAAAATCGGAGTGACTCCGTTGAGTGAAAATAAAATTTTTCAACAAAGCCGAAAAGTAGCAGCATAGGCGGACTAAGCTTTCTGTAAGGCACGCCCGCAGAACATATAATAAGTATTATCTGAAATATTTTGTATCCCAGACAATGGCTAATTATTCTTTCTCAACCCCCTATATCTAACGTTAATAATATAAATAGTATGATTAAATATTTAAGCAAGGTATCTATTATATCTATTACTGACTTGAGTTTCAAATCTCAACGTAGTGGGCAAGTAATGCGTTTGGTTAATGGTGTATAGATAAATACAGATCTTTAGTTCATACTTTCAGAAATAATTTTCCCGCTTACCAATTAAAACAAGAAAGATCATTTAGAGTGGTAATCACAAATATTCAGTACTCTACAAGTGTAGAGGAAATCAAAAGCCAGGTTCAATCTACTGGTCAAACGTTTAGAGCAATTTCAAACATGAAAAGTCGCATTACTAAGGAACCGTTAAATATGTTCTTCATTGATCTCGAACCTGCTGGCAATAACTGTGAAATTTAAAACCTAAAATACATTAATAATGCCATAATGTGAGTTGAGTTACCAAGGAAAACGAATGACATAGTTAAATGGTACCGATGTCAAGAATTTTGACATACAAAATCGTCTGTGCTTTAAGGTTTAGATGTGTGAAATGCTCCCTACCATACGAGAGTAAATGCTGTACTAAGGAAAAAGAGTCACCTCCAAACAAGGATAAGAAATTTTCTTCCAAATACTATGACAGAACAAATGAGTTACAGCAATAAAACAACTTATGCGCAAATGGCCAGTGAAACCGTAAACTCAACTGAAAACAATTCACAATTCACGAACAAATTAGTAATCTTCTAAATACTATAACCATACTCATCACAAAACTATGCAAATAGACCTTCGCATCAGTTTATGGAATGCCAATGGACTTTCCAATCGGAATCAGGAACTAGCAGCACACATAAAATCTAATGATATTGATATCTTGTATCTGCAACATATTTTACCACCAGATCATATTTCAAAATTACTGGTTTTGAGGTAGTCACTGCAAATCACCCGGCAAACACAATGGATGCTAGCGATGAAGTGGTTGAGCTATCGATGAATGCATTCTAACTTCCGCTGGTTCTGAAAGTCAAAAAAGTCTATAATATATTTAATATATATATATCATATCTATCCAATTTGATTGGAAAAACAAAGCATTCAAAAGCTAAAAAAATTCGAAATGATTTTATTATTTACACTCGAAAACTGACAATAGTTTTGAAGGGCTCCTAACTGGATATCGTATATGAAATAAAATTTAATCAACACTGTTCAAATTATATCCTGTAAAAATGGATTCCAGCTCAATTGACAAGGACCCAACGGAAAATCTTGAAAACAAAGAAGAGTCCTATAAAAATCTCTCGGATGAGAGTGAACCATCGGATGAAATAATTGAATTGGAGGATCAGTTTATCATACGCTTTCCTGAGGTTCGAGCAAACTTCCAAAAATTCTCAAAGCTCTCCTAACGTTTTTTCTACACTAATTGTTTTCAGGAACAGGCGAAGATAGTGCACCAGGCCTTAAAGAACGATCGGATCCACGAGATATTAAGGATTCATTTCGATGATGAAAAAAGATCCGCTAAGGTTTGGCTGGAGAATAAGCCGCTGTGCGCCAAACTTGTTGATTTGCCCACCATTGCTGAGAGCTACAAAACAGCTGACAATACGAATTTGTATAAAACAGCGGATATCTGTCAGCTGCTCATTTGCAAAAAAGAGCGGCAAAAAGATACGGAAAAGAGGCTTCTCAAGGCAGCGGCTCGAGAAAGCAGCTGTAATAAGAAGTCTGAATGTAATAAGACGCCCTCTGGCTGTAGGACACCGGTCCGTAAGCCGCCGTTGAGTACGCTTGGTTATAGAACGCCAGTCGATTGGTTAACTCCGAACGGACCACATACGCCGGACAGTTGGCAGACGCCTAGATGTCCACAAACGCCGGGCAAATACAATAAGGCGGAGTGTAAGGTAATCGGAGGATTACCGCCTTTTAGTGACACTGCTCAAGATTTTATAAAAGTAGACGTCAAAGACTTGTGGCCACATGGCCTGACGCCACCCTGTCACAATCTGCGTAATCGTCGCCATAGCAAGGCGGTGAGAACTAACACCATACAACCGCTCGAGCCCGACCTCATGCGTGAGCTGAAGTATCTGCTGCGCATGGACATCGAGGCGGTGAACGTGGAGTTCGAGGTGGTCGACGAGCTTCCACCGGTCATCGTACCCGACCAATTGCTATCCGATACTAGTAGCGAAGAGGTCTAGACGGACAACACAGTGATATATGAAGATAAAACAAGTAAACAAGTAAAAAAAACTCTAGTCGGTGGCCCCCGACTAAATGATACCCTGAACCCAGCGAAGAACCTCTATTCCGCAAATTCCCTGTTTCTTTAATATATAACTTAATGTCATGAAGCATTAACGACAAAGCACTTAAATTACAACATAGTGTTTGTTCAACATAGCAACAAAACACTCAAAGCCAAGATTCTGGATAAATCATATTTCACCATTTCCTGCAAGAAGTCAGCAGAAACACAACTGTTTAACTAAAATTATATTTCAACATTTCCTGCAAGAAGACAACAAAAATAATAAACACCTGCAAGAAGACAACAAAAATAATAAACAACAATATTGACGTTCACGACAACGCAAGAAGGCAGATTACAAATAAATCATATTTCAATATTTCCTGCAAGAAGTCAGCAAAAACGGTATAATTGGTTACATAAACACCGACCGCGCAAACATACAGCTAGCTTAGGTTTAATCTTTTATTTTAGTCACAACTGGAAGATCAATAAAGAAGGTTCAAAACGAACACACACCTCTTTTTTATTTCTTCAACAAAGGAAAAACCAGTAAGAATGCTCTAGTCGAGACGGCTCGACTAGGAGATACCCTGAGCCCTGCGAAGTGCCGATACTTCAAATATTCTATGCTTACCTTACATACATATATATTGCAAGCAATACATACACACAAACAGACGCACGCTCAAGCACACGCTCTGCCAATTGCGCAGTTGACGTAGCGACTGCGCTTGGGCTGCAAGAGGCTTATGTTGTGGAAATTAAATGTTTAATAACTTTTTTCTAGCAGGACTTTTTTATTCAAACTTTCAGGGCATGATTGTGTTATTCATATGTGTGTATGTGCCGAAACACAAGTCTCTAGTATTTGAAATGCATTTTTTGAAAATTTACGGTGAAGGGGGCGTGGCATCCAAAATCCTAAAATTACAAAATGTCTGTATTCACAACACGAATCTACACAGTGAATTTCATGTCTCTAGCTCTTACGGTACGTAAAAGAGACGAAAAGTTATCGAAATTTATCGATAAAAAGAGAACGGGAAGAGTTATCGAATTTTTGAAAAAAAAATCGTATAGCTATGGTATTCAGGAGTATACATGTCAAATTTCAGCTCTCTAGCTTCTGTGGTTTACGAGATCGCTGCGTTCACACAGACGGACGGACGGACGGACAGACGGACAAGCCTATATCAACTCAGCTCGTCGAGCTGATCAGGAATATATATACTTTGTATGGTGTGCGACGTCTCCTTCTGCCTGTTACATACATTTTCACAAAAACATTATACCCTGATTTCCCATTTTCAATGGGCTCAGGGTATAATAAACTGGCGCCCAGCAGAGACCAGTGTGGAACAAGTTCGATTAAGTTCGCGACAAAGTACAAGTCTATTGTACTGTCCACGCTGGCCAAACATAAATTAGCGAAAATCGGAGTGACTCCGTTGAGTGAAAATAAAATTTTTCAACAAAGCCGAAAAGTAGCAGCATAGGCGGACTAAGCTTTCTGTAAGGCACGCCCGCAGAACATATAATAAGTATTATCTGAAATATTTTGTATCCCAGACAATGGCTAATTATTCTTTCTCAACTCCCTATATCTAACGTTAATAATATAAATAGTATGATTAAATATTTAAGCAAGGTATCTATTATATCTATTACTGACTTGAGTTTCAAATCTCAACGTAGTGGGCAAGTAACGCGTTTGGTTAATGGTGTATAGATAAATACAGATCTTTAGTTCATACTTTAAGAAATAATTTTCCCGCTTACCAATTAAAACAAGAAAGATCATTTAGAGTGGTAATAAAAAATATTCAGTACTCTACAAGTGTAGAGGAAATCAAAAGCAAGGTTCACTCTACTGGTCAAACGTTTAGAGCAATTTCAAAGTTGTTTTATTGCTGTAACTCATTTGTTCTGTCATAGTATTTGGAAGAAAATTTCTTATCGTTGTTTGGAGGTGACTCTTTTTCCTTAGTACAGCATTTACTCTCGTATGGTAGGGAGCATTTCACACATCTAAACCTTAAAGCACAGACGATTTTGTACGTCAAAATTCTTGACATCGGTACCATTTAACTATGTCATTCGTTTTCCTTGGTGACTCAACTCACATTAATGTATTTTAGGTTTTAAATTTCACAGTTATTGCCAGCAGGTTCGAGATCAATGAAGAACATATTTAACGGTTCCTTAGTAATGCGACTTTTCACGTTTGAAATTGCTCTAAGCGTTTGACCAGTAGATTGACCCTGGCTTTTGATTTCCTCTGGTGAAACCGTAAACTCATCTGAAAACAATTCACAATTCACGAACAAATTAGTAATCTTCTAAATACTATAACCATACTCATCACAAAACTATGCAAATAGACCTTCGCATCAGTTTATGGAATGCCAATGGACTTTCCAATCGCAATCAGGAATTAGCAGCACACATAAAATCTAATGATATTGATATCATGTATCTGCAACATATTTTACCACCAGATCATATTTCAAAATTACTGGTTTTGAGGTAGTCACAGCAAATCACCCGGCAAACACAATGGAAGCTAGCGATGAAGTGGTTGAGCTATCGATGAATGCATTCTAACTTCCGCTGGTTCTGAAAGTCAAAAAAGTCTATAATATATTTAATATATATATTTCATATCTATCCATTTTGATTGGAAAAACAAAGCATTCAAAAGCTAAACAAATTCGAAATGATTTTATTATTTACACTCGAAAACTGACAATAGTTTTGAAGGGCTCCTAACTGGATATCGTATATGAAATAAAATTTAATCAACACTGTTCATATTATATCCTGTAAAAATGGATTCCAGCTCAATTGACAAGGACCCAACGGAAAATCTTGAAAACAAAGAGGAGCCCTATAAAAATCTCTCGAATGAGAGTGAACCATCGGATGAAATAATTGAATTGGAGAATCAGTTTATCATACGCTTTCCTGAGGTTCGAGCAAACTTCCAAAAATTCTCAAAGCTCTCCTAACGTTTTTTCTACACTATTTGTTTTCAGGAACAGGCGAAGATAGTGCACCAGGCCTTAAAGAACGATCGGATCCACGAGATATTAAAGATTCATTTCGATGATGAAAAAAGATCCGCTAAGGTTTGGCTGGAGGATAAGCCGCTGTGCGCCAAACTTGTTGATTTGCCCACCATTGTTGAGAGCTACAAAACAGCTGACAATACGAATTTGTATAAAACAGCGGATATCTGTCAGCTGCTCATTTGCAAAAAAGAGCGGCAAAAAGATACGGAAAAGAGGCTTCTCAAGGCAGCGGCTCGAGAAAGCAGCTGTAATAAGAAGTCTGAATGTAATAAGACGCCCTCTGGCTGTTCTGGCTGTAGGACACCGGTCCGTAAGCCGCCGTTGAGTACTCTTGGTTATAGAACGCCAGTCGATTGGTTAACTCCGAACGGACCACATACGCCGGACAGTTGGCAGACGCCTAGATGTCCACAAAAGCCGGGCAAATACAATAAGGCGGAGTGTAAGGTAATCGGAGGATTACCGCCTTTTAGTGACACTGCTCAAGATTTTATAAAAGTAGACGTCAAAGACTTGTGGCCACATGGCCTGACGCCACCCTGTCACAATCTGCGTAATCGTCGCCATAGCAAGGCGGTGAGAACTAACACCATACAACCGCTCGAGCCCGACCTCATGCGTGAGCTGAAGTATCTGCTGCGCATGGACATCGAGGCGGTGAACGTGGAGTTCGAGGTGGTCGACGAGCTTCCACCGGTCATCGTGCCCGACCAATTGCTATCCGATACTAGCAGCGAAGAGGTCTTGACGGACAACACAGTGATATATGAAGATAAAACAAGTAAAGAAGTAAAAAAACTGTAGTCGGTGGCCCCCGACTAAAGGATACCCTGAACCCAGCGAAGAACCTCTATTCCGCAAATTCCCTGTTTCTTTAATATATAACTTAATGTCATGAAGCATTAACGACAAAGCACTTAAATTACAACATAGTGTTTGTTCAACACAGCAACAAAACACTCAAAGCCAAGATTCTGGATAAATCATATTTCACCATTTCCTGCAAGAAGTCAGCAGAAACACAACTGTTTAACTAAAATTATATTTCAACATTTCCTGCAAGAAGACAACAAAAATAATAAACACCTGCAAGAAGACAACAAAAATAATAAACAAAAATATTGACGTTCACGACAACGTAAGAAGGCAGATTACAAATAAATCATATTTCAATATTTCCTGCAAGAAGTCAGCAAAAACGGTATAATTGGTTATATAAACACCGACCGCGCAAACATACAGCTAGCTTAGGTTTAATCTTTTATTTTAGTCACAACTGGAAGATCAATAAAGAAAAATAAAGAAGGTTCAAAACGAACAATCACCTCTTTTTTATTTCTTCAACAAAGGAAAAACAAGTAAGAATGCTCTAGTCGAGACGGCTCGACTAGGAGATACCCTGAGCCCTGCGAAGTGCCGATACTTCAAATATTCTATGCTTACCTTACATACATATATATTGCAAGCAACACATACACACAAACAGACGCACGCTCAAGCACACGCTCTGCCAATAGCGCAGTTGACGTAGCGACTGCGCTTGGGCTGCAAGAGGCTTATGTTGTGGAAATTAAATTTTTAATAACTTTTTTCTAGCAGGACTTTTTTATTCAAACTTTCAGGGCATGATTGTGTTATTCATATGTGTGTATGTGCCGAAACACAAGTCTCTAGTATTTGAAATGCATTTTTTGAAAATTTACGGCGAAGGGGGCGTGGCATCCAAAATCCAAAAATTACAAAATGTCTGTATTCACAACAGGAATCTACACAGTAAATTTCATGTCTCTAGCTCTTACGGTACGTAAAATAGACGAACCGTTATCGAAATTTATCGATAAAAAGAGAACGGTAAGAGTTATCGAATTTTTGAAAAAAAATCGTATAGCTATGGTACTCAGGAGAATACATGTCAAATTTCAGCAGTCTAGCTTCTGTGGTTTACGAGATCGCTGCGTTCACACAGACGGACGGACGGACGGACGGACGGACGGACGGACGGACGGACGGACGGACGGACGGACGGATGGACGGACGGACGGACAGGGCTATATCAACTCAGCTCATCGAGCTGATCAGGAATATATATACTTTGTATGGTCTGCGACGTCTCCTTCTGCCTGTTACATACATTTTCACAAAAACATTATACCCTGATTTCCCATTTTCAATGGGCTCAGGGTATAATAAACTGGCGCCCAGCAGAGACCAGTGTGGAACAAGTTCGATTAAGTTCGCGACAAAGTACAAGTCTATTGTACTGTCCACGCTGGCCAAACATAAATTAGCGAAAATCGGAGTGACTCCGTTGAGTGAAAATAAAATTTTTCAACAAAGTCAAAAAGTAGCAGCATAGGCGGACTAAGCTTTCTGTAAGGCACGCCCGCAGAACATATAATAAGTATTATCTGAAATATTTTGTATCCCAGACAATGGCTAATTATTCTTTCTCAACCCCCTATATCTAACGTTAATAAATAGTATGATTAAATATTTAAGCAAGGTATCTATTATATCTATTACTGACTTGAGTTTCAAATCTCAACGTAGTGGGCAAGTAACGCGTTTGGTTAATGGTGTATAGATAAATACAGATCTTTAGTTCATACTTTAAGAAATAATTTTCCCGCTTACCAATTAAAACAAGAAAGATCATTTAGAGTGGTAATAAAAAATATTCAGTACTCTACAAGTGTAGAGGAAATCAAAAGCCAGGTTCAATCTACTGGTCAAACGTTTAGAGCAATTTCAAACATGAAAAGTCGCATTACTAAGGAACCGTTAAATATGTTCTTCATTGATCTCGAACCTGCTGGCAATAACTGTGAAATTTAAAACCTAAAATACATTAATGTGAGTTGAGTCACCAAGGAAAACGAATGACATAGTTAAATGGTACCGATGTCAAGAATTTTTACATACAAAAGTACATAGTCTGCGCTAAAAGGTTTAGATGTGTGAAATGCTCCCTACAACACGAGAGTAAATGCTGTACTAAGGAAAAAGAGTCACCTCCAAACAACGATAAGAAATTTTCTTCCAAATACTATGACAGAACAAATGAGTTACAGCAATAAAACAACTTATGCGCAAATGGCCAGTGAAACCGTAAACTCATCTGATGTTCATGCCAGAGGGCGCGAAGGCGAGGAAGGAGGATTTTCGCTTCGGCCAAGGGCGGTCACACTGAGAGCGGTGACTCGTTTTTGGAATGTAACAGCGTGTGATGACGCTCCTTGCAGATGTGGCAATTATGCGCACTGGAGCAGTCCCTCACTTGGTGACCCCGCGCGAAGCAGTTCAAGCACAAACTCTGCAGCCTGATCACCTCCGCTCTCCGTGTGACGGACATCGCAATGAAGGTTGGGCAGACTCGAATCGGATGATTCTCTTTATTACAGAGCTTGCAGGATGCCACTTTGATCTGTGTCTTAACCGGAAATGCTTGGACACTCACCGTGCCGGCGGGTTTCCGGGACCTGGATGGGTCGCGCTGTGTGACTGGGGTCGAATCATGACCCTCCGTAGCCTCCAGAACACGATAACGATCTGTCAGGAAACGATTCAGATTGTCCCAAGATGAGACTGCAGTCTTGTTTGGAACAGATTGTTCCCACAACAGGATAGTTGCCTTTGGTAACTTGGTCATACAGATTGCTATGAGAAGGATATCCCAATTCTCTGTACTGGCCCCTGACCGTTGCAAGGCAGTCAGGCACCCCTGGAAAGCCGTCTGCAGCTCACGCAAGGACCTACCTGACTCCTGCGAAACTACGGGAATTTGAAGCAGCTGCTTGGCTTGCGTCATGATCAAGAGTCGATCATTTTCGTACCGCGCAGTGAGGTTGTCCCACGCAGCTTGGAAACCCTCACTCGTTAGAGGAGACTTGGACACAATGGCTCGTGCCTCACCGCGAGTCTTGGAGTTTAGGTGGTAGAGCTTTTCCACCTCTGCCAAAACGGGATTGCGAATATATATCGCGGAGAATAAATCGCGGAACGTCGGCCACGCAAGACTATCGCCTTCGAAGACTTCCACCTCACCTTCCACCTGTGGTAGCGGGTAAACTCCGACTCTACATTCGCCCAAAGTGACTTTAGTTGCTCTAAGTGCATTTTATGGGAGTATAAAGGGACTTCTTCACTTAGAGCTTCACTTTCGCGAGCCTCGAATAATGTGAGCGCATCGCATGTCGCAATGAAGTCGGCCAATGACATTGTCGATTGCTCCTTGAGCTGTTGAGACGCGGAACGAGTGAGTATGGGAAACTCTGCCGCAGTCACGACGACCTTTGGAGTCGGTGAAAAGCTCTTACGCGGATTCGAGACGGAAGCAGTGGACGGACGTGTAGTTGGAGAAGCGCTGTGACTACGAGTGGTTGTCGAGGAAGCACGGATGAGCGAGCGCTTGGAAGCTAGTGGATTGGGTTTCGACGGAGTTCCGGACAGAGCGTCGCTATGACCGGGAACCTTGAGGCTTGCGGATTTTTGAGCAGCCTTAGATGGGTCGGCGGACATTATCAATTGTACGAAGAAGAAGACGGGATATTCGCAGACCGAAACGCCAAGGAAAAAAAAAAAACGAAACAACTGGGAGTGGACTGTATAAGTGCTTGAGGCACGATATTCGGAGATGCAAAAAATACGATCCTTCAAACTTAGAATAGCTTATGCATATCTTATATAGATATATATATTTTCCTGAATTTTCTTTTATTTATTTTATTTTATTTTATTTTATTTTATTTTATTTTATTTTATTTTATTTTATTTTATTTATTTTTTTTTTTTTACATGTATAGATATATATATATATATATATTTTGATTTTTTTTTCTTTCTTTTTCCCGTATAAATTTAAATGTAATTTATTTAAATATATAAAAACAACAATAAAAGTATTTATTTATTTGCTTAACAATTAAGAATGACCGATAAGCCGTGATTCAGTCACGACTTGGGTAGTGCGCCAGCCCTGGTCGCAAATCGCAATCGCAAATCAGCTGTGGTGGATTTGCACTTGCACTGTATTTTTAGTCGCACAAATAATTTGGCACTGACACTTGGATTAAATGCCTTAATTGCCGGAATATGGACGCGGAAATTGTGCGGATAGCGCAACAGGAATAAAGGAAGAAATCCACCTTTTTTTCGGTTTTGTTGAAGTTTTATTATTGCGCGTGCGACGGCAGCCGGGTTGCGCTATTTGTTGGTGCTGTGGTTATTGAGACTGCGGCGCGCTGCCAATTACAACCACTTTATTTAGTTGTGTTCTTAGTATCCCCACTTGGAAGGATATTCTTAATATACTAGCACAATTATTATTTTTGTGGTGATCGCAGCACTCACTTATGCATCTGTACATACAGCAACGAGGGAACAGAAATTATGACAAGATACGGACACAGGATAGCATTAATGATACCGTGCTTGAGGCAGGTCAGGAATGTCTACACTGTGTTAAAAGTGCACAGGTCGCTATGGAAGAGCGGGAAACTATGCACTTTTGAGTGTATGTATGTACTTATATGTATGTGAAAAGGAATGCCAATTGCTATACTTATCAGATTGTTCCACCGATGCTAGCTGATGCGGAAGAGGATCCGGCTCGAAGGACCAAATGTTTGGAGGAGGGCGGACAATCCGATGATGCAATTGGAGAGCTTCGTGACTTTCCTGGCCTTTGCTTATTCTTCTTTTCTCTTGCGCGGGGAAGCAAGAAATATCAACGGGCACGATAAATTTGTGTTTTTGTTGTTTATTAAAACGGTTTGCACTAATCGTAATTTAATATGATAAGTTAAATCTATAACTGCGAATCGTTGGGTAGTCTCAGTTCGAATATAGAATATGATATGATGAGCGGACTAACGTAAATGATATTATCGTGCCAGAGGCAGTGAAAAAATAATTCAGAAACATGATCTTGAATAGATCAAAGGCATTTTCGACCTCAAACGAGGCATTGCCATTCAATACGTCTGTAGTTGCTACAATCCGCACAGAAGACGACAAGCCAATATACTCAAAGCTATACCCATCGCTGATTTCGTCAAAAAAGAAATCAAAAACTTGCTAGAGAACAACATCATTAGGCCATCGATGAGCAGGGTAACAAAAATAAGCGCATGAGCTTCAGCACCAGGGCAATCCACCTGGAAGCGACGTCTGATCTGACCACCGAAAAGTTCCTGGCGGCTTTCTCATGGTTTGTGGCCAGGAGACAATGCCCCCAGCGCATTTACTCTGATAACGGCAAGATCTTCGTTGGGGCGCCCAAGGCGCTAGAAAGGGACTTCCTGGCCGCCACCAAACAATGCGTAATGAACGCTTTCCCTCGGCACATCCTTTCCTGGGCTTTCATTCCACCCAGCGCCCCCCATATGGGCGGATTATGGGAGGCTGGAGTTAAGAGTTTCAAGTCCTTATTCTATAAGGCCACGGCGAACGTCAAGTATACGTTTGAGGAGCTGTCCACCCTCCTATGCTGGATAGAAGCGTGCCTAAACTCTCGGCCCATCTCCCCTATGAGTGAGGATCCAACCGACCTTTTAGCGTTGAACCCAGGACACTTTCTAATCGGAGGCCCTCTCGTGTCGATTGCGGAACCGGAAATCCACGCCGAGCCTACGTCCTTAATCAACCGATGGCAGCGGCTGAAGGCGTTGCATCATAGTTTCTGCCGCCGCTGGAAGACGGAATATTTAAAGGAGCTCCACAAAAGGCACAAATGGAAAACTCCAGTTCGCAGTCTACAGATAGACGACCTGGTCATCGTGTCCGAGGATAATCTGCCTCTCACTGAATGGCGCTTAGGACGAGTGGAGCAGCTGCACTCCGGGGCTGATGGTCTGGTTCGGGTCGTCGACGTGCGGACTTCGCGAGGGTCCATCCGACGACCCGTGGCGAAGCTCATTCTCTTGCGAAAGGAGCTCGAGCCTACCCCAGCAGAACAATAATTTCCTTTAGACTTTTTTGTATGTGCTGTCTTCATGTCCTCGTGCAATTGTCCGCTCGCCCGAGCCTCTCACAGCAATCACACAATTCAGGTCATTCACATATCTATTCCTATCTATCGCTCTTTCCTCAGCAACATGGTTCCGACTCGGTCTCGGCTCTCCCCGGCAGAAAGGCCACATCATCGCGGAGTCGATACCTACCGGTGTCGGGTGTGTCGCGGAGTTCACGCTCTCCGGCAATGTCGACGGTTCCTCGACATGAGTTCGGAGAGACGCCTGAGGGCGGTACTCGTGAACCGATACTGCCCCAACTGTGTGGCCCACGAGCATTCCGCTGGAGGTTGCCGGCGCGCGGACGGATGTCGTCGGTGTGGACAACCCCATCACACCCTCCTCCACATGTCGGATCAGCCTCCCCGACGGCGATCGCCAGGTCGACGTATAGACCACCGCCGAGCTCGGTCCCCAAAGCGGAGATCTGCTGCCCAACGCCGTGACCACCGCCAACCTCTATCCCCTAGGCGACGGTCGATGCAGTCCTCCGCTTCCCCAGCGGCAGTCGTGCCTCCCGAGGCCCCCACGCTCTCGTCGCTCCTCCAATCCCGGTCGACGACGCTATTGCCCACCGCGATGATCCGGATTGGCGACGGGTCGAAGCAGTTCGACACACGGGCGCTGTTGAAAGCATGTGCACCCATGATCATGATTCACGGCTCGTTTGCCAAGGCCCTCGGGTTGACCGTGACTCGCGTCGGGGACGATCAGGCTTGCACGGCGGTAATCGAATCCAAAGGCGATCCAGCTCTGAGGAAGACAGTGGTGCTGAGGGTGGATACGGATCTGTGCCTCCGCACTCCGAGTCGAGAGGTTCCCGAGACGGTGCGCTCCAAATTCTCGACCCTCGTGCTAGCGGACCCGGCGTTCTATCGTCCTGGACCTATCAACGTGGTGTTGGGAGCGGACCTCTATCCTGAGGTCATCCAACCGGGTTGCGTGCCGGCCCACGGCGGCATGCCCGCTGCCCAAAGCACGCTTTTTGGGTGGGTCATATCCGGCTCCTGCGGCATCTAGGCGCTCCAGAACGCTGCCGACCCCATCCTAAAGCATATCCAATGTGGCAGTTGCAACTTGTTGCAAGGGGGGCGGTATGTTCACGCCAGAGGGCGCGAAGGCGAGGAAGGAGGATTTTTCGCTTCGGCCAAGGGCGGTCACACTGAGAGCGGTGACTCGCTTTTTCCATGGGAAGCGCCATATTCTATATTCGAACGGAGACTACCCAACGATTCGCAGTTATAGATTTAACTTATCATATTAAATTACGATTAGTGCAAACCGTTTTAATAAACAACAAACGTTAATAATATAAATAGTATGATTAAATATTTAAGCAAGGTATCTATTATATCTATTACTGACTTGAGTTTCAAATCTCAACGTAGTGGGCAAGTAACGCGTTTGGTTAATGGTGTATAGATAAATACAGATCTTTAGTTCATACTTTAAGAAATAATTTTCCCGCTTACCAATTAAAACAAGAAAGATCATTTAGAGTGGTAATAAAAAATATTCAGTACTCTACAAGTGTAGAGGAAATCAAAAGCCAGGTTCAATCTACTGGTCAAACGTTTAGAGCAATTTCAAAGTTGTTTTATTGCTGTAACTCATTTGTTCTGTCATAGTATTTGGAAGAAAATTTCTTATCGTTGTTTGGAGGTGACTCTTTTTCCTTAGTACAGCATTTACTCTCGTATGGTAGGGAGCATTTCACACATCTAAACCTTAAAGCACAGACGATTTTGTATGTCAAAATTCTTGACATCGGTACCATTTAACTATGTCATTCGTTTTCCTTGGTGACTCAACTCACATTAATGTATTTTAGGTTTTAAATTTCACAGTTATTGCCAGCAGGTTCGAGATCAATGAAGAACATATTTAACGGTTCCTTAGAAATGCGACTTTTAACGTTTGAAATTGCTCTAAGCGTTTGACCAGTAGATTGACCCTGGCTTTTGATTTCCTCTGGTGAAACCGTAAACTCATCTGAAAACAATTCACAATTCACGAACAAATTAGTAATCTTCTAAATACTATAACCATACTCATCACAAAACTATGCAAATAGACCTTCGCATCAGTTTATGGAATGCCAATGGACTTTCCAATCGCAATCAGGAATTAGCAGCACACATAAAATCTAATGATATTGATATCATGTATCTGCAACATATTTTACCACCAGATCATATTTCAAAATTACTGGTTTTGAGGTAGTCACAGCAAATCACCCGGCAAACACAATGGAAGCTAGCGATGAAGTGGTTGAGCTATCGATGAATGCATTCTAACTTCCGCTGGTTCTGAAAGTCAAAAAAGTCTATAATATATTTAATATATATATTACATATCTATCCAATTTGATTGGAAAAACAAAGCATTCAAAAGCTAAAAAAATTCGAAATGATTTTATTATTTACCCACGAAAACTGACAATAGTTTTGAAGGGCTCCTAACTGGATATCGTATATGAAATAAAATTTAATCAACACTGTTCATATTATATCCTGTAAAAATGGATTCCAGCTCAATTGACAAGGACCCAACGGAAAATCTTGAAAACAAAGAAGAGCCCTATAAAAATCTCTCGAATGAGAGTGAACCATCGGATGAAATAATTGAATTGGAGAATCAGTTTATCATACGCTTTCCTGAGGTTCGAGCAAACTTCCAAAAATTCTCAAAGCTCTCCTAACGTTTTTTCTACACTATTTGTTTTCAGGAACAGGCGAAGATAGTGCACCAGGCCTTAAAGAAGAAGTCAGCAGAAACACAACTGTTTAACTAAAATTATATTTTAACATTTCCTGCAAGAAGACAACAAAAATAATAAACACCTGCAAGAAGACAACAAAAATAATAAACAACAATATTGACGTTCACGACAACGCAAGAAGGCAGATTACAAATAAATCATATTTCAATATTTCCTGCAAGAAGTCAGCAAAAACGGTATAATTGGTTACATAAACACCGACCGCGCAAACATACAGCTAGCTTAGGTTTAATCTTTTATTTTAGTCACAACCGGAAGATCAATAAAGAAGGTTCAAAACGAACACACACTTCTTTTTTATTTCTTCAACAAAGGAAAAACAAGTAAGAATGCTCTAGTCGAGACGGCTCGACTAGGAGATACCCTGAGCCCTGCGAAGTGCCGATACTTCAAATATTCTATGCTTACCTTACATACATATATATTGCAAGCAATACATACACACAAACAGACGCACGCTCAAGCACACGCTCTGCCAATTGCGCAGTTGACGTAGCGACTGCGCTTGGGCTGCAAGAGGCTTATGTTGTGGAAATTAAATGTTTAATAACTTTTTTCTAGCAGGACTTTTTTATTCAAACTTTCAGGGCATGATTGTGTTATTCATATGTGTGTATGTGCCGAAACACAAGTCTCTAGTATTTGAAATACTTTTTTGTGAAAATTTACGGCGAAGGGGGCGTGGCATCCAAAATCCAAAAATTACAAAATGTCTGTATTCACAACAGGAATCTACACAGTGAATTTCATGTCTCTAGCTCTTACGGTACGGTACGGAAACGTTATCGAAATTTATCGATAAAAAGAGAACGGGAAGAGTTATCGAATTTTTGAAAAAAATCGTATAGCTATGGTATTCAGGAGTATAAATGTCGAATTTCAGCTCTCTAGCTTCTGTGGTTTACGAGATCGCTGCGTTCACACAGACGGACGGACGGACGGACGGACGGACAGGGCTATATCAACTCAGCTCATCGAGCTGATCAGGAATATATATACTTTGTATGGTCTGCGACGTCTACTTCTGCCTGTTACATACATTTTCACAAAAACATTATACCCTGATTTCCCATTTTCAATGGGCTCAGGGTATAATAAACTGGCGCCCAGCAGAGACCAGTGTGGAACAAGTTCGATTAAGTTCGCGACAAAGTACAAGTCCATTGTACTGTCCACGCTGGCCAAACATAAATTAGCGAAAATCGGAGTGACTCCGTTGAGTGAAAATAAAAGTTTTCAACAAAGCCGAAAAGTAGCAGCATAGGCGGACTAAGCTTTCTGTAAGGCACGCCCGCTCTAAGCGTTTGACCAGTAGATTGACCCTGGCTTTTGATTTCCTCTGGTGAAACCGTAAACTCATCTGAAAACAATTCACAATTCACGAACAAATTAGTAATCTTCTAAATACTATAACCATACTAATCACAAAACTATGCAAATAGACCTTCGCATCAGTTTATGGAATGCCAATGGACTTTCCAATCGCAATCAGGAATTAGCAGCACACATAAAATCTAATGATATTGATATCATGTATCTGCAACATATTTTACCACCAGATCATATTTCAAAATTACTGGTTTTGAGGTAGTCACAGCAAATCACCCGGCAAACACAATGGAAGCTAGCGATGAAGTGGTTGAGCTATCGATGAATGCATTCTAACTTCCGCTGGTTCTGAAAGTCAAAAAAGTCTATAATATATTTAATATATATATTACATATCTATCCAATTTGATTGGAAAAACAAAGCATTCAAAAGCTAAAAAAATTCGAAATGATTTTATTATTTACCCACGAAAACTGACAATAGTTTTGAAGGGCTCCTAACTGGATATCGTATATGAAATAAAATTTAATCAACACTGTTCATATTATATCCTGTAAAAATGGATTCCAGCTCAATTGACAAGGACCCAACGGAAAATCTTGAAAACAAAGAAGAGCCCTATAAAAATCTCTCGAATGAGAGTGAACCATCGGATGAAATAATTGAATTGGAGAATCAGTTTATCATACGCTTTCCTGAGGTTCGAGCAAACTTCCAAAAATTCTCAAAGCTCTCCTAACGTTTTTTCTACACTATTTGTTTTCAGGAACAGGCGAAGATAGTGCACCAGGCCTTAAAGAACGATCGGATCCACGAGATATTAAGGATTCATTTCGATGATGAAAAAAGATCCGCTAATGTTTGGGTGGAGGATAAGCCGCTGTGCGCCAAACTTGTTGATTTGCCCACCATTGTTGAGAGCTACAAAACAGCTGACAATACGAATTTGTATAAAACAGCGGATATCTGTCAGCTGCTCATTTGCAAAAAAGAGCGGCAAAAAGATACGGAAAAGAGGCTTCTCAAGGCAGCGGCTCGAGAAAGCAGCTGTAATAAGAAGTCTGAATGTAATAAGACGCCCTCTGGCTGTAGGACACCGGTCCGTAAGCCGCCGTTGAGTACGCTTGGTTATAGAACGCCAGTCGATTGGTTAACTCCGAACGGACCACATACGCCGGACAGTTGGCAGACGCCTAGATGTCCACAAACGCCGGCGGAGTGTAAGGTAATCGGAGGATTACCGCCTTTTAGTGACACTGCTCAAGATTTTATAAAAGTAGACGTCAAAGACTTGTGGCCACATGGCCTGACGCCACCCTGTCACAATCTGCGTAATCGTCGCCATAGCAAGGCGGCGAGAACTAACACCATACAACCGCTCGAGCCCGACCTCATGCGTGAGCTGAAGTATCTGCTGCGCATGGACATCGAGGCGGTGAACGTGGAGTTCGAGGTGGTCGACGAGCTTCCACCGGTAATCGTGCCCGACCAATTGCTATCCGATACTAGCAGCGAAGAGGTCTTGACGGACAACACAGTGATATATGCAGACAAAACAAGTCAACAAGTAAAAAAAACTCTAGTCGGTGGCCCCCGACTAAAGGATACCCAGAACCCAGCGAAGAACCTCTATTCCGCAAATTCCCTGTTTCTTTAATATATAACTTAATGTCATGAAGCATTAACGACAAAGCACTTAAATTACAACATAGTGTTTGTTCAACATAGCAACAAAACACTTAAAGCCAATATTCTGGATAAATCATATTTCACCATTTCCTGCAAGAAGTCAGCAGAAACACAACTGTTTAACTAAAATTATATTTCAACATTTCCTGCAAGAAGACAACAAAAATAATAAACACCTACAAGAAGACAACAAAAAATAATAAACAACAATATTGACGTTCACGACAACGTAAGAAGGCAGATTACAAATAAATCATATTTCAATATTTCCTGCAAGAAGTCAGCAAAAACGGTATAATTGGTTACATAAACACCGATCGCGCAAACATACAGCTAGCTTAGGTTTAATCTTTTATTTTAGTCACAACTGGAAGATCAATAAAGAAGGTTCAAAACGAACACTCACCTCTTTTTATTTCTTCAACATTTCTTCAAAAAACCAGTAAAAATGCTCTAGTCGAGACGGCTCGACTAGGAGATACCCTGAGCCCTGCGAAGTGCCGATACTTCAAATATTCTATGCTTACCTTACATAAGTTATCGTCTAAATTGTGTAAATATTCTGACATAGACTCCTGCCTTAACTTATCAAGTCTTTTTTTGAGATCTTCTGTGTTGTTGAAGCGCCTTTTAACTGCAGAACTTCTAGTTTCCTGCCACATTTTCAGACGCCTTGTTATACCCTGAGCCCATTGAAAATGGGAAATCAGGGTATAATGTTTTTGTGAAAATGTATGTAACAGGCAGAAGGAGACGTCGTATACCATACAAAGTATATATATTCTTGATCACCTCGATGAGCTGAGTTGATATAGCCCTGTCCGTCTGTCCGTCCGTCCGTCAGTCCGTCCGTCCGTCTGTGTGAACGCAGCGATCTCGTAAACCACAGAAGCTAGAGAGCTGAAATTTGACATGTATACCCGTTCTCTTTTTATCGATAAATTTCGATAACTTTTCGTCTCTTTTATGTACCGTTAGAGCTAGAGACCTGAAATTCACTATGTAGATTTCTGTTGTGAATACAGACATTTTGTAAATTTTGGATTTTGGATGCCACGCCCCCTTCGCCCTAAATTTGCAAAAAACGCATATCAAATACTAGAGACTTGTGCTTCGGCACATACATACGTATGAATGACATAATCATGTCCTGAAAGTTTTAATAAAAAAGTCCTGCTAGAAAAAAAGTTATTAAACATTTAATTTCCACAACATAAGCAGCCCAAGCGCAGTTGCTACGTCAACTGCGCAGTTGGCAGAGCGTGTGCTTGACCGTGCGTCTGTGTTGCTTGCAATATATGTATACAACTAAGCATAGAATATAGCACTCTTACTTGGTTTTATCATCTATTACTGCCCCTTTTTCCTAGAATTGCATTAAATGTTTTAATGTTGGTAAAAGGAAGAATTTATGTAATTATTACAGTTGGTTCGTTGAATAAGTTGGCATTCTTATAGTGCGTAATTTTTGTATTGCCTCCCACAGAAACTGCATTAAATTCTTGTTATTGGGTAATGGGTTGCTGACATGTTTGGGTTGAATATAATTCCTGTTTGATCCGGCGTCTATTAGGATTTAAGTATCTGTCCACTCCTCAACTTACATTCAAAATAGGGTAGTGAGGAGTCGCTTTTCTAAAAAATTTAGGTAGGTATAATCGTATTGTTTTTCTGAGTCACTTTGTCAATGATTCCCTATATTCTTGTATAGTATCATCGTAGTCGTTTTGTAAATTTCACGCTGTCATGTTTTGTTCGTATTGAGCTATTGTTAAATCAGCTTTGGTTTGCTCTGGTTGTTGCTCTTCTGTTTCTGCTTGAATGTTGAAGTTCTTTTGTCTTTTGTTGAGGTTGCTTAACTGTGGCATTGGTGGTCTTTTACCATGCTCTTGTTGTTGTGGTCTATTCATATCGTTAATCTGCCTAGTTTGTATGCTTCTGTCAACCTCCATGGGTTCTGGCCTTGGTTGAGATTTGGGAACTAAGAATTGTCTTGGTGAGTATAGGGTTGTGCGCTGCCAATTGAAATTAGGTCTGGGCGCATTTGTAAACTGCATTGGAAATGGTCTTTGAGCTTGTTGCATGTTCATAGGTCTAAACATTGGGTTTTGTCTATTAATTTGCGTAAAGGTGCTGGACGCTAAATTGCTTCGAATTGTATTGTTACTGTTGCTATTCTTTGAGGAGGAGCTCTGAAGGCTATAAAGGCTTGATTCTGTAGTTTGAGACATAAGTGTAAAGCTGAGGTTCCTTCATGCCAATCAGCCTTGGTAAATCTCCTCTCAGACCTCTCACGAAAGTGTTAAAGCAATTTAATGATTTGTTCGCCTTCTCTACCTACCTCCATACTACCGATTTTATTCAAAATGAGAGGAAGATGTTTATAGACCTGGTGGAATTCATCCACTGATTTTTGAACAACTTGTATTATTGTGTTCATTTGGTAATCTAAAGTACGAAGATCGCGTTTATCTGCATAATGTAGCGTAAGACATTTTGATATAGCGGACCAATTTAAAGGTACACTGCGTTGCCCACAATCTTATTTCGTATAGTGCCTATTTGACTTTTGTAATTAGTCAAGAGTCTGTCTACTCCTTTTTATATCCTGAGCCCATTGAAAATGGGAAATCAGGGTATAATGTTTTTGTGAAAATGTATGTAACAGGCAGAAGGAGACGTCGCAGACCATACAAGGTATATATATTCTTGATCAGCTCGATGAGCTGAGTTGATATAGCCCTGTCCGTCTGTCCGTCCGTCCATCCGTCCCTCCGTCCGTCCGTCCGTCCGTCCGTCTGTGTGAACGCAGCGATCTCGTAAACCACAAAAGCTAGAGAGCTAAAATTTGACATGTATACCCGTTCTCTTGTTATCGATAAATTTCGATAACTTTTCGTCTCTTTTATGTACCGTAAGAGCTAGAGACATGAAATTCACAGTGTAGATTCCTGTTGTGAATACATACATTTTGTAATTTTTGGATTTTGGATGCCACGCCCCCTTCGCCGTAAATTTTCAAAAAATGCATTTCAAATACTAGAGACTTGTGTTTCGACACATACACACATATGAATAACGCAATCATGCCCTGAAAGTTTTAATAACAAAGTCCTGCTAGAAAAAAAATTATTAAACATTTAATTTCCACAACATAAGCCTCTTGCAGCCCAAGCGCAGTCGCTACGTCAACTGCGCAATTGGCAGAGCGTGTGCTTGAGCGTGCGTCTGTGTGTGTGTATGTGTTGCTTGCAATATATGTATATGTAAACTAAGCATAGACTCTTTGGAGTATCGTCACTTCGCAGGGCTCAGGGTATCTCCTAGTCGAGCCGTCTCGACTAGATCATTCTTACTTGTTTTCAACTGATATGCCAACATTTTTTGCATAATAAAATTTTATCGCTATCAAAGCTGAATGGGCAACCGGGCAACGTTGAATAAGTTGGCATTCTTATAATGCGTAATTTTTGTATTGCCTCCCACAGAAACTGCATTAAATTCTTGTTATTGGGTAATGGGTTGCTGACATGTTTGGGTTGAATATAATTCCTGTTTGATCCGGCGTCTATTAGGATTTAAGTATCTGTCCACTCCTCAACTTACATTCAAAATAGGGTAGTGAGGAGTCGCTTTTCTAAAAAATTTAGGTAGGTATAATCGTATTGTTTTTCTGAGTCACTTTGTTCAATGAGTTCACTATATTCTTGTATAGTATCATCGTAGTCGTTTTGTAAATTTCACGCTGTCATGTTTTGTTCGTATTGAGCTATTGTTAAATTAGCTTCAGTTTGCTCTGGTTGTTGCTCTTCTGTTTCTGCTTGAATGTTGAAGTTCTTTTGTCTTTTGTTGGGGTTGCTTAACTGTGGCATTGGTGGTCTTTTCCCATGCTCTTGTTGTTGTGGTCTATTCATATAGTTAATCTGCCTAGTTTGTATGCTTCTGTCGACCTCCATGGGTTCTGGCCTTGGTTGAGATTTGGGAACTAAGAATTGTCTTGGTGAGTATAGGGTTGTGCGCTGCCAATTGAAATTAGGTCTGGGCGCATTTGTAAATGGTCTTTGAGCTTGTTGCATGTTCATAGGTCTAAACATTGGGTTTTGTCTATTAATTTGCGTAAAGGTGCTGGACGCTAAATTGCTTCGAAGAGCTCTGAAGGCTATAAAGGCTTGATTCTCTAGTTTGAGACATAAGTGTAAAGCTGAGGTTCCTTCATGCCAATCAGCCTTGGTAAATCTCCTCTCAGACCTCTCACGAAAGTGTTAAAGCAATTTGATGATTTGTTCGCCTTCTCTACCTAACTCCATACTACCGATTTTATTCAAAATGAGAGAAAGATGTTTATAGACCTGGTGGAATTCATCCACTGATTTTTGAACAACTTGTATTATTGTGTTCATTTTGTAATCTAAAGTACCAAGATCGCGTTTATCTGCATAATGTAGCGTAAGACAATTTTGATATAGCGGACCAATTTAAAGGTACAGTGCGTTGCCCACAATCTTATTTCGTATAGTGCCTATTTGACTTTTGTAATTAGTCAAAAGTCTGTCTACTCCATTTTATACCCTGAGCCCATTGAAAATGGAAAATCAGGGTATAATGTTTTTGTGAAAATGTATGTAACAAGCAGAAGGAGACGTCGCAGACCATACAAGGTATATATATTCTTGATCAGCTCGATGAGCTGAGTTGATATAGCCCTGTCCGTCTGTCCGTCCGTCCATCCGTCCTTCCGTCCGTCCGTCCGTCCGTCCGTCCGTCCGTCCATCTGTGTGAACGCAGCGATCTCGTAAACCACAAAAGCTAGAGAGCTGAAATTTGACATGTATACCCGTTCTCTTTTTATCGATAAATTTCGATAACTTTTCGTCTCTTTTACGTACCGTAAGAGCTATAGACATGAAATTCACTGTGTAGATTCCTGTTGTGAATACAGACATTTTGTAATTTTTGGATTTTGGATGCCACGCCCCCTTCGCCGTAAATTTTCAAAAAATGCATTTCAAATACTAGAGACTTGTGTTTCGACACATACACACATATGAATAACACAATCATGCCCTGAAAGTTTTAATAAAAAAGTCCTGCTAGAAAAAAAATTAATAAAAATTTAATTTCCATAACATAAGCCTCTTGCAGCCCAAGCGCAGTCGCTACGTCAACTGCGCAATTGGCAGAGCGTGTGCTTGAGCGTGCGTCTGTGTGTGTGTATGTGTTGCTTTCAATATTTCTATATGTAAACTAAGCATAGAATATTTGAAGCATCTGCACTTCGCAGGGCTCAGGGTATCTCCTAGTCGAGCCGTCTCAACTAGAGCATTCTTACTTGTTTTCAACTGATATGCCATCATTTTTAGCATAATAAAATTTTATCGCTATCAAAGCTGAATGGGCAACCATAGTTAGCTTGTTAGACCATCAGTGATTAATTTGGAACAGCAGAATAATACTGAAGCGCTAGAGTATCAAAGAGCACAACAACATAGATCATTCGCTAGACAAGAAATATACGAACAAGGCAGTAATATGGAAAACAAAGAAGACAAAGAAGAAGAAAACATTATTCGTCAAATAATAAACCAACAAGTACCTAGGCACAAGCCTAGGCTTGTTCAAGAAACACGAAACCAACACTTGACTTTTCACAGCCACTGACGCAACTATAACACCAAAAAATCTAAATGATTTAAGTGATTTAGATAAAGTACCGGACATAATGAAATGTTTACAGGAGTTTTCAGGCAACCCAACAGAATTATGTGGAAACAAGTAAGAATGCTCTAGTCGAGACGGCTCGACTAGGAGATACCCTGAGCCCTGCGAAGTGACGATACTTCAAATAGTCTATGCTTAGTTTACATATACATATATTGCAAGCAACACATACACACACACAGACGCACGCTCAAGCACACGCTCTGCCAATTGCGCAGTTGACGTAGCGACAGCGCTTGGGCTGCAAGACGCCTACGCTATGGGAAATTAAATGTTTAATAACTTTTTTTCTAGCAGAACTTTTTTATTAAAACTTTCAGGGCATGATTGTGTTATTCATATGTGTGTATGTGTCGAAACACAAGTCTCTAGTATTTGAAATGCATTTTTTGAAAATTTACGGCGAAGGGGGCGTGGCATCCAAAATCCAAAAATTACAAAATGTCTGTATTCACAACAGGAATCTACACAGTGAATTTCATGTCTCTAGCTCTTACGGTACGTAAAATAGACGAAACGTTATCGAAATTTATCGATAACAACGGGAAGAGTTATCGAATTTTTTAAAAAAACTCGTATAGCTATGGTATTCAGGAGTATACATGTCAAATTTCAGCTCTCTAGCTTCTGTGGTTTACGAGATCGCTGCGTTCACACAGACGGACGGACGGACGGACAGACGGACAGGCCTATATCAACTCAGCTCGTCGAGCTGATCAGGAATATATATACTTTGTATGGTGTGCGACGTCTCCTTCTGCCTGTTACATACATTTTCACAAAAACATTATACCCTGATTTCCCATTTTCAATGGGCTCAGGGTATAATAAACTGGCGCCCAGCAGAGACTAGTGTGGAACAAGTTCGATTAAGTTCGCGACAAAGTACAAGTCTATTGTACTGTCCACGCTGGCCAAACATAGCGAAAATCGGAGTGACTCCGTTGAGTGAAAATAAAATTTTTCAACAAAGCCGAAAAGTAGCAGCATAGGCGGACTAAGCATTCTGTAAGGCACGCCTGCAGAACATATAATAAGTATTATCAGAAATATTTTGTATCCCAGACAATGGCTAATTATTCTTTCTCAACCCCCTATATCTAACGTTAATAATATACTTTAAGAAATAATTTGCCCGCTTACCAATTAAAACAAGAAAGATCATTTAGAGTGGTAATCAAAAATATTCAGTACTCTACAAGTGTAGAGGAAATCAAAAGCCAGGTTCAATCTACTGGTCAACCGTTTAGAGCAATTTCAAGCATGAAAAGTCGCATTACTAAGGAACCGTGGAAAACGAATGACATAGTTAAATGGTACCGATGTCAAGAATTTTGACATACAAAATCGTCTGCGCTAAAAGGTTTAGATGTGTGAATTGCTCCCTACCATACGAGAGTAAATGCTGTACTAAGGAAAAAGAGTCACCTCCAAACAACGATAAGAAATTTTCTTCCAAATACTATTACAGAACAAATGAGTTACAGCAATACATTTTTGAGGTAGTCACTGCAAATCACCCGGCAAACACAATGGAAGCTAGCGATGAAGTGGTTGAGCTATCGATGAATGCATTCTAAGTTCCGCTGGTTCTGAAAGTCAAAAAAGTCTATAATATATTTAATATATATATTTCATATCTATCCAATTTGATTGGAAAAACAAAGCATTCAAAAGCTAAAAAAATTCGAAATGATTTTATTATTTACACTCGAAAACTGACAATAGTTTTGAAGGGCTCCTAACTGGATATCGTATATGAAATAAAATTTAATCAACACTGTTCATATTATATCCTTTAAAAATGGATTCCAGCTCAATTGATAAAGACCCAACGAAAAATCTTGAATATAAAGAAGAGCCCTATAAAAATCTCTCGGATGAGAGTGAACCATCGGATGAAATAATTGAATTGGAGAATCAGTTTATCATACGCTTTCCTGAGGTTCGAGCAAACTTCCAAAAATTCTCAAAGCTCTCCTAACGTTTTTTCTACACTAATTGTTTTCAGGAACAGGCGAAGATAGTGCACCAGGCCTTAAAGAACGATCGGATCCACGAGATATTAAGGATTCATTTCGATGATGAAAAAAGATCCGCTAAGGTTTGGCTGGAGGATAAGCCGCTGTGCGCCAAACTTGTTGATTTGCCCACCATTGTTGAGAGCTACAAAACAGTTGACAATACGAATTTGTATAAAACAGCGGATATCTGTCAGCTGCTCATTTGCAAAAAAGAGCGGCAAAAAGATACGGAAAAGAGGCTTCTCAAGGCAGCGGCTCGAGAAAGCAGCTGTAATAAGAAGTCTGAATGTAATAAGACGCCCTCTGGCTGTAGGACACCGGTCCGTAAGCCGCCGTTGAGTACGCTTGGTTATAGAACGCCTGTCGATTGGTTAACTCCGAACGGACCACATACGCCGGACAGTTGGCAGACGCCTAGATGTCCACAAACGCCGGGCAAATACAATAAGGCGGAGTGTAAGGTAATCGGAGGATTACCGCCTTTTAGTGACACTGCTCAAGATTTTATAAAAGTAGACGTCAAAGACTTGTGGCCACATGGCCTGACGCCACCCTGTCACAATCTGCGTAATCGTCGCCATAGCAAGGCGGTGAGAACTAACACCATACAACCGCTCGAGCCCGACCTCATGCGTGAGCTGAAGTATCTGCTGCGCATGGACATCGAGGCGGTGAACGTGGAGTTCGAGGTGGTCGACGAGCTTCCACCGGTCATCGTGCCCGACCAATTGCTATCCGATACCAGCAGCGAAGAGGTCTTGACGGACAACACAGTGATATATGAAGATAAAACAAGTAAACAAGTAAAAAAACTATAGTCGGTGGCCCCCGACTAAAGGATACCCTGAACCCAGCGAAGAACCTCTATTCCGCAAATTCCCTGTTTCTTTAATATATAACTTAATGTCATGAAGCATTAACGACAAAGCACTTAAATTACAACATAGTGTTTGTTCAACATAGCAACAAAACACTCAAAGCCAAGATTCTGGATAAATCATATTTCACCATTTCCTGCAAGAAGTCAGCAGAAACACAACTGTTTAACTAAAATTATATTTCAACATTTCCTGCAAGAAGACAACAAAAATAATAAACACCTGCAAGAAGACAACAAAAAATAATAAACAACAATATTGACGTTCACGACAACGTAAGAAGGCAGATTACAAATAAATCATATTTCAATATTTCCTGCAAGAAGTCAGCAAAAATGGTATAATTGGTTACATAAACACCGACCGCGCAAACATACAGCTAGCTTAGGTTTAATCTTTTATTTTAGTCACAACTGGAAGATCAATAAAGAAGGTTCAAAACGAACAATCACCTTTTTTTTATTTCTTCAACAAAGGAAAAACAAGTAAGAATGCTCTAGTCCAGACGGCTCGACTAGGAGATACCCTGAGCCCTGCGAAGTGCCGATACTTCAAATATTCTATGCTTACCTTACATACATATATATTGCAAGCAACACATACACACAAACAGACGCACGCTCAAGCACACGTTCTGCCAATTGCGCAGTTGACGTTGCGACTGCGCTTGGGCTGCAAGAGGCTTATGTTGTGGAAATTAAATGTTTAATAACTTTTTTCTAGCAGGACTTTTTTATTCATGCCCTGAAGGGCATGATTGTGTTATTCATATGTGTGTATGTGCCGAAACACAAGTCTCTAGTATTTGAAATGCATTTTTTGAAAATTTACGGTGAAGGGGGCGTGGCATCCAAAATCCAAAAATTACAAAATGTCTGTATTCACAACAGGAATCTACACAGTGAATTTCATGTCTCTAGCTCTTACGGTACGTAAAATAGACGAAACGTTATCGAAATTTATCGATAAAAAGAGAACGAGAAGAGTTATCGAATTTTTGAAAAAAAACTCGTATAGCTATGGTATTCAGGAGTAGACATGTCAAATTTCAGCTCTCTAGCTTCGGTGGTTTACGAGATCGCTGCGTTCACACAGACGGACGGACGGAGGGACGGACGGACGGACGGACGGACGGACAGGGCTATATCAACTCAGCTCATCGAGCTGATCAGGAATATATATACTTTGTATGGTCTGCGACGTCTCCTTCTGCTTGTTACATACATTTTCACAAAAACATTATACCCTGATTTCCCATTTTCAATGGGCTCAGGGTATAATAAACTGGCGCCCAGCAGAGACCAGTGTGGAACAAGTTCGATTAAGTTCGCGACAAAGTACAAGTCTATTGTACTGTCCACGCTGGCCAAACATAAATTAGCGAACATCGGAGTAACTCCGTTGAGTGAAAATAAAATTTTTCAACAAAGCCGAAAAGTAGCAGCATAGGCGGACTAAGCTTTCTGTAAGGCACGCCCGCAGAACATATAATAAGTATTATCTGAAATATTTTGTATCCCAGACAATGGCTAATTATTATTTCTCAACCCCCTATATCTAACGTTAATAATATAAATAGTATGATTAAATATTTAAGCAAGGTATCTATTATATCTATTTCTGACTTGAGTTTCAAATCTCAACGTAGTGGGCAAGTAACTCGTTTGGTTAATGGTGTATAGATAAATACAGATCTTTAGTTCATATTTTAAGAAATAATTTTCCCGCTTACCAATTTAAACAAGAAAGATCATTTAGAGTGGTAATCAAAAATATTCAGTACTCTACAAGTGTAGAGGAAATCAAAAGCCAGGTTCAATCTACTGGTCATACGTTTAGAGCAATTTCAAACGTGAAAAGTCGCATTACTAAGGAACCGTTAAATATGTTCTTCATTGATCTCGAACCTGCTGGCAATAACTGTGAAATTTAAAACCTAAAATACATTAATAATGCCATAATGTGAGTTGAGTCACCAAGGAAACCGAATGACATAGTTAAATGGTACCGATGTCAAGAATTTTTACATACAAAATCGTCTGCGCTAAAAGGTTTAGATGTGTGAAATGCTCCCTACAACACGAGAGTAAATGCTGTACTAAGGAAAAAGAGTCACCTCCAAACAACGATAAGAAATTTTCTTCCAAATACTATGACAGAACAAATGAGTTACAGCAATAAAACAACTTATGCGCAAATGGCCAGTGAAACCGTAAACTCATCTGAAAACAATTCACAATTCACGAACAAATTAGTAATCTACTAAATACTATAACCATACTCATCACAAAACTATGCAAATAGACCTTCGCATCAGTTTATGGAATGCCAATGGACTTTCCAATCGCAATCAGGAACTAGCAGCACACATAAAATCTAATGATATTGATATCTTGTATCTGCAACATATTTTACCACCAGATCATATTTCAAAATTACTGGTTTTGAGGTAGTCACTGCAAATCACCCGGCAAACACAATGGAAGCTAGCGATGAAGTGGTTGAGCTATCGATGAATGCATTCTAACTTCCGCTGGTTCTGAAAGTCAAAAAAGTCTATAATATATTTAATATATATATTTCATATCTATCCAATTTGATTGGAAAAACAAAGCATTCAAAAGCTAAAAAAATTCGAAATGATTTTATTATTTACACTCGAAAACTGACAATAGTTTTGAAGGGCTCCTAACTGGATATCGTATATGAAATAAAATTTAATCAACACTGTTCATATTATATCCTGTAAAAATGGATTCCAGCTCAATTGACAAGGACCCAACGGAAAATCTTGAAAACAAAGAAGAGCCCTATAAAAATCTCTCAGATGAGAGTGAACCATCGGATGAAATAATTGAATTGGAGAATCAGTTTATCATACGCTTTCCTGAGGTTCGAGCAAACTTCCAAAAATTCTCAAAGCTCTCCTAATGTTTTTTCTACACTATTTGTTTTCAGGAACAGGCGAAGATAGTGCACCAGGCCTTAAAGAACGATCGGATCCACGAGATATTAAGGATTCATTTCGATGATGAAAAAAGATCCGCTAAGGTTTGGCTGGAGGATAAGCCGCTGTGCGCCAAACTTGTTGATTTGCCCACCATTGTTGAGAGCTACAAAACAGCTGACAATACGAATTTGTATAAAACAGCGGATATCTGTCAGCTGCTCATTTGCAAAAAAGAGCGGCAAAAAGATACGGAAAAGAGGCTTCTCAAGGCAGCGGCTCGAGAAAGCAGCTGTAATAAGAAGTCTGAATGTAATAAGACGCCCTCTGGCTGTAGGACACCGGTCCGTAAGCCGCCGTTGAGTACGCTTGGTTATAGAACGCCAGTCGATTGGTTAACTCCGAACGGACCACATACGCCGGACAGTTGGCAGACGCCTAGATGTCCACAAACGCCGGGCAAATACAATAAGGCGGAGTGTAAGGTAATCGGAGGATTACCGCCTTTTAGTGACACTGCTCAAGATTTTATAAAAGTAGACGTCAAAGACTTGTGGCGTAATCGTCGCCATAGCAAGGCGGTGAGAACTAACACCATACAACCGCTCGAGCCCGACCTCATGCGTGAGCTGAAGTATCTGCTGCGCATGGACATCGAGGCGGTGAACGTGGAGTTCGAGGTGGTCGACGAGCTTCCACCGGTCATCGTGCCCGACCAATTGCTATCCGATACTAGCAGCGAAGAGGTCTTGACGGACAACACAGTGATATATGAAGATAAAACAAGTCAACAAGTAAAAAAAACTCTAGTCGGTGGCCCCCGACTAAAGGATACCCTGAACCCAGCGAAGAACCTCTATTCCGCAAATTCCCTGTTTCTTTAATATATAACTTAATGTCATGAAGCATTAACGACAAAGCAGTTAAATTACAACATAGTGTTTGTTCAACATATCAACAAAACACTCAAAGCCAAGATTCTGGATAAATCATATTTCACCATTTCCTGCAAGAAGTCAGCAGAAACACAACTGTTTAACTAAAATTATATTTCAACATTCCCTGCAAGAAGACAACAAAAATAATAAACACCTGCAAGAAGACAACAAAAATAATAAACAACAATATTGACGTTCACGACAACGTAAGAAGGCAGATTACAAATAAATCATATTTCAATATTTCCTGCAAGAAGTCAGCAAAAACGGTATAATTGGTTACATAAACACCGACCGCGCAAACATACAGCTAGCTTAGGTTTAATCTTTTATTTTAGACACAACTGGAAGATCAATAAAGAAGGTTCATAACGAACAATCACCTCTTTTTTATTTCTTCAACAAAGGAAAAACAAATAAGAATGCTCTAGTCGAGACGGCTCGACTAGGAGATACCCTGAGCCCTGCGAAGTGCCGATACTTCAAATATTCTATGCTTACCTTACATACATATATATTGCAAGCAACACATACACACAAACAGACGCACGCTCAAGCACACGCTCTGCCAATTGCGCAGTTGACGTAGCGACTGCGCTTGGGCTGCAAGAGGCTTATGTTGTGGAAATTAAATGTTTAATAACTTTTTTCTAGCAGGACTTTTTTATTCAAACTTTCAGGGCATGATTGTGTTATTCATATGTGTGTATGTGCCGAAACACAAGTCTCTAGTATTTGAAATGCATTTTTTGAAAATTTACGGCGAAGGGGGCGTGGCATCCAAAATCCAAAAATTACAAAATGTCTGTATTCACAACAGGAATCTACACAGTGAATTTCATGTCTCTAGCTCTTACGGTACGTAAAATAGACGAAACGTTATCGAAATTTATCGATAACAAGTAAGAATGCTCTAATCGAGACGGCTCGACTAGGAGATACCCTGAGCCCTGCGAAGTGCCGATACTTTAAATATTCTATGCTTAGTTTACATATACATATATTGCAAGCAACACATACACACACACAGACGAACGCTCAAGCACACGCTCTGCCAACTACGCAGTTGACGTAGCGAAAGCGCTTGGGCTGCAAGAGGCTTATGTTGTGGAAATTAAATGTTTAATAACTTTTTTTTCTAGCAGGACTTTTTGATTCAAACTTTCAGGGCATGATTATGTTATCCATATGTGTGTATGTGCCGAAGCACAGTCTCTAGTATTTGAAATGCGTTTTTTGCAAATTTAGGGCGAAGGGGGAGTGGCATCCAAAAACCAAAAATTACAAAATGTCTGCATTCACAACAGGAATCTACATAGTGAATTTCATGTCTCTAGCTCTTACGGTACGTAAAAGAGACGAAAAGTTATCGAAATTTATCGATAAAAAGAGAACGGGAAGAGTTATCGAATTTTTGAAAAAAAAACTCGTATAGCGTATGGTATTCAGGAGTATACATGTCAAATTTCAGCTCTCTAGCTTCTGTGGTTTACGAGATCGCTGCGTTCACACAGACGGACGGACGGACGGACGGACGGACGGACGGACGGACGGACGGACAGACGGACAGGGCTATTTCAACTCAGCTCATCGAGCTGATCCAGAATATATATACTTTGTATGGTCTGCGACGTCTCCTTCTGCCTGTTACATACATTTTCACAAAAACATTATACCCTGATTTCCCATTTTCAATGGGCTCAGGGTATAAAAAGAGAACGGGAAGAGTTATCGAATTTTTGAAAAAAAAAACTCGTATAGCTATGGTATTCAGGAGTATACATGTCAAATTTCAGCTCTCTAGCTTCTGTGGTTTGGACGGACGGACGGACGGACGGACGGACGGACGGACGGACGGACGGACGGACGGACGGACGGACGGACGGACGGACGGACGGACGGACGGACGGACAGACGGACAGGGCTATATCAACTCAGCTCATCGAGCTGATCAGGAATATATATACTTTGAATGGTCTGCGACGTCTCCTTCTGCCTGTTACATACATTTTCACAAAAACATTATACCCTGATTTCCCATTTTCAATGGGCTCAGGGTATAATAAACTGGCGCCCAGCAGAGACCAGTGTGGAACAAGTTCGATTAAGTTCGCGACAAAGTACAAGTCTATTGTACTGTCCACGCTGGCCAAACATAAATTAGCGAAAATCGGAGTGACTCCGTTGAGTAAAAATAAAATTTTTCAACAAAGCCGAAAAGTAGCAGCATAGGCGGACTAAGCTTTCTGTAAGGCACGCCCGCAGAACATATAATAAGTATTATCTGAAATATTTTGTATCCCAGACAATGGCTAATTATTCTTTCTCAACCCCCTATATCTAACGTTAATAATATAAATAGTATGATTAAATATTTAAGCAAGGTATCTATTATATCTATTACTGACTTGAGTTTCAAATCTCAACGTAGTGGGCAAGTAACGCGTTTGGTTAATGGTGTATAGATAAATACAGATCTTTAGTTCATACTTTAAGAAATAATTTGCCCGCTTACCAATTAAAACAAGAAAGATCATTTAGAGTGGTAATCAAAAATATTCAGTACTCTACAAGTGTAGAGGAAATCAAAAGCCAGGTTCAATCTACTGGTCAAACGTTGAGAGCAATTTCAAACGTGAAAAGTCGCATTACTAAGGAACCGTTAAATATGTTCTTCATTGATCTCGAACCTGCTGGCAATAACTGTGAAATTTAAAACCTAAAATACATTAATAATGCCATAATGTGAGTTGAGTCACCAAGGAAAACGAATGACATAGTTAAATGGTACCGATGTCAAGAATTTTGACATACAAAATCGTCTGTGCTAAAAGGCTTAGATGTGTGAAATGCTCCCTACAACACGAGAGTAAATGCTGTACTAAGGAAAAAGAGTCACCTCCAAACAACGATAAGAAATTTTCTTCCAAATACTATGACAGAACAAATGAGTTACAGCAATAAAACAACTTATGCGCAAATGGCCAGTGAAACCGTAAACTCATCTGAAAACAATTCACAATTCACGAATAAATTAGTAATCTTCTAAATACTATAACCATACTCATCACAAAACTATGCAAATAGACCTTCGCATCAGTTTATGGAATGCCAATGGACTTTCCAATCGCAATCAGGAACTAGCAGCACACATAAAATCTAATGATATTGATATCTTGTATCTGCAACATATTTTACCACCAGATCATATTTCAAAATTACTGGTTTTGAGGTAGTCACTGCAAATCACCCGGGAAACACAATGGAAGCTAGCGATGAAGTGGTTGAGCTATCGATGAATGCATTCTAACTTCCGCTGGTTCTGAAAGTCAAAAAAGTCTATAATATATTTAATATATATATTTCATATCTATCCAATTTGATTGGAAAAACAAAGCATTCAAAAGCTAAAAAAATTCGAAATGATTTTATTATTTACACTCGAAAACTGACAATAGTTTTGAAGGGCTCCTAACTGGATATCGTATATGAAATAAAATTTAATCAACACTGTTCATATTATATCCTGTAAAAATGGATTCCAGCTCAATTGACAAGGACCCAACGGAAAATCTTGAAAACAAAGAAGAGCCCTATAAAAATTTCTCGGATGAGAGTGAACCATCGGATGAAATAATTGAATTGGAGAATCAGTTTATCATACGCTTTCCTGAGGTTCGAGCAAACTTCCAAAAATTCCCAAAGCTCTCCTAACGTTTTTTCTACACTAATTGTTTTCAGGAGCAGGCGAAGATAGTGCACCAGGCCTTAAAGAACGATGGCTGGAGGCTAAGCCGCTGTGCGCCAAACTTGTTGATTTGCCCACCATTGTTGAGAGCTACAAAACAGCTGACAATACGAATTTGTATAAAACAGCGGATATCTGTCAGCTGCTCATTTGCAAAAAAGAGCGGCAAAAATATACGGAAAAGAGGCTTCTCACGGCAGCGGCTCGAGAAAGCAGCTGTAATAAGAAGTCTGAATGTAATAAGACGCCCTCTGGCTGTAGGACACCGGTCCGTAAGCCGCCGTTGAGTACGCTTGGTTATAGAACGCCAGTCGATTGGTTAACTCCGAACGGACCACATACGCCGGACAGTTGGCAGACGCCTAGATGTCCACAAACGCCGGGCAAATACAATAAGGCGGAGTGTAAGGTAATCAGAGGATTACCGCCTTTTAGTGACACTGCTCAAGATTTTATAAAAGTAGACGTCAAAGACTTGTGGCCGCATGGCCTGACGCCACCCTGTCACAATCTGCGTAATCGTCGCCATAGCAAGGCGGTGAGAACTAACACCATACAACCGCTCGAGCCCGACCTCATGCGTGAGCTGAAGTATCTGCTGCGCATGGACATCGAGGCGGTGAACGTGGAGTTCGAGGTGGTCGACGAGCTTCCACCGGTCATCGTGCCCGACCAATTGCTATCCGATACTAGCAGCGAAGAGGTCTTGACGGACAACACAGTGATATATGAAGATAAAACAAGTCAACAAGTAAAAAAAACTCTAGTCGGTGGCCCCCGACTAAAGGATACCCTGAACCCAGCGAAGAACCTCTATTCCGCAAATTCCCTGTTTCTTTAATATATAACTTAATGTCATGAAGCATTAACGACAAAGCACTTAAATTACAACATAGTGTTTGTTCAACATAGCAACAAAACACTCAAAGCCAAGATTCTGGATAAATCATATTTCACCATTTCCTGCAAGAAGTCAGCAGAAACACAACTGTTTAACTAAAATTATATTTCAACATTTCCTGCAAGAAGACAACAAAAATAATAAACAACAATATTGACGTTTACGACAACGTAAGAAGGCAGATTACAAATAAATCATATTTCAATATTTCCTGCAAGAAGTCAGCAAAAACGGTATAATTGGTTACATAAACACCGACCGCGCAAACATACAGCTAGCTTAGGTTTAATCTTTTATTTTAGTCACAACTGGAAGATCAATAAAGAAGGTTCAAAACGAACACTCACCTCTTTTTTATTTCTTCAACAAAGGAAAAACCAGTAAGAATGCTCTAGTCGAGACGGTCCGACTAGGAGATACCCTTAGCTCTGCGAAGTGCCGATACTTCAAATATTCTATGCTTAGCTTACATACATATATATTGCAAGCAACACATACACACACACAGACGCACGCTCAAGCACACGCTCTGCCAACTGCGCAGTTGACGTAGCGACTGCGATTGGGCTGCAAGAGGCTTATGTTGTGCAAATTAAATGTTTAATAACTTTTTTTCTAACAGGACTTTTTTTTTTTTTTTGTGTGTATGTGCCGAAGCACAAGTCTCTAGTATTTGAAATGCGTTTTTTGCAAATTTAGGGCGATGGGGGCGTGGCATCCAAAATCCAAAAATTACAAAATGTCTGTATTCACAACAGGCATCTACACAGTGAACTTCATGTCTCTAGCTCTTACGGTACGTAAAAGAGACGAAAAGTTATAGAAATTTATAGATAACAAGAAAGTATGCTCTAGTCGAGACGGCTCGACTAGGAGATACCCTGAGCCCTGCGAAGTGCCGATATTTCAAATATTCTATACTTAGCTTACATACATATATATTGCAAACAACACATACACACACACAGACGCACGCCCAAGCACACGCTCTGCCAACTGCGCAGTTGACGTAGCGACTGCGCTTGGGCTGCAAGAGGCTTATGTTGTGGAAATTAAATGTTTAATAACTTTTTTTCTAGAAGGACTTTTTTGTTCAAACTTTCAGGGCATGATTATGTTATTCAAGTCTCTAGTATTTGAAATGCGTTTTTTACAAATTTAGGGCGAAGGGGGCGTGGCATCCAAAATCTAAAAATTATAAAATGTCTGTATTCACAACAGGAATCTACATATTGAATTTCAGGTCTCTATCTCTTACGGTACGTAAAAGAGACGAAAAGTTATCGAAATTTATCGATAAAAAGAGAACGGGTAGAGTTATCGAATTTTTGAAAAAAACTCGTATAGCGTATGGTATTCAGGAGTATACATGTCAAATTTCAGCTTTCTAGCTTCTGTGGTTTACGAGATCGTTACGTTCACACAGACGGACGGACGGACGGACGGACAGACGTACAGGGCTATATCAACTCAGCTCATCGAGCTGATCAAGAATATATATACTTTGTATGGTCTGCGACTTCTCCTTCTGCCTGTTACATACATTTTCAGAAAAACAATATACCCTGATTTCCTATTTTCAATGGGCTCAGCGTATAAAAAGCTTAAGTTGCGCGCGCACCGCTAAAGTTGTGAAAGCAACTCTTATTGCGCTAATTTAAGCTTGGGTGTGAATCAGCTGCAACGGACGAGCTTTTGAGCAAGCTGTAAAAGCTTTGCGTGCAAGGTCAGCTGTAGCGAACTTTCTTTGGAGCTGAGCTGCAAAAAGCTTTGCCACGGCATAATAGTTCATCAGCTGATTAGCTGAATTACAGCGCACCCAACTTTTGGTTTTTCCGAGCTTTTGATCTTAATTGATTGATATAAAAGAAGCGAGACCAGCACCATTCGGCCGTTTTCATCCGTAGAAAAACAAATTAAAACACAATTGAGACATTGGTTGATTGAACGCATTAGCGTGGCTGCCGAAAAAAAAAAGGTATGTAGCCAGGAACAGGGGGCAACAAAAAAATCACCTCTTGTATATCTAGCCGATAGACAAATTTCTAGCCCGTATCAGACTGAGCTGAAATTTTTGCACAATATAGCAAGATTAGCCAGCCGTGGTACGGGCTCCGAAAACAGTCTGGGAGCCACACTGGAGGTTAGCCCACTTCGACCAGGAGCAGAACCCAATGATCAGGAAAGCTGGAGGAATAAGGGCTAGTCGTATGTGAGGCACAGTGACGTGCAGTGCAAAAATAACAAGTAAGAATGCTCTAGTCGAGGCGGCTCGACTAGGAGATACCCTGAGCCCTGCGAAGTGCCGATACTTCAAATATTGTATGCTTAGTTTACATATACATATATTGCAAGCAACACATACACACACACAGACGCACGCTCAAGCACACGCTCTGCCAACTGAGCAGTTGACGTAGCGACTGCGCTTGGGCTGCAAGAGGCTTATGTTGTGGAAATTAAATGTTTAATAACTTTTTTTCTAGCAGGACTTTTTTATTCAAACTTTCAGGGCATGATTATGTTATTCATATGTGTGTATGTGCCGAAGCACAGTCTCTAGTATTTGAAATGCGTTTTTTGCAAATTTAGGCCGAAGGGGGCGTGGCATCCAAAATCCAAAAATTATAAAATGTCTGTATTCACAACAGGAATCTACACAGTGAATTTCATGTCTCTAGCTCTTACGGTACGTAAAATAGACGAAACGTTATCGAAATTTATCGATCAAAAGAGAACGGGTAGAGTTATCGAATTTTTGAAAAAAACTCGTATAGCATTGGTATTCAGGAGTATACATGTCAAATTTCAGCTCTCTAGCTTCTGTGGTTTACGAGATCGCTGCGTTCACACAGACGGACGGACGGACGGACGGACGGACGGACAGACGGACAGGGCTATATCAACTCAGCTCATCGAGCTGATCAGGAATATATATACTTTGTATGGTCTGCGACGTCTCCTTCTGCCTGTTACATACATTTTCACAAAAACATTATACCCTGATTTCCCATTTTCAATGGGCTCAGGGTATAAAAAAGACAACCAAAAAACCATGATATCTCGTTAAAAAAAAAAACAGTGCAAGTTAAGTGAATATATATACATATATATATATATATATATATATATAGTCGGCAAGCCGACTCATTATAATTGATACGCTGCTCTTGCGACCCATGCAAAGTATCCAGCCGCTGACCGTTGCTACCCGAAAAAAAAAAACGGTAAGTGTTTGCTTTCCTTATTCTTCTTCCACTCCCTCAATATTAATATAATTGAACAAACCATGTGAAAGAACAAAATTATTTTTTTTATTAAATAAAATAATATAACAGAATGCTGTAATGAAAAAAAAGATATTAAATAAAATAAATAAATAAAAATAAATAAATAATTAAACAAAAAAAAAAAAAAAAAAATGAATTAAATAAAATGAAATGACCTAATACTGTAATCAATATATAGATACGTTAGTTGTCATAAGCCTCTTCTCTGTTGTATTCTCTATTCTCTTAAGTAATCATGGAAAACAAAAACAATATATTAAGAATTATTGTTAGTTTAAATCTATATATTAAACCCATGAGTTATGAAGTAAACTAATTTTTATACCCTGAGCCCATTGAAAATGGGAAATCAGGGTATAATGTTTTTCTGAAAATGTTTTTGTGAATATGTAACAGGCAGAAGGAGACGTCGCAGACCATACAAAGTATATAGATATTCTTGATCAGCTCGATGAGCTGAGTTGATATAGCCTGTCCGTCTGTACGTCCGTTCGTCCGTCTGTGTGAACGCAGCGATCTCGTAAACCACAGAAGCTAGAGAGCTAAAATTTGACATGTCTACTCCTGAATACCATACGCCATACGAGTTTTTTTTTTTTTCAAAAATTCGATAACCCTTCCCGTTCTCTTTTGATCGATAAATTTCGATAACGTTTCGTCTATTTTACGTACCGTAAGAGCTAGAGACCTGAAATTCACTATGTAGATTCCTGTTGTGAATACAGACATTTTGTAATTTTTGGATTTTGGATGCCACGCCCCGTTCGCCCTAAATTTGCAAAAAACGCATTTCAAATACTAGAGACTTGTGCTTCGGCACATACACACATATGAATAACACAATCATGCCCTGAAAGTTTGAATAAAAAAGTCCTGCTAGAAAAAAAGTTATTAAACATTTAATTTCCACAACATAAGCTTCTTGCAGCCCAAGCGCAGTCGCTACGTCAACTGCGCAGTTGGCAGTGCGTGTGCTTGAGCGTGAGTGTGTGTGTAGGTATTGCTTGCAATATATATATATGTTAGCTAAGCATAGAATATTTGAAGTATCGGCACTTCGCAGGGCTCAGGGTATCTCCTAGTCGAGCCGTCTCGACTAGAGCATTCTTATGTGTTCAACTTAGCCTTATTACATAGAATAGGAAAGAGCTCTGCCGCCAAGAACGTCGGCAAAGAGAGAGAGTTTCAGTTTGTATATACAGTGGTTCACAGCTGATTTCAACCAGCACCATAAAAAAAGTTTGTTGGGCTATAAAATCTAAACTATTGGGGATATCGTAAAAGTGTAAACGCTGGTTGTTGGTGTGATGTTTAAATTAATACAAAATTAATTCATTTATTTTTAAAATATTTTTTCAATATTTAATAATGCTTATAAACTAAAAAATGAGACCAAAAAAGTTCCACAGCTTATTTCAACCATTTATAAAATTAAAGCATTAAACATATTTTTTAATTACAATATCTTAAAATTAGTATTTGGTATCTCCACCCTTTTGGTCAGCCACCATTTTAAGCCGTTTTGGCATCAACTCTACTATTTTTTAGTAACTTGAGGTGTTAGTTTGGTCCATTCCTCAACTAACGGATTTTTTAGTTCAGTCTTGTTCGGTTTTATTGAAGGTGTACTAGTGTATGTGTGTGCGATGGCAGCCGGGTTTTGCTATTTGTTGGTGTTGTTGTTATTTTCGTTTCGAATTGGAAGATTATTCTTAATATATTAGCATAATTATATTTGTGCTGATCGCAGCACTCACTTGGGATGGATTTTGTGTGTGTGTGTGTGTGTATGTATATATGCCGGTATATGCATATGTACATACAGCAACGAGGAGACAGGAATTATCACAAGATACGGACACTTCTGGAGGCAGGTGGTATGTCTACTCTGTGTTAAAAGTGCACAGGTCGCTATGGAAGAGCGGGAAACCTTGCACCTTTAATTGTATGTATGTACATATATATGTAACAGAATGACGATTGCTGTACTTATCAGATTGTTCCACCGATGCTAGCTAGAGGAGCGGAAGAGTATCAGGCTCGAAGGACCGGAAGTCCCCTCTAACGAATGAGGGTTTCCAAGCCGCTTGGGACAACCTCACTGCGCGGTACGAAAATGATCGACTCTTGATCATGACGCAAGCCAAGCAGCTGCTCCAAATTCCCGTAGTTTCGCAGGAGTCAGGCAGGTCCTTGCGAGAGCTGCAGACGGCTTTCCAGGAGTGCCTGACTGCCTTGCAACGGTCAGGAGCAAGTACAGAGAATTGTGATATGCTTCTCATAGCAATCTGTATGACCAAGCTACCAAAAGCAACTATCCTGTTGTGGGAACAATTTGTTCCGAACAAGACTGCAGTCTCATCCTGGGACGATCTGAATCGTTTCTTGACAGACCGCTATCGTGTGCTGGAGGCCACGGAGGGCCATAATTCGACTCCAGCTACACCGCTCTACCCATCCAGGTCAAATGTTTGGAGTAGGGCGACAATCCGATCCGTCAGCAACTGGAGAGATGTTCCTTTGGGATGTTGCACAAACTCGCGAGTTAACAACAGATTAAGAACGCGGGTGTTTAGATTAATCAATAAAACAAAGGTTTTATTGCAAGCTATATTTCCAAGTTTGTAAGTTTGTGAGAGTACAATAGAAGCGAGTTGTTTCACAGTTGAAGTTCGTCTTAAACTAAAAATGGCGCTTCCCATCGAAAACCAAGTCACGGCACCCAGTGTGACCTTGGTCGAAGCGAAAAATCTTCCTTTTGCGCGCCCTCTGGCGTGAACATACCGCCCCCCTTGTAACAAGTTGCAACTGCCACATTGGATAGGCTTGAGGATGGGGGACGGCAGCGTTCTGGAGCGCCTAGATGCCTCAGGAGCCGGAGATGACCCACCCAAAAAGCGTGCCGCCGCGGGCCGGCAGGCAACCCGGTTGGATGACCTCAGGATAGAGGTCCGCTCCCAACACCACGTTTATAGGTCCAGGGCGATAGCACGAGGGTCGAGAATTTGGTGAGCACCGTTTCGGGAACCTCTCGACTCGGAGTGCGGAGGGACAGATCCGAATCCACCTTCAGCACCACCGTCTTCCTCAGAGCTGGATCGCTTTTGGATGCGATCACTGCCGTGCAAGCTTTATCGTCCTCGACGCGAGTCACGGTCAACCCGAGGGCCTTGGCAAACGAGCTGTGAATGATGCTCATAGGTGCACATGCGTTCAACAGTCCGGATCATCGCGGTGGGCAATAGCGTCAATCGAGGTTGCCGGTGGTCACGGCGTTGGACTGCCGACCGCCGCTTCGGGGACCGCGGTCGGCGGTGGTCTATGTGTCGACCTGGCGATCGCCGCCGGGGAGACTGATCCGACATGTGGAGGAGGGTGTGATGGGGTTGTCCACACCGACGACATCCGTCCGCGCGCCGGCAACCTCCAGCGGAATGCTCGTGGGCCAGACAGTTGGGGCAGTACCGATTCACGAGCACTGCTCTCAGGCGTTTCTCCGCACTCATAATGAGGAATCGTCGACATTGACGAAGAGCGTGAACTCAGCGGCAAACCCGGCACCGGTAGGTATCGACTCCACGGGGATGTGGCCTTCTTGCCGGGGAGAGCTGAGACCGCGTCGGGCCTATGCTGCTGAGGAAAGAGCGATAGATAGGAAGACATTAACAGATATGTGAACGGTATGATTGCTTCGAAGGCTCGGGCGAGCGGACAGTTGCACGAGGACATTAAGACAGCACATACAAATAGGTCCCAAGGGGGGTTATTGTTCTGCTGGGATAGGATCGAGTTCCTTTTGCAAAAGAATGAGCTTCGCCATTGGTCGTCGGATGGATCCTCGCGGAGTCCGCACGTCGACGACCCGAACCGACCATCAGCCCCGGAGTGCAGCTGCTCCACTTGTCCTAAGCGCCATTCAGTGGGAGGCAGATTATCCTCGGACACGATGACAAGGTCGTCTATCTGGAGACTGCGAACTGGAGTTTTCCATTTATTCCTTTTGTGGAGCTCCTTTAAATATTCCGTCTTCCAGCGGCGGCAGAAACTATGATGCAGCGCCTTCAACCGCTGCCATCGGTTGATTAAGGACGTGGGCTCGGCGTGGATTTCCGGTTCCGCAATCGATACGAGAGGGCCTCCGATCACAAAGTGTCCTGGGCTCAAAGCTAAAAGGTTCGTTGGATCCTCACTCATAGGGGAGATGGGCCGAGAGTTTAGGGACGCTTCTATCCTGCATAGGAGGGTGGACAGCTCCTCGAACGTATACTTGAGGTTCGTCGTGGACTTATAGAAGAGCAAGAACTTGAAACTCTTAACTCCAGCCTCCCATAACCCGCCCATATGGGGGGCGTTGGGTGGAATGAAAGCCCAGGAAAGGATGTGCCGAGGGAAAGCGTTCATTACGCATTGTTTGGTGGCGGCCAGGAAGTCCCTTTCTAGCGCCTTGTGCGCCCCAACGAAGATCTTGCCGTTATCAGAGTAAATGCGCTGGGGGCATTGTCTCCTGGCCACAAACCATGAGAAAGCCGCCAGGAACTTTTCGGTGGTCAGATCAGACGTCGCTTCCAGGTGGATTGCCCTGGTGCTGAAGCTCATGCGCTTATTTTTGTTACCCTGCTCATCGATGGCCTAATGATGTTGTTCTCTAGCAAGTTTTTGATTTCTTTTTTGACGAAATCAGCGATGGGTATAGCTTTGAGTATATTGGCTTGTCGTCTTCTGTGCGGATTGTAGCAACTACAGACGTATTGAATGGCAATGCCTCGTTTGAGGTCGAAAATGCCTTTGATCTATTCAAGATCATGTTTCTGAATTATTTTTTCACTGCCTCTGGCACGATAATATCATTTACGTTAGTAAAATGAACATTATCACAATAATGATGCTGTAGCTTTTCGGACACAGAACCATAATTGATTGTACCATTATCAGTATTTAAGGTCGCTCCAACCTGCGTTAACAAATCGAACCCATTATTCCATCAAATGGAGCCAGAGAATCCAATAAAAAGAATGAAGCTGTTTTACCAAAAATGTTTATTAGACACTTCTGGTGGATTTTGTTTGAACCATGGATGGAGCTAACTGTAAAAGGGGAGCTGACCAGACTTACATTTCTTAGCTCCTTTACGGGGTTAATGTAGTTTTTGGCAGCTCCTGTGTCGATCAGGATTTTTAGTTTCCTCCCAGCCAGCTGTCGTTCAATGAACGGTAGCCGAGAGCGTTCCCTAAAAAATTGACCGTATCGTTGCCACTTCATCAACCTCAACAACTGCGGCTGTGGCAGTGTTATTGTATTCTGTCTCTTGGCTAGTGTTGTATAGTATTTTTCAATCTCTGGCGCCTTTGGCCAGTCATGCGTTCGGAACCTTGCCTTTTTCGGCCCTGCTCTCCTTCATTTGGTACGTTGCCACATTGGCCATTTCCAAAAGCATTGGTTTGTTTGAATTTTGACATAGTAGATCCTATGTCCATAGTCTCTGATGTTTGGTCTTGTTCCCGTTTAAAAGCCTGATTAACACTACTATGCTGTTTATTTTGTTTTTTGAAAATGGGATTTTTGTCTTGTGTATTTTCGACCCCGTAATCCCGTAATCTTTCCCTGTTTTTCATGATGTTTCCTACTATATTCAACTGCCTGGGTTCTATCTTCCATAGCTTTTGCGTATGTAGCTGCAAACATGCTACGCTCTATGCTGGCTTCTGCCTCCCTAGCTACAGCCAGGGCAGACGGTAAGTCTTTGGGTTGGGTCGGAAACACAACCGACTTCAACGACTTCTTAAGTCCTGAAATAAATGCATGCAATGCATCTTTATTTCACATGGGATATTTGGGTCTACGGATATTCTTTGGTAAGCTTCGACCTGCGGCACTTCTATGCGCAAACTGTTCACTTGTCCTCTCAACTGGTTAAGTTGACTATCAAATCTTTCCTGTAGCCTTGCTTCCTGTTGAGCCAGGGCCTGGCTAACAGCGTCCGCTACTAGAGCTTGCAACTGACTAACGTCCATGTCTGTCGGGTTTTCTTGCGTTGAGCGAAAATTTTCTGATTCAAAATCCCACCCGTCGTCACTATCGTACTCTTGCTTAGTTTCCCTGTATGAGTACAAGTTGCTAATTAGCTTTTAAAACAAAGTGTATACTTGACACTCCACATGAACGATTTGTATTCACGCCGATTATGCGCAATCGGCTAGAGGCAATAATTGAATTTAATTCGTGCAACTGTTGGAATTTCTGTCTCGTTGCAGTGAAAATTGGTTTGAAAAATATTTAACACAAATCACAACTACGCTTTAGCACATTAATTTGAACATCACTTATTGAACATTCCACTTACATGTTTAAGCCCACAACTTCAGCTATTCAAACGTTCCCTGTGCGTTCTTATATATTACGTTGGGCGCCAATTATCTTCTTTGTGTGTTGCTGCTGGTATCTATGGCTGATGTCCAGCGCTGTTATGATGATGTATGAGTTCCGTAGGGTTATGATTAGGAAGATCACGGTGGAGAGATTACTGGTCTCTCTTATCAAAGCAAAGTTTATTAAACGAGCTTCTCGCTTCTTTGTACGAACAGAACTGACTTAAAGTAATTTGACAAACCAAACTAAAGCTAAAAGAATCAAATGTTACCAAGAAAACTTATACAAGCATCCGGTCGGCAAGCCGACTCATCATAATTGATACGCTGCTCTTGCGACCCATGCAAAGTATCCAGCCGCTGACCGTTGCTACCCGAACGTTGAACTGAGCTTCTGCAAAGTCAGCACTTGTGCATGCAGTTGTTTTGTCTAAACAACTGAGTGCGAGGGACACTCGTTAACTACTCCCCCCTCAGAATCATGACCGTCCTCGTTCATCTTATAGCTGTTGACGATCTCTTGTATTTTTTTTGAAGCTCGTTTTTTCCTCAGACTCTGGCATAGGAGGATGGATCCGCTGAAGACGATGCCGAGACCCCAGTGATAAACCAAGTTGTAAAGGATCCGGCCGATACTACTTCCCCTTGAAGTTTGTTGATGATATGAAGGTTGTGGTTGTTCATTCTCTGTAGGAGTGGCATGCTCAGAATTTGTTCATGGCTAATGATGTTGAGCAATGGTGAAGCTGCTATGCCCGGGGTTCTGCTTAGCATCTCACGCCGATTTACATACTTAGAACCATTTATGCAGGCTGCTCGTTCAAAGGTGACAAGGAAGGTGCCGTTGACTGTGATCTCGGGGCTGCCATCGGTGCTAATTCGCGCTGGGCTTTCATTTACCACCACTATGCCATCATCTACGACTGTGATAGGTTTCAAATGGCTAGGCTGAGTGTAGCAACGGGCCGTGCTTCCTGTGTGTAATCCACGGGCGCAGGTGTCATGGCAGGCCAATTTGCAGATCGATGCGTAGGTTGTTATGGTGTCATCTTGCAGTTGAAGCACAGTTTGTTCGTAGGATACGGGGAGGATGTCGACCTTTGTACATATGAAATTAATTCTGGGATACTCAATTATAATATGGATAATGTTTTCAGACTGGAGGACCTTAATATTAGATGCTTCTATTAAACTTACTATGGGGACTTCTGTGGGATGTTCAATGAGCACAGACTTTAAATCGTCTTGGTCGAAAATTGTTGAATTTATAATGTTGGCTTTAGCAAGCGTGATTGTGAGCATTAACTTTTGAATTTCTGTTATTAACATTCTATTTCTGGCTAGTAATGTCTCATATAAGTGTGAAGTATCAACTAATTCATTTTTCTTGGCTTTTATTATTTGATTAACAGTATCTGTAAGCTGGTTTATTTGCTTTTGAGTTTCAGAGTTTATTGCTACCTGTCTATTGTTTGAGTCTATCAATTTTGATTCAGCAATTTTGATTCTTTCTAAATCCATGGCATCAGGTGTGCCAGCCACAACCTTGAGTACTGTGCCTAAAAAATCTAAACTTTTGGCAATTCTATGATGAATTTTTAAAACGGACAAAAGACTTTTAATGTGCTTAGCTTCAACATCTAACAGTTTTCGCATGTGATATTGAGGAAATAACTCAGACAAATGTTCTGTTTCTTCTACTATCTTTGTGAATTCGGATAAGTTGCTTGAGTGCCTGACATAGTCTCGTTGTTCCCATACCAGTACACTTCCATCTATTATAGGAATGTAATCGGAATGTGAATAGTCGGTGAACCGAGCGGTTACTAATTACTATGTCAGTAAGAATGGAAGTGAACAAATAAGCCTGCAAGGAAAAAATGAAATTAAATCTATTGTATTTCTTAACTTATTATTTAACTTAAACTCGTATTATTTAAGGTTGTCATTGTGGACCACCATCCCTCTAATGAGCACAGACATTCCTAGGTCTGCTTGGATCACTTCCTCCGTGCACAGGGGTGATAGCTTGTTTCCCAGTATTTTGTTTAACTTCACAAAGACTTTTTCCCCTACATCAAACACTCTTTTTTGTCTGTTCGGATTTATTCTTTCTAACTGTACTTGTTGAACTTTTTCGATCTTGTTTGCGATGGTCTCCCTAAATTCATCAGTAGATGAGTGAATTATTTCAATTTGTTTCATGCCAGTTACTGAGTGCAGCGATCTATTGTATTCTCGTGTCGCTTGTAGAATTAGTTCGACTGTGTCGTCGATCTTTTTTCCAATTTAAGACACCTGGCAATTTCTGCCAATGTACTATGAAACCGTTCTACTTGACCGTTGGAGGTACGATGTAATGGGGGTGCATTTACAACATCGATTCCATTGTTGTTCTTTAACAGTGAAGTAATGGTTTCTGAACTAAATGCCGCTTCATTGTCACAGTAAATGATCTTAGTTTTTGGAAAAAAATTCACGGCTTGTATGATTGGACCTTTTACATCTGCTATAGTACGTGAAACTATTGGTTGCACGATTGCAAAATTTCGAGAATTTATCAACACATGTCAAAAACTGCTTTTTGTCGGTTGAAAAAATATCGATGTGCAACCTTTCGCCAGAGTGTGACGGAACTGATGTCTCACCGAGGAACTGTTTCTTAGGATGCCTGACATATTTGGAGCGGTTACAGATTTTGCAATTTGCTACAATTTCTGTCAAAATTCTATTCATTTTTGGAAAATAATACTCTTCCAAAATTTGCTTGCAATTCTCTTGTGCTGCCCTATGCGCACGATTATGTTCAGTTATTGCTATTTCCTTCTGCTCTACTTTAACAGGAATGTCAACTACCATTTTTTACAGTATCGAAACTTTGTCGATGGGAAACTTTGCACTAACTCGTGCTGGATACTAACCAGTGTTGGGAGATCACAATGTAATGCATTCACTACATTGGGATTAACCACCGCCTTTACTTCGTTCAAGACATTGTTTTCTCCGGTAAAATGTATTATATGACGTGTTTTTTCGCCAAACAGGATACAATTTCTTTTTAGAGCAAATTGGGCTTCTTCCAAAACTATTTGGTTTCTAAAAACGTTCACAGGGTTTTCCGAAGCTTCTATCGTGTAAGTTACTGTGGATTGTTGCCGCATCGGATACTACTTCATTTTGCAGCGCATTCACATTTTGGCGCGAAAGAGCGTCTGCTACGTGGTTTTCTTTACCCGGTTTGTAGTGGATCTTTGCGTTATGCTCATCAATATACGCTTTCCATCTTTTTATTTTTGCATTTGGGTTGCGGTCTGACACCGCAAAAGTCAGAGGTTGGTGGTCTGTATAGATATTTATGTCCCTAGTGCCATACAGGTATTGTTGCAACTTTCCAAGAGCCCACACTATGGCTAACAATTCCCTTTCGTTGGTAGCATAGTGTGACTCGCTTTCTTTAAGTGTTCTAGAAATCATGGTGATGAGCCTGTTTTCTTGCGATAGAACAGCACCGATACCGTTTGCGGAAGTATCCGTCGTTAGATCGAATGGCTTCTTGAAATCTGGATACTTAAGAATTACATCTTCAGAAGCCAAAACGTTTCTTAGCCTCTCGAATGCATCAATTTGTGAATCATTGAATTCAATGGGAGTCTTCTTTGACATATGTTTTCTTATGGACCCATTTTCTCCTTTAAGCAAATTTGTCAAAGGTCTTGCAATTGCGGCAAAGTCTTTTATGAAGCAACGGTAGTAGCTGGCTAATCCCAGGAATGACCTCAGCTCGTATAAGCATTTTGGTTCTGGATAAGTTTTTGAGCCACCCATGGTTACTATAAACCCAAGGTATTCTACTCTTTGCTTGATAAATTGAGTTTTTTCCCTAGAAACTCTCATGTTTGCATCTAACAAGCTCTTTAGAACCCAGTCTGTATGCTTAACATGATCATTTTCGTTTTCAGAAAAAATAATGACGTCATCTACGTAAACATAGCAAGTTTTACCAATTTGTTCACACAAGCCGTCGTCAATTGCTCTTTGAAATATGCTACCCGCATTTTTCAAACCGAATGGGAGTCGACAGAACTCGTATTTCCCACCGTTTACAGAGAAAGACGTCTTTTCACGGTCGTCTTCAGCCAAATATATTTGATGATTTGGCTTTGCCCAAATTTGCCAATATCATGGGGATGTCGGCAATGGTTTTCTCATTTAGTTTCCTAAAATCGATTACCATGCGCTTATTTTTGTTACCCTGCTCATCGCAACTTTTTTTAACAACAATCCAAGTTGGGTTGTTGTAGGGCGACTTCGATGGCCTAATGATGTTGTTCTCTAGCACGTTTTTGATTTCTTTTTTGACGAAATCAGCGACTCCCATTGGATGTGGGTATAGCTTTGAGTGTATTGGCTTGTCGTCTTCTGTTTGGATTGTAGCAACTACAGACGTATTGAATGGCAATGCCTCGTTTGAGGTCGAAAATGCCTTTGAGCTATTCAAGATCATGTTTCTGAATTATTTTTTCACTGCCTCTGGCACGATAATATCATTTACGTTAGTAAAATTAACATTATCACAATAATGATGCTGTAACTTTTCGGACACAGAACCATAATTGATTGTACCATTATCAGTATTTAAGGTTGCTCCCACCTGCGTTAGCAAATCGAAACCAATTATACCATCAAATGGAGCTAGAGAATCCAATAAAAAGAATGAATCTGTTTTACCAAAAATGTTTATTAGACACTTCTGGTGGATTTTGTTAGAACCATGGATGGAGCTAACTGTAAAAGGGGAGCTGACCAGACTTACATTTCTTAGCTCCTTTACAGGCTTAATGTAGTTTTTGGCAGCTCCTGTGTCGATCAGGATTTTTAGTTTCCTCCCAGCCAGCTGTCGTTCAATGAACGGTAGCCGGGAGCGTTCCCTAAAAAATTGACCGTATCGTTGCCACTTATGGAGTCATCATCTTCATCAACCTCTACAATTGCGGCTGTGGCAGTGTTATTGTATTCTGTCTCTTGGCTAGTGTTGTATAGTATTTTGCAATCTCTGGCGCCTTTGGCCAGTCATGCGTTTGACATAGTAGATCCTATGTCCATAGGCTCTGATGTTTGGTCTTGTTCCTGTTTAAAAGCCTGATTAACACTACTATGCTGTTTATTTTGTTTTTTGAAAATGGGATTTTTGTCTTGGGTATTTTCGACCCCGTAATTCTTTCCCTGTTTTTCATGATGTTTCCTACTATATTCAACTGCCTGGGTTCTATCTTTTGTAGCTTTTGCGTATGTAGCTGCAAACATGCTACGCTCTATGCTGGCTTCCGCCTCCCTAGCTACAGCCAGGGCAGACGGTAAGTCTGTGGGTTGGGCCGGAAACACAACCGACTTCAACGACTTCTTAAGTCCTGAAATAAATGCATGCAATGCATCGTCCCTGACCTTTTTGTTAAGCAGTGCGGCTGTGTCAGGTTCATGAGTCATGATAATTTTTTTAAAAACGAGTGTCAACTTTTGTTCAACCTCATCATAATATTGCATGAGGCTGGAATTTGCTTGACTTACCATCTCTAGTCCTTGACGTAAGAGCCGTAGCGATGTCTTATCAGCATATGTGCAATCTAACCTAGCTATTATAGCGTCAAATTTGAGTACCGCGTTATGCGATCTCGCTGGACCCTGATTTTGTTTCTAATAATTGTTACAGCTTGATATCTGTGGCAGATTGCCTCCAGGCTACGTAATCATCTTGTGAACCACTGAATTCGTGTACTGATTTTATTATGTCAAGCTTTATTTCACATGGGATATTTGGGTCTACGGATATTCTTTGGTAAGCTTCGACCTGCGGCACTTCTATGCGCAAACTGTTCACTTGTCCTCTCAACTGGTTAAGTTGACTATCAAATCTTTCCTTTAGCCTTGCTTCCTGTTGAGCCAGGGCCTGGCTAACAGCGCCCGCTACTAGAGTTTGCAACTGACTAACGTCCATGTTTGTCGGGTTTTCTTGCGTTGAGCGAAAATTTTCTGATTCAAAATCCCACCCGTCGTCACTATCGTACTCTTGCTTAGTTTCCCTGTATGAGTACAAGTTGCTAATTAGCTTTTAAAACAAAGTGTATACTTGACACTCCACATGAACGATTTGTATTCACGCCGATTATGCGCAATCGGCTAGAGGCAATAATTGAATTTAATTCGTGCAACTGTTGGAATTTCTGTCTCGTTGCAGTGAAAATTGGTTTGAAAAATATTTAACACAAATCACAACTACGCTTTAGCACATTAATTTGAACAGCACTTATTGAACATTCCACTTACATGTTTAAGCCCACAACTTCAGCTATTCAAACGTTCCCTGTGCGTTCTTATATATTACGTTGGGCGCCAATTATCTTCTTTGTGTGTTGCTGCTGGTATCTATGGCTGATGTCCAGCGCTGTTAGGATGATGTATGAGTTCCGTAGGGTTATGATTAGGAAGATCACGGTGGAGAGATTACTGGTCTCTCTTATCAAAGCAAAGTTTATTAAACGAGCTTCTCGCTTCTTTGTACGAACAGAACTGACTTAAATTTGACAAACCAAACTAAAGCTAAAAGAATCAAATGTTACCAAGAAAACTTATACAAACATCCGGTCGGCAAGCCGACTCATCATAATTGATACGCTGCTCTTGCGACCCATGCAAAGTATCCAGTCGCTGACCTTTGCTACCCAAACGTTGAACTGAGCTTCTACAAAGTCAGAACTTGTGCATGCAGTTGTTTTGTCTAAACAACTGAGTGCGAGGGACACTCGTTAACTTATATATATATATATATATATATATATATATATATATATATATATATATATATATATATATATATATATATATATATTGACATAATCATACGATAGCTAAAAGCCGTTCCCATAGAAATATATTAACTTTAGCAGTTTCTCCCCCATCGATCAGCATCGATGGAAATATATTAATGTAAACATTCCCAAGCTTGGTAATTATAAACAAAGAGCAGTTCTCCTCAATCGATCAGCATCGATGGAAAGTTAATGTAAACATTCCCAAGCTTGTAAACGAATAACGGCCAAGCCAGCGCTTCTCCCTCATCGATCGAAACAAATCCCCAGCAACATGTATCACCCACAAATAAACATTTGTTCCCATCAACATGTACCACCCGAAAAGCTGCAAACATTCAGTTGGAGCTCAATTTAATTCAATAGACACACATATTGTTAGTCTTAAGTTGATCGTGAATAAAGCAAGTTGTCAAGTAAAAATACAAATCCTGACTTCGTCTTTTTTTAATAATCACATCATCGTTGTCATCAGCCTATCGCGTGGCATTTATGTGACTCAACCTAATAATATTCAATTGGCGCAGCCGGTTGGATAGCAATAAAGAGCATTCTGATGCAATACTAAGTTATTAATTCTTGTGCCCAGTTACTGCTATCCGCTAAACAACTAACGCAAAGTCAACCCACCCACGACGGTCAATATCGCGTCAAGTTTTAAACAAAACCTTGACAGTGACGTGAAATCCGTAAATCGCACTTTTTGCCAAAGCCGCAGCGTGACAATAAAAAAAACTTGAAATTATTTCAAGAAGACGCGGTAGATTAGATTAGATAGATTTGAAGAGATTATAATTCCAGAGCCTTCTGGTTATCTCAGAACATTCGAAAGAGCTATCCGCGCAAACAAAAACAATTAAAACTGAACTTAAAATTAAGTGAATAATAATATAAATAAAGAGTAATAAAAATAACAAGTAAGAATGCTCTAGTCGAGACGGCTCGACTAGCAGATACCCTGAGCCCTGCGAAGTGCCGATACTTCAAATATTCTATGCTTAGTTTACATATAGATATATAGTGCAAGCAACACATACACACACAGACGCACGCTCAAGCACACGCTCTGCCAACTGCGCAGTTGACGTAGCGACAGCGCTTGGGCTGCAAGAGGATTATGTTGTGGAAATTAAATGTTTAATAACTTTTTTTCTAGCAGGACTTTTTTATTCAACCTTTCAGGGCATGATTATGTTATTTATATGTGTGTATGTGTCGAAGCATAAGTCTCTAGTATTTGAAATGCCTTTTTTGGAAATTTAGGGCGAACGGGGCGTGGCATCCAAAATCCAAAAATTGCAAAATGTTTGTATTCATAACAGGCATCTACATAATGAATTTCATGTCTCTAGCTCTTACGGTACGTAAAAGAGACGAATAGTTATCGAAATTCATCGATAAAATGAGATCGGTAAGAGTTATCGAATTTTTGAAAAAAAAAACTCGTATAGCGTATGGTATTCAGGAGTATACATGTCAAATTTCAGCTCTCTAGCTTCTGTGGTTTGGACGGACGGACGGACGGACGGACAGGGCTATATCAACTCAGCTCATCGAGCTGATCAAGAATATATATACTTTATGTGGTCTGCGACGTCTCCTTCTTCCTGTTACATACATTATCACAAAACCATTATACCCTGATTTCCCATTTTCAATGGGCTCAGGGTATAAAAATATTGTATACACGGCTAATTAAATATAGTATTGAAATCAAATCATTGCTTTGATTTGATTTTAATTTAGACAGGGTTCATCATAAAGATTTTTTTCTTGTAATATGTTTATTAAAGATTTTAAATCGGGAATTTCGCAATTTATAATTCGTCAATACTATATTTAATTAGCCGTGTATACAATATTTTTATACCCTGAGCCCATTGAAAATGGGTTCAAGATAAAAATTTTAAGCCGTCATACCCAAATCACTACACTCAAAGATTTCCCACATTCCTTCAACCAAACCATCCTTATGTCCCATATCGACCTTATTTTCAGCAACCATATCTTCCACCAATATCAACACCAACACCTATTATATACTAGCAATAACAATTTTCCACCTAATCATTATTCACCTCGACCAATGCAACAAGCACCTAATTATCCACCTAATCAATATTCACATCGACCAATGCAACCAACACCTAACACGGTCAGACCATTATACCCTACACAAAGATCGATTCTAAGACCAAGCCAATTTGACAATAATCGTTTCGGACAACATGCACAAGTAACTCCACAACAAGCCCCTTTCAATACCCAACCAACAAACCATATTAGACCTGCAGAAAGTGGACAAAGTAAAATGAGCATAGAAGAAGAAACTAGAAATCAAGAAGAAATAAACTATCACGATTATATGCAGCAAGAATATTATAATCAAGCAGCTCCTTAATATCCTCAATATTACGAAGAACAAAGTTACCCACAAAACTCAAATGACACATACATACAGCCACAGCCGAACTTGAGACAGAACAATTGAATGAAATAGAAATCGAGAAAGCCGAAAATTTTCAGCTGCCAGCCTCGGAAACCAACAATACATAATTATAACTTATAAGGGCAAAAATGTTTAATAGACACAGGATCTACTGTTTATATGATGACATCTAATGTTTTTAATTTACCAATTCATAATACCGATTGTCTTATTCACACCAGTAGTGGACCTTTAACAATCACCCAAAAAGTGAACGTCCTTTCCAACAAGAGTAATAATGAATTCCTTCTACATCAATTTTCACCAGATTACGATCTATTAATTGGTAGGAAACTGCTTTCAGAAGCTCAAGCCGTTATAGATTATAAATCACAAACTGTAATTTTATACAAGAGAAAGTATAAATTAATCAACAATATTCCGATCACAAACCAAAATCATTTCTTAGCCAATTATGAAACTAATCAACATCTTAACAATCCAATCAGAGGTAATTCCAAAAATCAAGAATATACTAACCCAAGCCCTTACCGACAAGAACATTTAAATGAAGAAGAAAAATTTAACTTAACAAGGTTGTTGAAAATATATCAACACATTCAATTCAAAGAAGGTAACTTAGTTTCAGTAATCAAGAAAAACATGTTATTAACACCACCCACAATTCACCTTTGCATACAAAACCATACAGATATGCACAAGCATACAAACAAGAAGTTAAACAGCAAATTCAGGACACGTTAGATCAAGGTATTATTCGCCCCAGTAATTCTCCTTATTGTAGTCCTATATGGATTGTACCCAAAAAACAAGATGCTTCAGGTAAACAAAAATTTAGAATTGTTATTGACTATAGAGAACTAAACGACGTAACTATAAATGACAGACACCCAATACCAAATATGAACGAAATTTTAGGAAAACTAGGTAGATGCAACTATTTTACAACAATCGACGTTGCAAAAGGATTCCATCAACTTGAAATGCACCCAGATTCTATTAGTAAAACAGTTTTTTCTACTAAACATGGCCATTATGAATATTTTCGTATGCCATTTGGATTAAAGAATGCACCTGCAACCTTTCAACGTTGCATGAATAATGTTGTGCGACCTGTTTGTAGGAGGGCGGGCGATCCGATCCGTCAGCAACTGGAGAGATTTCCGTTTTGGATGTGGCACAAACTCGCGAGTTAAAAACAGACTAAGACGCGGGTGTAGAGGGTGATAAAAAAATCACAGGTTTCAATTGCAATTTTGTATTTCGAAGTTGTTCCAAAGTTGAAGTTAGTCTTAAAACAAAAATGGCGCTTCCCATCGAATTCCAAGTCACCGCTCCCAGTGTGACAGCCCTTGGCAGAAGCGAAAAATCTTCCTTCCTCGCCTTCGCGCCCTCTGGCGTGAGCATACCAACAAGTTGCAACTGACACGGCACACCCGACACCTGTAGGTATCGACTCCGCGGGGATGTGGCCTTTCTGCCGGGGAGAGTGGAGACCGAGTCGGAGCCATGTTGCTGAGGAAAGAGCGATACATAGGAAAACGTGTGAATGACCTGAACTGGGTGATTGCTGCGAGAGGCTCGGGCGAGCGGACAGTTGCACGAGGACATGAAGACCTCCCTTCGCAAAAGAATGAGCTTCGCCACGGGTCGTTGGATGGATCCTCGCGGAGTCCGCACGTCGACGACCCGAATCGACCATCAGCCCCGGAGTGCAGCTGCTCCACTTGTCCTAAGCGCCATTCAGTGGGAGGCAGATTATCCTCGGACACGATGACAAGGTCGTCTATCTGGAGACTGCGAACTGGAGTTTTCCATTTATTCCTTTTGTGGAGCTCCTTTAAATATTTCGTCTTCCAGCGGCGGCAGAAACTATGATGCAGCGCCTTCAACCGCTGCCATCGGTTGATTAAGGACGTGGGCTCGGCGTGGATTTCCGGTTCCGCAATCGATACGAGAGGGCCTCCGATCAGAAAGTGTCCTGGGCTCAAAGCTAAAAGGTTCGTTGGATCCTCACTCATAGGGGAGATGGGCCGAGAGTTTAGGCACGCTTCTATCCTGCATAGGAGGGTGGACAGCTCCTCGAACGTATACTTGACGTTCGTCGTGGACTTATACAACAAGGCCTTGAAACTCTTAACTTCAGCCTCCCATAACCCGCCCATATAGAGGGCGCTGGGTGGAATGAAAACCCAGGAAAGGATGTGCTGAGAGAAAGCGTTCATTACGAATTGATTGGTGGCGGCAAGGAAGTCCCTTTCTAGCGCCTTAGATGCCCCAAGGAAAGTCTTGCCGTTATCGGAATAAATGCGCTGGGGATATTGTCTCCTGGCCACAAACCGTGAGAAAGCCGCCAGGAACTTTTCGGTGGTCAGATCAGACGTCGCTTCCAGGTGGATTGCCCTGGTGCTGAAGCATTAAGTTCTTTATCTTTGGGATCCAGAACTTGGTACGCAAGTACCGCGCCATCAACAATTCATAACAGGCATCTACATAATGAATTTCATGTCTCTAGCTCTTACGGTACGTAAAAGAGACGAATAGTTATCGAAATTCATCGATAAAATGAGATCGGTAAGAGTTATCGAATTTTTGAAAAAAAAACTCGTATAGCGTATGGTATTCAGGAGTATACATGTCAAATTTCAGCTCTCTAGCTTCTGTGGTTTGGACGGACGGACGGACGGACGGACGGACGGACGGACGGACGGACGGACGGACAGGGCTATATCAACTCAGCTCATCGAGCTGATCAAGAATATATATACTTTATGTGGTCTGCGACGTCTCCTTCTTCCTGTTACATACATTATCACAAAACCATTATACCCTGATTTCCCATTTTCAATGGGCTCAGGGTATAAAAATATTGTATACACGGCTAATTAAATATAGTATTGAAATCAAATCATTGCTTTGATTTGATTTTAATTTAGACAGGGTTCATCATAAAGATTTTTTTCTTGTAATATGTTTATTAAAGATTTTAAATCGGGAATTTCGCAATTTATAATTCGTCAATACTATATTTAATTAGCCGTGTATACAATATTTTTATACCCTGAGCCCATTGAAAATGGGTTCAAGATAAAAATTTTAAGCCGTCATACCCAAATCACTACACTCAAAGATTTCCCACATTCCTTCAACCAAACCATCCTTATGTCCCATATCGACCTTATTTTCAGCAACCATATCTTCCACCAATATCAACACCAACACCTATTATATACTAGCAATAACAATTTTCCACCTAATCATTATTCACCTCGACCAATGCAACAAGCACCTAATTATCCACCTAATCAATATTCACATCGACCAATGCAACCAACACCTAACACGGTCAGACCATTATACCCTACACAAAGATCGATTCTAAGACCAAGCCAATTTGACAATAATCGTTTCGGACAACATGCACAAGTAACTCCACAACAAGCCCCTTTCAATACCCAACCAACAAACCATGTTAGACCTGCAGAAAGTGGACAAAGTAAAATGAGCATAGAAGAAGAAACTAGAAATCAAGAAGAAATAAACTATCACGATTATATGCAGCAAGAATATTATAATCAAGCAGCTCCTTAATATCCTCAATATTACGAAGAACAAAGTTACCCACAAAACTCAAATGACACATACATACAGCCACAGCCGAACTTGAGACAGAACAATTGAATGAAATAGAAATCGAGAAAGCCGAAAATTTTCAGCTGCCAGCCTCGGAAACCAACAATACATAATTATAACTTATAAGGGCAAAAATGTTTAATAGACACAGGATCTACTGTTTATATGATGACATCTAATGTTTTTAATTTACCAATTCATAATACCGATTGTCTTATTCACACCAGTAGTGGACCTTTAACAATCACCCAAAAAGTGAACGTCCTTTCCAACAAGAGTAATAATGAATTCCTTCTACATCAATTTTCACCAGATTACGATCTATTAATTGGTAGGAAACTGCTTTCAGAAGCTCAAGCCGTTATAGATTATAAATCACAAACTGTAATTTTATACAAGAGAAAGTATAAATTAATCAACAATATTCCGATCACAAACCAAAATCATTTCTTAGCCAATTATGAAACTAATCAACATCTTAACAATCCAATCAGAGGTAATTCCAAAAATCAAGAATATACTAACCCAAGCCCTTACCGACAAGAACATTTAAATGAAGAAGAAAAATTTAACTTAACAAGGTTGTTGAAAATATATCAACACATTCAATTCAAAGAAGGTAACTTAGTTTCAGTAATCAAGAAAAACATGTTATTAACACCACCCACAATTCACCTTTGCATACAAAACCATACAGATATGCACAAGCATACAAACAAGAAGTTAAACAGCAAATTCAGGACACGTTAGATCAAGGTATTATTCGCCCCAGTAATTCTCCTTATTGTAATCCTATATGGATTGTACCCAAAAAACAAGATGCTTCAGGTAAACAAAAATTTAGAATTGTTATTGACTATAGAGAACTAAACGACGTAACTATAAATGACAGACACCCAATACCAAATATGAACGAAATTTTAGGAAAACTAGGTAGATGCAACTATTTTACAACAATCGACGTTGCAAAAGGATTCCATCAACTTGAAATGCACCCAGATTCTATTAGTAAAACAGTTTTTTCTACTAAACATGGCCATTATGAATATTTTCGTATGCCATTTGGATTAAAGAATGCACCTGCAACCTTTCAACGTTGCATGAATAATGTTGTGCGACCTGTTTGTAGGAGGGCGGGCGATCCGATCCGTCAGCAACTGGAGAGATTTCCGTTTTGGATGTGGCACAAACTCGCGAGTTAAAAACAGACTAAGACGCGGGTGTAGAGGGTGATAAAAAAATCACAGGTTTCAATTGCAATTTTGTATTTCGAAGTTGTTCCAAAGTTGAAGTTAGTCTTAAAACAAAAATGGCGCTTCCCATCGAATTCCAAGTCACCGCTCCCAGTGTGACAGCCCTTGGCAGAAGCGAAAAATCTTCCTTCCTCGCCTTCGCGCCCTCTGGCGTGAGCATACCAACAAGTTGCAACTGACACGGCACACCCGACACCTGTAGGTATCGACTCCGCGGGGATGTGGCCTTTCTGCCGGGGAGAGTGGAGACCGAGTCGGAGCCATGTTGCTGAGGAAAGAGCGATACATAGGAAAACGTGTGAATGACCTGAACTGGGTGATTGCTGCGAGAGGCTCGGGCGAGCGGACAGTTGCACGAGGACATGAAGACCTCCCCTCGCAAAAGAATGAGCTTCGCCACGGGTCGTCGGATGGATCCTCGCGGAGTCCGCACGTCGACGACCCGAACCGACCATCAGCCCCGGAGTGCAGCTGCTCCACTTGTCCTAAGCGCCATTCAGTGGGAGGCAGATTATCCTCGGACACGATGACAAGGTCGTCTATCTGGAGACTGCGAACTGGAGTTTTCCATTTATTCCTTTTGTGGAGCTCCTTTAAATATTCCGTCTTCCAGCGGCGGCAGAAACTATGATGCAGCGCCTTCAACCGCTGCCATCGGTTGATTAAGGACGTGGGCTCGGCGTGGATTTCCGGTTCCGCAATCGATACGAGAGGGCCTCCGATCACAAAGTGTCCTGGGCTCAAAGCTAAAAGGTTCGTTGGATCCTCACTCATAGGGGAGATGGGCCGAGAGTTTAGGCACGCTTCTATCCTGCATAGGAGGGTGGACAGCTCCTCGAACGTATACTTGACGTTCGTCGTGGACTTATACAACAAGGCCTTGAAACTCTTAACTTCAGCCTCCCATAACCCGCCCATATAGAGGGCGCTGGGTGGAATGAAAACCCAGGAAAGGATGTGCTGAGAGAAAGCGTTCATTACGAATTGATTGGTGGCGGCAAGGAAGTCCCTTTCTAGCGCCTTAGATGCCCCAAGGAAAGTCTTGCCGTTATCGGAATAAATGCGCTGGGGATATTGTCTCCTGGCCACAAACCGTGAGAAAGCCGCCAGGAACTTTTCGGTGGTCAGATCAGACGTCGCTTCCAGGTGGATTGCCCTGGTGCTGAAGCACACGAACACGCAGACATAACCCTCTGGTAATGAGACAAGCTCACCCGGTGCAGTTCTTGATCTCGAAGGGTCCTGCGAAATCAATACCATTTACCATTTGGGTTTGTTGGCGGCGCCGATAGATGATGCACGTCTTGCACCCCTGCACGTGAGCCTTGATTAAGTTCTTTATCTTTGGGATCCAGAACTTGGTACGCAAGTACCGCGCCATCAACTGGCTGCCACCATGCAGGGTGGGCAAACTTTACGAGGAGCCGGGTCAAATGAGCTTGAGGATGGAATCGGACGGTTCTCGATGAGGGCCCGAATTTTGGAAGCATACTTATTGCTCTGAACAAGCCGCACAAGGATCCGCTCGGCGGCTAGCAACTCGTCTTTGCCGAGCTGTATCGTGGGGGGCGTCGCATTCTTTGGAGTGACGAACCATATACGGTGACCCTGAGGGCTCTCCCGTAATTGGGCTCTCCCGTGTGACAGTGAACTCTCAACTCAAGCTGCGTATCCGGGACATCGCAGAGAGCAGCCGGCCAATGCTCAGGTGCCTGTCGGAGCCAGATCTGCTGGATTGTCCTCGGATTGAACGTGACGCCAACTGTGTCCACAGGTGCTCTGGGAAATGCTGGAAACTCTGTTCGCCACGAAAGTACAGCTGCAAGGAGGCTTATTGAGACAGGCCAACATGATGGTGGAATCCGTCCATAACTCCGGGACTACTGACGCATACAGGTCAGCTAGCAGAACCGCACCGCAGAGCTCTAGTCGTAGCAGTGAGACCGTTTTGACTGGAGCTACTCGTGTCTTAGCCGTTAGGAGATGGACACTTACATGGTCCTGATGCCGAACCCGAACATAGGGTGCTGCTAGGTCCCACTCTAGCTCAGGACGGATCTCTAGCCATCTGGGGATGCGCAGCCGGCTGAGACCCGGTTAGTCCTGGAGGAACTCGTGCCATTGAAGTAGGAGCGATGGCGGGAGTGCATCGTCCCATCCAAGTTCGGTTAGCCATAGCTGCTGCATAAATATTTTGGCCCGAATGACGAAGGGTGCCAGCCAACCAGCGGGATCGAACAGCTTCGCTATGTAGGACAGCACCTCCCTCTTGGAGACGGGATCTTTTGCTGGAGAAGAAGAAGCTGTCATTCGTGGCTTGCCAGCGGATAACCAGCGTCTTGGTCGCACTTGCGTCTTCTAACTCAAGGAAGTCTTCATACAGCAAATGCTCTCTCGGAAGAGTCTTGAGTATTCCCTTCTGGTTAGCTGTCCATTTCCGCAGCGGGAAGCCAGCCGAAAGGAGAGCAGCGTTGAGCTCCTGGATGTCGTCGTGGGCGTTTTCCTCCGTGTGAGCTCCAGCGAGGACATCATCTACATACATGTAGTGCCGCAGGATCTCACTTGCTTTAGGGAACAAGTGTTGCACGTCGTGTGCCAGCTGTAGCAGGACTCTAATTGCGAGAAAGGCGGCGCAGTTCACACCGAAAGTGACCGTTTGAAGCTCGTAGTCCTGAAGATTCCCGCCGCGGTCTCGGTAGAGGATCCGCTGGAACGGAGTGTATTTGGGGTCGACAAGGATCTGTCGATACATCTGCGTAATGTCAGCATTAAATACGAATCGGAACACGCGCCATTTGAGGATCTGCAGCGTGAGGTCGGTTTGCAGAGTGGGTCCGGTATGCAAGGCGTCATTTAAACTGATTCCTCTAGTGGACGGACACGAGGCGTTAAAGACGACGCGGACCTTGGTGGTAGTGCTGTCAGGTTTGAGGACAGCGTGGTGAGGAAGATAAAAATGATCGCCGTCTGCGGGTGGGGTCACTCGAACCATGTGACCCAAATCGATGTATTCCTGCAACACAGCGTCATACGGAGCCTTCAAAGGAGGGTTCTTTTGGAGACGTGCCTCATTCCTCAGAAATTGAGCCAGAGCGATGGGTCTGGAGTGACCGAGATCTACACCGTTTGGATTCTTAAACGGTAAAGAGACTACATATCGGCCGTCACTCCTCCTCCTGGTGGTTTCCCGGAACACCTGTTCACAGATTACATCTGCCTCCTTCTTCGGCTTTGCCGGAAGGTCTTCCACCTCCCAGAATATCAACGTTCTGGCTTGGTGCGAGCGCTCCCGTTTGCACCGTGAAGACTTGGCGAGACCTTGGTGAAACGGCTACTATGGACCCGCAGATCACCCATCCAAAGATTGTCTCCAGGCCGACGAAAACACCGCCAATATCCTTTTTGATACGCTCCCCAAGGATGTGTGGGAAGAGATCCACTCCGATCATCATCTCAATCGGAGCTGGCCTGTTGTAGTGAGGGTCAGCCAATGGACGATCCAGATATTCACGCTGCACCTTGTCCGGGAACGGATACGCTGGGATTGCTCCTGCCAGTCTGGGAACGATTAGGGTCACAGCTTCTACCTGCATCTTCCTGTCCCACGGGGCGGACAGCTTCAGCAAACATGCTTTCTCTACGCTACCTCCGTCGCTCTGTCCCATGCCGGTAACCGCTGCGTTGATATGGCAGAACGGAGGTTGGACTAAGTTAAATACCCTTTCGGACACGAAGGTCGAGTCGGCTCCGGAGTCAATCAATGCCCGGACATGAAACTCTTCACCGATGGTGGAGTGTCACGATGGCAGTGCCGAGAAGGCCTCACCCTGGAGTGGAGGCGAAATAACTTTGAGCGCTCAATACTTGATTGCTCGTGGATGGCCGCTCGTGCGAGTTTGAATGCGTGGTGGTGGACTCGTTAATGGAATGTAACAGCGTGTGATGATGCTCCTTGCAGATGTGGCAATTATGCGCACTGGAGCAGTCCCTCACTTGATGACCCCGAGCGAAGCAGTTCAAGCACAAACTCTGTAGTCTGATCACTTCCACTCTCCGGACATCGCAATGAAGGTTGGGCAGACTCGAATCGGATGATTTTCTTTATTGCAGAGCCTGCAGAATGCCGCTTTGATCTGTATTTTGGCGGGAAATGCTTGGACACTCACCGTGACGACTAGTTACCGGGACCTGGATGGGTCGAGCTGTGTAACTGGGGTCGAACTGGGGCCCTCCGTGGCCTCCAGCACACGATAGCGATCTGTCAAGAAACGATTCAGATCGTCCCAAGATCAGACTGCAGTCTTGTTTGGAACAGATTATTCCCACAACAGGATAGTTGTTTTTGGTAGCTTAGTCATACAGATTGCTATGAGAAGGATATCCCAATTCTCTGTACTGACTCCTGACCGTTGCAAGGCAGTCAGGCACCCCTGGAAAGCTGTCTGCAGCTCTCGCAAGGACCTGCCTGACTCCTGCGAAACTACGGGAATTTGGAGCAGCTGCTTGGCTTGCGTCATGATCAAGAGTCGATCATTTTCGTACCGCGCAGTGAGGTTGTCCCACGCGGCTTGGAAACCCTCATTCGTTAGAGGGGACTTTGAAACAAAGGCTTTTGCCTCACCGCGAGACTTGGAGTTTAGGTGGTAGAGCTTTTCCACTTCTGCCAAAACGGGATTGCGAATATATATCGCGGAGAATAAATCGCGGAACGTCGGCCACGCAAGACTATCGCCTTCAAAGACTTCCACCTCACACGGAGGAAGTCGTGGGCCTTGGGGCGCCGAAAGCCTAGCAGGAGCGGGAGCGGCCTGAGCCGACATCTGCTCGATGCGTTCTCCGAAAAGAGTTCCGCATCGCACGTAGACCATGTAGCAATATTCGTGCTTCGCTTTGATGGTGGTCAATGTCATCATGCTTTCCTCACTGTTATGGGACGTGAAGGCCCTGTGGCAGCGGGTAAACTCCGACTCTACATTCGCCCAAAGTGACTTTAGTTGCTCTAAGTGCATTTTAAGGGAGTATAAAGGGACTTCTTTACTTAGAGCTTCACTTTCGCGAGCCTCGAATAATGTGAGCGCATCGCATGTCGCAATGAAGTCGGCCAATGACATTGTCGATTGCTCCTTGAGCTGTTGAGACGCGGAGTGAGTATGGGAAACTCTGCCGCAGTCACGACGACCTTTGGAGTCGGTGAAAAGCTCTTACGCGGATTCGAAACGGAAGCAGTGAACGGACGTGACGTTGGAGAAACGCTGTGACTACGAGACGTTGTCGAGGAAGCACTTGGAAGCTAGTGGATTGGGTTTCGACGGAGTTCCGGACAGAGCGTCGCTATGACCGGGAACCTTGAGGCTTGCGGATTTTTGAGCAGCCTTAGATGGGTCGGCGGACATTATCAATTGTCCGAAGGAGAAGACGGGATATTCGCGGACCGAAACGCCAAGAAAAAACGAAACAACCGGGAATGGAATGTATAAGTGGTTGATGCACGATATTCGTAGATGCGAAAATAGCTTATCCTTTAAACTTGGTGAATAGTTTATACATATATTATATAGATATATATATTTTTCCTTTATTTTCTTTTATTTATTTATTTTTTATATATATATATATATATATATATATATATATATATATATATATATATATATATATATATATATATATATATATATATATATGTATATATATATACGTGGTTTGCTAATTTTTGGCGAAGGAGTCGTGGCATCCAAAATTTAACAAAAACCAAATTGTATTAAATACACAATGGATGCTGAGATCGACGCATTCACACATATGGACAGACAGACAGATGGACTTTCTAATTAAAATTTTTAGGTCATGATTATTTATTTATTTATTTATTATAGTTGACAAAACGAGTGTCACTAATAAGTATTTAAAGTAAAAGCCTAAAATTAACAAAATTTTATCAATGATATCACCACCAGCTGGGGGTGTTTTATTTGCCATGCCGGCGAGCTATGCCCCGAATCACAGCCTAATATGGTTAGTGATATCATTGAACTATGAAAGACACGGAGTGAAGAAATTAAAAATATTTAGTTTAAAAATTAATCTACAAACATAGCATAACCATAATGTGTTTTATGTTATTCCTATGTGTGTATATGCCGAAGCACAAGTATCTAGTATTTGAAATACGTGGTTTGCAAATTTTTGGCGAAGGAGTCGTGACATCCAAAATTTAACCAAAACCAAATTGTGTTAAACACAATGGATTCTGATATCGACACGTTCACACATACGGACAGACAGACAGATGGACTTTCTTATTCAAACTTTTAGGACATGATTATGTTATTCCTATGTGTGTATATGCCGAAGCACAAGTATCTAGTATTTGAAATACGTGGTTTGCAAATTTTTGACAAAGGAGTCGTGGCATCCAAAATTTAACAAAAACAAATTGTATTAAACACACAATGAATGCTGAGATCGACACGTTCACACATACGGACAGACAGACAGATGGATTTTCTTATTCATACTTCCAGGGCACGATTATGTTATTCATATGTGTGTATATGCCGAAGCATAAGTAGCTAGTATTCGCAATACGTGTTTTGCTCATTTTTGGCGAAGGAAGCGTGGCATCCAAAATTTAACAAAAACCAAATTGTATTAAACACACAATGGATGCTGAGATCGACACGTTCACACATACGGACAAACGGGCAGATGGACTTTCTTATTCAAAGTTTTAGAGCATGATTAAGTTATTTGTAATGGTCGCAGTTTAGCAATAGCCGCCTCATTTTTTTCTTTAAACCAATTCGAAAGAACAGCCAAGTCAAAAGCAAATAAACGTTACGCTTAAGGTGCGCGCGCACGGCAAAAGCTGCGCAAGTGTCAGGGAAAGCGTCAGCGCAAGCTTATGTGAAGCTTGTGGCTGACCTTGATGCAGCGAGGGAGCTTGCAAGCGGAGCTTGATAAGCTTTACCACGTGCAAGGGCAGCTGTAGCTAAGCGGGTATGAGCTTTTGCCTCAGCTGATCCGCTGAATTGAAGGAAGCGCACCCAACTTTTGGGCCTTCCGAGCTTTTGGGTTTTTTCACGCTATAAAAACAGCTCGACCGGCTCAACTCGGTCTTTTGGATCAGAAGAAAATCATAAGATTAAAAAAAACGGAATACCTATATATATACCAAATACTTAGCGTGGCTGCCACGAAGAAAAAAAAAGGTATGTATGGAAGGAAGGTTAAAGATTAATAACTATTTATTATCTTTAACCAATAGATACTGTTCTGCCCGTATCAGACTGGGTTCTAATAGTTGGACAAAAATAAAAATAAATAACAGCAAAGAGAAAAAATAAATCCAACGAAGATCAGCCAGTCTTCATACGGGCACCACAGTTTGTTGGAGTCGCCAAACGCCAACGCAGTGGCCAACCCATCAATTAGAAGCAGAGGAACAGCATAGCCGGTCCAGAGGAAGCGGCCGCCAGCGTATATGTGCAGTGCAGTGCAGTGAACATTCAAAATAAAAAGAATAATAAACAGAAAACAGAAAAAACAAGTAAGAATGCTCTAGTCGAGACGGCTCGACTAGGAGATACCCTGAGCCCTGCGAAGTGCCGATACTTAAAATATGCTATGCTTAGTTTACATATACATATACTGCAAGCAACACATACACACACACAGACGCACGCTTAAGCACACGCTCTGCCAACTGCGCAGTTGACGTAGCGACAGCGCTTGGGCTGCAAGAGGCTTATGTTGTGGAAATTAAATGTTTAATAACTTTTTTTTTAGCAGGACTTTTTGATTCAAGGCATGATTATGTTATTCATATGTGTGTATGTGCCGAAGCACAAGTCTCTAGTATTTGAAATGCGTTTTTTGCAAATTTAGGGCGAAGGGGGCGTGGCATCCAAAATCCAAAAATTACAAAATGTCAGTATTCACAACAGGAATCTATGTAGTGAATTTCAGGTCTCTAGCTCTTACGGTACGTAAAAGAGCCGAAAAGTTATCGAAATTTATCGATAAAAAGAGAACGGGAAGAGTTATCGAATTTTTCAAAAAAAACTCGTATAGCGTATGGTATTCAGGAGTATACATGTCAAATTTCAGCACTCTAGCTTCTGTGGTTTACGAGATCGCTGCGTTCACACAGACGGACAGACTGACGGACAGACGGACAGGGCTATTTCAACTCAGCTCATCGAGCTGATCAGGAATATATATACTTTGAATGGTCTGCGACGTCTCCTTCTGCCTGTTACATACATTTTCACAAAAACATTATACCCTGATTTCACATTTTCAATGGGCTCAGGGTATAAAAAGACAAAGTACCCAAACACGCAAAAAAAGCATAAGTTAATAAGTTATAACTGTTCAACTTCCTAAAACGAATAGAAGTCTCAGTCAGAAATGAAGAAATAATCTTTAATCTGTACATACATATATACATACATAGGTTCAAGTACACTGAAAAAATTTTTTGTTGTAAAAAAAAAAAAAAATAATAATAATAATAATAATAATAATAATAAAAGAAAGAACCATCTTACAGTAGAATTATATCACATCGCCAACCAAGTGTCGAAATAAAAATTTTTAGTTTTAGTGCAAAACAAAACCATAGGAAATAGGAACTCATGAAAGTTCCCAATTAACTAACAATGAACTAATGAAATATAGGAATATATAAATATATATATAATATAAAAAAAAAAATAATAATAATAAATAAAATAAAATTAAAAATAAATAAATAAATACAAAAATAAATAAATAAATAAATAAAAAAATAAATAAATAAATACAAAAAAAAAAAAATGAAAATAAATAAATAAATAAATCACCACAATAATAATAATAAATAAAACGAAAAAAAAAACAAAAAAATTAAATAAGTAAATAAAAAAAAATAATATTGCATGCGAAGATGCAAGAAGTTACAATTTTTAAACAAATCTAATTCAACTTAACCCTAATTTACCACACCACGAGGAAAGGCCTTTCACCGTTGGGAGAAAACAAAAAAACTCATCAAAATCGTAAGTGTTTACTTCTTTCTTCTTCGCTTATTTATTGAAAAAACCATTTAAATAAAAACAACCCCAATAAAAAAAAAAAAAATAAAAATAAAAATATAAATAATAATAATAATAATAATAATAATTTTTTTTTCTTGAATGCAGAAAAAAAAATTAAATAACATATAAATAACATAAAATGATATCAAATAAAATGAGTCCACATTTATTGAAATTATCTAATCATATACGTCAGCTATAAATCATATTATATAGTAAAATTCTTTAGCTTTCAAGAAGTTTTTTTTTATTTTTCTTTAGAATGTATATCCCGTGTTGTATTAATGATTGAGTTTTTATTAAATAAGAATGTTATTGAATTGTGAAACGAAAAATTTATGGTCTTAGACATTTATTGGTGAAAAATGTGTCGGTAAATGAGTCGACGATAGGTCAGTGTAATGAGGTAGTGAGTTGGTGTGTTTCGCTTTGGGGTTTTCCGAAACGGAAGAAATCAGGAAACCATGGTAGGGAGGGGCGAGAACACCTGTGCCAACCTCCATCTTGGCCACTGGTACTGGTTTTCTTGACCAAGTGTTGTGCCAGTCTTCCCTTGTGTTGGCTTTTGTTGTTGTCCCCATATTTCGGAGTACAGCTCCAACCTATCTCAGGGATCATAACAAATTAAAATTAATGTACATCGGCCGTGAGGTAGCTAAGAACTCCCCCACACTCCCGAATGAGCTACGAAACTAGAAGATTCCGTTCAGCTACTTCGCGACCGCAGGAAGGTACCACGGCTTCACTTTAACTTTGCCGCAATGTGCGAAGGAGCTGGAACATTCCGTACAGAGTCATTCTTACCCAATGGCTCAAGTACAAAATGATAATTTAAAAATTTTTGTCACATATTCCTATGTGTGTATATGCCGAAGCACAAGTATCTAGTATTTGAAATACGTGGTTTGAAAATTTTTGGCGAAGGAGTCGTGACATCCAAAATTTAACAAAAACCAAAATTGAAATAAACACACAATACTAACAACAAAATTTTAACACTCTAGCTATAAAGATGAATTAGATAGAATTTTTGAGCTGAATATCATTTTCGTTTTTAATCGATATCAATAAAATGGAATGAGTTATTGAATTATGAAGACAAATCTGACCTGCGCGTGCTATACAAGGAACTACATAAAAAATTTCAAGTCTCTAGCTCTTGTGGATGCTGAGATCGACGCGTTCATACATACGGACAGAGAGATGGACTTTCTAATTCAAACTTATCGGGCATGAATATGTTCAAGCATGAACACAGATCTCGCCATGTGGTGATAACATAATAATAGATTACAAAACGTAAAGATAATGTTACAAAATTCAGTACGTGTGATCCTCTTTCATGTTCGTAAGAGACGCCTGAAATAAGATAAGACTAACATAGAACTCATGTGTTTGCATAGCACACATGTTAGAATGTAAGAAATGTCAATGTATTTGAGAGATGCTCTTCTCTTACTTCTCAAACGAGGTATTTAAGGAGAAGGATTTAAAAGAATAAAACAGTTCAATTTATGTGCTCAAACTATAACGTTGTACCATTATTTACAAATATGTTATTGCTAAGTGTGTATATGCCGAAGCACAAGTATCTAGTATTTGAAATATGTGGTTTGCAAATTTTTGGGCGAAGGAGGCGTGGCATCCAAAACCAAATTGTATTAAACACACAATGGATGCTGATATCGACACGTTCACACATACGGACAGACAGACAGATGGACTTTCTTATTAAAACTTGTAGGGCATAATTATGTGTATATGCCAAAGCACTAGATACTTATCTAGTATTTGATATACGTGGTTCACAAATATTCACACTTTCAGGGCAGGATGATGTTATTCCTATGTGTGTATATGCCGAAGCACAAGTAGCTAGTATTTAAAATACGTGGTTTTCAAATTTTTGGGGGAGGAGTCGTGGCATCCAAAATTTATCAAAAACAAATTGTATTATACACACAATGGATGCTGAGATCGACACGTTCACACATACGGACAGACAGACAGATGGACTTTGTTATTCACACTTTCAGGACAGGATTATGTTTTTCATATGTGTGTATGTGCAGAAGCACAAGTATCTAGTATTTGAAATACGTGGTTTGCAAATATTTGGCAAAGTAGGCGTGGCATCCAAAATTTAACAAAAACCAAATTGTATTTAACACACAATGGATGCTGAGATCGACACGTTCACACATACGGACAGACAGACAGATGGACTTTGTTATTCACACTTTCAGGACAGGATTATGTTTTTCATATGTGTGTATGTGCAGAAGCACAAGTATCTAGTATTTGAAATACGTGGTTTGCTAATTTTTGGCGAAGGAGTCGTGGCATCCAAAATTTAACAAAACTATTTTATTATACACACAATGGATGCTGAGATCGACACGTTCACACATACGGACAGACAGACAGATGGACTTTCTTATTCACACTTTCAAGGCAGGATTATGTTTTTCATATGTGTGTATGTGCAGAAGCACAAGTATCTAGTATTTGAAATACGTGGTTTGCAAATTCTTGGCAAAGGAGTCGTGGCATCCAAAATTTAACAAAAACCAAATTGTATTTAACACAATGGATGCTCATATCGACGCATTCACACATACGGACAGACAGGCAGATGGACTTTCTTATTCACACTTTCAGGGCAGGATGATGTTATTCCTATGTGTGTATATGCCGAAGCACAAGAAGCTAGTATTTGAAATACGTGGTTTGCAGATTTTTGGGGGAGGAGTCGTGGCATCCAAAATTTATCAAAAACAAATTGTATTATACACACAATGGATGCTGAGATCGACACGTTCACACATATGGACAGACAGACAGATGGACTTTGATATTCTCACTTTCAGGGCAGGATTATGTTTTTTATATGTGTGTATGTGCAGAAGCACAAGTATCTAGTATTTGAAATACGTGGTTTGCAAATATTTGGCAAAGTAGGCGTGGCATCCAAAATTTAACAAAAACCAAATTGTATTTAACACAATCGATGCTCATATCGACGCATTCACACATACGGACAGACAGACAGATGGACTTTCTTATTCACACTTTCAGGACAGGATTATGTTTTTCATATGTGTGTATGTGCCAAAGCACAAGTAGCTAGTATTCGAAATACGTGTTTTGCTAATTTTGGCGAAGGAGGCGTGGCATCCAAAATTTAACAAAAACCAAATTGTATTAAACACACAATGGATACTGAGATCGACGCGTTCACACACACGGACAGACAGACAGATGGACTTTCTAATTCAAACTTTTAGGGCATGCTTATGTTATTCCTATGTGTGTATATGCCGAAGCACAAGTATCTAGTATTTTAAATACGTGTTTTGCTTATTTTTGGCGAAGGAGGCGTGGCATCCAAAATTTAACCAAAACCAAATTGTATTAAACACAATGGATGCTCATATCGACGCATTCACACATACGGACAGACAGGCAAATGGACTTTCTTATTCAAAGTTTTGGAGCATGATTAAGTTATTCCTATGTGTGCATATGCCGAAGCACAAGTATCTAGTATTTGATATACGTGTTTTGCTAATTTTTGGCGAAGGAGGCGTGGCATCCAAAATTTAACCAAAACCAAATTGTATTCAATACAATGGATACTCATATCGACGCATTCACACATACGGACAGACAGGCAAATGGACTTTCTTATTCAAAGTTTTGGAGCATGATTTAGTTATTCCTATATGTGTATATGCCGAATCATATACCTGCGCGTGCTATACCCTGTATATCTACATACAAAATTTCAAGTCTCTAGCTCTTATGGATGCTGAGATAGCCGCTTTCGCGCATACGGACAGACGGACAGACAGACAGATGGACTTTCTTATTCATACTTTCAGGGCATGATTATGTTATTCATATGTGTGTATATGCCGAGGCACAAGTAGCTAGTATTCGAAATACGTGTTTTGCTAATTTTAGCGAAGGAGGCGTGGCATCCAAAATTTAACCAAAACTTTCAGGGCATGATTATGTTATTCATATGTGTGTATGTGCCGAAGCACAAGTCTCTAGTATTTGAAATGCGTTTTTTGCAAATTTAGGGCGAAGGGGGCGTGGCATCCAAAATCCAAAAATTACAAAATGTCAGTATTCACAACAGGAATCTATGTAGTGAATTTCAGGTCTCTAGCTCTTACGGTACGTAAAAGAGCCGAAAAGTTATCGAAATTTATCGATAAAAAGAGAACGGGAAGAGTTATCGAATTTTTAAAAAAAACTCGTATAGCGTATGGTATTCAGGAGTATACATGTCAAATTTCAGCACTCTAGCTTCTGTGGTTTACGAGATCGCTGCGTTCACACAGACGGACGGACGGACGGACGGACGGACAGACGGACAGGACTATTTCAACTCAGCTCATCGAGCTGATCAAGAATATATATACTTTGTGTGGTCTGCGACGTCTCCTTCTGCCTGTTACATACATTTTCACAAAAACATTATACCCTGATTTCCCATTTTCAATGGGCTCAGGGTATAAAAATACAAAGTACCCAAACACGCAAAAAAAGCATAAGTTAATAAGTTATAGCTGTTCAACTTCCTAAAACGAATAGAAGTCTCAGTCAGAAATGAAGAAATAATCTTTAATCTGTACATACATATATACATACATAGGTTCAAGTACACTGAAAAAATTTTTTGTTGTAAAAAAAAAAAAAAATAATAATAATAATAATAATAATAATAATAATAATAATAATAATAAAAGAAAGAACCATCTTACAGTAGAATTATATCACATCGCCAACCACGTGTCGAAATAAAAATTTTTAGTTTTAGTGCAGAACAAAACCATAGGAAATAGGAACTCATGAAAGTTCCCAATTAACTAACAATGAACTAATGAAATATAGGAATATATAAATATATATATGTTGGAGCATCACTTGTACTATTGTTGGTTGACATGGCTTTAGCGCAGCGAGTTTCGTTTGCACACAGATCCCAAATACGACTGACTTGCAACTGCCTGTGTTCATCGAATTATATTGTGCTTACCGAACCACGCTCGGCGACAGCTTCTGTAGCTGTTGCCTCGCTAAAACGGGACTTTCTCGAACTACAAAGCAACATCGGCAACTTCTTGGAATTATAATTCTTAAGAATATTCTCGACGAGGCACTAATACACACCTAGTGCTACTCTCACACATATTACCAGCACGAATCAACACAGTGCCAGCATAATTTCCAACTAATTACACTCCGACACGGCCATCCTGACCACAACACGACCTCGTGTAATTTTACAACAATGCTTTACCACTTAAATCATTTCCTTCATAAATTATCTATTAAAATTTAATTTTAACATTTTCATCCTCCATACAACTTTATCAATTACAACTACCAAATTTTAGTTTCAACTTTTAATATCCTACAAATTCTAAATCCAACTCTTTGCTTCACTCTTAAACAATTCATCTTTAAATTAATTTATTTTATTATTCATTCTTTTCATTATCATAAACCCAACTGGTTCCGATATCCATCATCTTATGCGCCACACGCCATGATCAAAACATTTGTTTTGCACTTGTGCTTGCATTATGACAAATTCTTTCAAGTTTTATAATCAGCCTTTCAGGCATCCATACTGTCTCTTTCAACAGTTTCAATTGTCAGTGCTGTCTCTTTCAACAGTTTCAACCATTTCATTACTGTCTCTTTCAACAGTTTCAATTGTCAGTGCTGTCTCTTTCAACAGTTTCAACCATTTCATTACTGTCTCTTTCAACAGTTTCAACCATATCATTACTGTCTCTTTCAACAGTTTCAACCATATCATTACTGTCTCTTTCAACAGTTTCAACCATTTCATTACTGTCTCTTTCAACAGTTTCAACCATTTCATTACTGTCTCTTTCAACAGTTTCTTTTATGTCAATACTGTCTCTTTCAACAGTTTCTTTTATGTCAATACTGTCTCTTTCAACAGTTTCTTTTATGCTATCATTTAAAGCCTCTTCACTACTTTCTAGTTCAACTGGTACATACTCCTCTGGCAATTTTCTTATATCTTCGTGAGCGTACTTATATTTTCTATTGTTTGTCAATGAGATAAGGATATATCTATCTCCGTCTAACACTTCAGCTATTTGTAAAGGGCCTCTAAACTTTGAACTTAATTTTGTTTGATGCCTTTCTTCATTTTTTAACAACACAAAATCTCCTACTTTGTATCCAACAACCTTAGCCTTGGTTTTATCAAAATGATCTTTACTATATGCTGCAGCTGCTGATATATTTTGCACTGCTCGAGCTCTTGATTCTGCCAAATCAACCTCTTGTGTTATGTCACATGGTGGAAGCAACCCCAACGGGCGAGCAACTTTTCCAATAAACAATTCTAAGGGACTTGCCTTTGTCACTCGACCTACTGTACAATTTAAGGCTAACTGTACTTCGCCCAATGCGTCCTGCCAAGATCTGTTGCTAGTCTCAACTGCCGTTAGTAGGTTTTTCAAAGTGCTCATTATACGTTCCACCTGTCCATTGGCCCTACTTGCACCTGTCGCAATCAAATGTAAATTTATTTTTTGTTGAGAACAAAACTCACTAAATTTAGAGCTGGCAAAACACCTACCCTGGTCTGCTATTATGCGGTTTGGTACTCCAAACAAAGATACTGCCGATTTCACAGCACCTATACAATTGTCGGCATCAATCTTGAGTGTGTGTGTTAAATAAACAAATTTAGTAAAAGCGTCTACCTGGACAATGACATACTCTTTTTTATCAGACTTGCCACTCAACTTTCCAGTTATGTCTATGTGTATCGTGTGCCAAGGTATGTCAATTTTTGGTATTGGATGAAGTCTAGCCTGTATTTTACCTGATGATGACTTTGATATTTTGCAAGTAATACAGCTTTCAACAAACTTTCGTATGTACTTAGACATATGATCAAACCAATAATAATCATAAGCCTTATCTAAAGTCTTCTCCCAACCTAAATGCATAATTGACTCGTGAATCTGATTTATTACAGACCATCTAAATGCTCTTGGAACAATTGGCAAGGAACGAGTTCTACCGTTTCTCTGAATTTTCCGATAAATTATTCCTGCTCTTAGCTCGTAAGTTCTTGCAATGTCCTCGGCAAGAGAATTATCTTTAAATTTATTCACAATATTGATAATATCGGAATCTTTGCGCTGTTCAGCCATAAGCCATTCACTAGATATCTCTGCCAGATTGACCCGTTTCTCAGAAATTTTACAAGTTTCAATCGCATCCGCGGATGGAAGATTTCTGGAAAAGAAGTCAACATGAGCCATTCGTTTACCCTCCCTATACTGCAAATCAAATGAGAACGACTGTAAATAAGCCCACCATCTTTGAGCTCTGGGAGATAGTTCACTTTTGGTTCTTGATGCTTTAAGTGAATTACAATCAGTAAAAACAACAAAATCTCTACCGGTTAAATAATGACGAAAATGCTTTATAGCCATGACAACCGCGAGAGTTTCCAATTCATAAGAATGGTATCGTGACTCAGCAGGTGAAGCAGCCTTGCTGAAAAACTCAACGACATGAGGCCTATTATTGATTTTATGTAATAAGATAGCACCGTATCCCCGAGAACTTGCATCAGTATGCAATTCAATTGGATATTGCGGGTCAAAAATAACTAAAACTGGCTTCCTAGTAAGGATAGAAATAACTTTCTGTCTTATTTGTTCATGTTCAGGCTTCCAAATAAAATCGTTCCTCAAATATTCATCGCCCAAAACATGGAATAACATTTCAATACAATGATTGTTAATTTCTACATTGCTAAGTATTTGCAATGTACTACAAATACTGTCATTGCCAATACCTTTCAATAAAACTACATTGTTAATTCTTTTACCAACTAGCTTAGTACTTATCTTTTGTTTAATTAAAGAACATTCCGCTCCAGAGTCAAATGTTGTCGTGAAAACAACGCCATGATGAATCATCTCTCCTTTGGGCTCGACAACTTCACAAATCTGCACTCTCTTCACCTGATGCATATCCTTGACCTTGTCTATTTTGGGCTCACTGCAATGAGTTGAAATGTGTCCAACTTCGCCACACTTGAAACAGGTTACATTTGATTGCTGTTGTCGACCAAACACGCTCTTGCCACTATGCTCTGCAACACGGGGAGAAAGACTACGTTGCTGTCTAGCTCTACATTCAGCCATCTTGTGACCCAATTTTCCACAAAAATGACAATTTATCGTTGAAACTTTCTGCCGTTTTATGTCGGTTGAAGCTGTTTCTCCTTGTAAAGATTTCTTCCGTTTGTTGAATGTGAAAGCTTTAAGCTCGGTCTGTAGTTCACTCCTGGTGCGCACGTTTGAAGTAAAGACTAGACGTTGTAATCTGTTATCAATATGAGACAACTGGGCAAGCGTCACAGAAACAGCAATCTCCTCCACATCCATATTACGCCATTTATTGATGAGTGCCGTCACCATGCGACTTGCATAATTGGAGAGACAATCTCCGTCTGTCGGACTATTTGATAACATAGTCAAAAACATAGCAGCTGGTGTTTCCACACTGGTAAAACGCTGAACGAAAAGTTCCTTGAACTCAGCCCAATTTATTCCGGGATAACATATTTGTGAAAGCCACTGCGACGCACTGCCTTCCAACGCTGCACTCAAAGCCATCACCAACGCACTGCCTTCTATGGCATTCTCGGCTAAAATTATATTTACTGTAGCGCACCACGCGGACGCGTCGGCGCCAACAAGATCTGCATTAAATTTCGGCAACACTACTGTATTATTATTTGTTGTTTCAGATGGCGCTGATTTTATTGCTTTAACAAGTTCGATTAAATTTTTGTTTTGCATTTCCATTAACACTCGCCATGGATCATTTGGCATATTAGGTAGCGAACCAGATCCCACTTCTGATGTTGGAGCATCACTTGTACTATTGTTGGTTGACATGGCTTTAGCGCAGCGAGTTTCGTTTGCACACAGATCCCAAATACGACTGACTTGCAACTGCCTGTGTTCATCGAATTATATTGTGCTTACCGAACCACGCTCGGCGACAGCTTCTGTAGCTGTTGCCTCGCTAAAACGGGACTTTCTCGAACTACAAAGCAACATCGGCAACTTCTTGGAATTATAATTCTTAAGAATATTCTCGACGAGGCACTAATACACACCTAGTGCCACTCTCACACATATTACCAGCACGAATCAACACAGTGCCAGCATAATTTCCAACTAATTACACTCCGACATATATAATATAAAAAAAAAAAAAAATAATAATAAATAAAATAAAGTTAAAAATAAATAAATAAATACAAAAATAAATAAATAAATAAATAAAAAATAAATAAATAAATAAAAAAAAAAAAAAAAAAAAATGAAAATAAATAAATAAATAAATCACCACAATAATAATAATAAATAAAACGAAAAAAAAAAAACAAAAAAATTAAATAAGTAAATAAAAAAAAAATAATATTGCATGCGAAGATGCAAGAAGTTACAATTTTTAAACAAATCTAATTCAACTTAACCCTAATTTACCACACCACGAGGAAAGGCCTTTCACCGTTGGGAGAAAACAAAAAAACTCATCAAAACCGTTAGTGTTTACTTCTTTCTTCTTCGCTTATTTATTGAAAAAACCATTTAAATAAAAACAACCCCAATAAAAAAAAAATAAAAATAAAAATATAAATAATAATAATAATAATAATAATAATAATAATAATAATAATAATTGTTTTTTTTCTTGAATGCCGAAAAAAAATTAAATAACATATAAATAACATAAAATGATATCAAATAAAATGAGTCCACATTTATTGAAATTATCTAATCATATACGTCAGCTATAAATCATATTATATAGTAAAATTCTTTAGCTTTTAAGAAGTTTTTTTTTATTTTTCTTTAGAATGTATATCCCGTGTTGTATTAATGATTGAGTTTTTATTAAATAAGAATGTTATTGAATTGTGAAACGAAAAATTTATGGTCTTAGACATTTATTGGTGAAAAATGTCGGTAAGAGTCGACGATAGGTCAGTGTAATGGGGTAGTGAGTTGGTGTGTTTCGCTTTGGGGTTTTCCGAAACGGAAGAAATCAGGAAACCATGGTAGGGAGGGGCGAGAACACCTGTGCCAACCTCCATCTTGGCCACTGGTACTGGTTTATTGACCAAGTGTTGTGCCAGTCTTCCCTTGTGTTGGCTTTTGTTGTTGTCCCCATATTTCGGAGTACAGCTCCAACCTATCTCAGGGATCTTAACAAATTAAAATTAATGTACATCGGCCGTGAGGTAGCTAAGAACTCCCCCACACTCCCGAATGAGCTACGAAACTAGAAGATTCCGTTCAGCTACCTCGCGACCGCAGGAAGGTACCACGGCTCCACTTTAACTTTGCCGCAATGTGCGAAGGAGCTGGAACATTCCGTACAGAGTCATTCTTACCCAATGGCTCAAGTACAAAATGATAATTTAAAAATTTTTGTCACATATTCCTATGTGTGTATATGCCGAAGCACAAGTATCTAGTATTTGAAATACGTGGTTTGAAAATTTTTGGCGAAGGAGTCGTGACATTCAAAATTTAACAAAAACCAAAATTGAAATAAACATACAATACTAACAACAAAATTTTAACACTCTAGCTATAAAGATGAATTAGATAGAATTTTTGAGCTGAATATCATTTTCGTTTTTAATCGATATCAATAAAATGGAATGAGTTATTGAATTATGAAGACAAATCTGACCTGCGCGTGCTATACAAGGAACTACATAAAAAATTTCAAGTCTCTAGCTCTTGTGGATGCTGAGATCGACGCGTTCATACATACGGACAGAGAGATGGACTTTCTAATTCAAACTTATCGGGCATGAATATGTTCAAGCATGAACACAGATCTCGCCATGTGGTGATAACATAATAATAGATTACAAAACGTAAAGATAATGTTACAAAATTCAGTATGTGTGATCCTCTTTCATGTTCGTAAGAGACGCCTGAAGTAAGATAAGACTAACATAGAACTCATGTGTTTGCATAGGACACATGTTAGAATGAAAGAAATGTCAATGTATTTGAGAGATGCTCTTCTCTTACTTCTCAAACGAGGTATTTAAGGAGAAGGATTTAAAAGAATAAAACAGTTCAATTTATGTGCTCAAACTATAACGTTGTACCATTATTTACAAATATGTTATTGCTAAGTGTGTATATGCCGAAGCACAAGTATCTAGTATTTGAAATATGTGGTTTGCAAATTTTTGGGCGAAGGAGGCATGGCATCCAAAATTTATCAAAAACAAATTGTATTATACACACAATGGATGCTGAGATCGACACGTTCACACATACGGACAGACAGACAGATGGACTTTGTTATTCACACTTTCAGGACAGGATTATGTTTTTTATATGTGTGTATGTGCAGAAGCACAAGTATCTAGTATTTGAAATACGTGGTTTCCAAATATTTGGCAAAGTAGGCGTGGCATCCAAAATTTAACAAAAACCAAATTGTATTTAACACAATCGATGCTCATATCGACGCATTCACACATACGGACAGACAGACAGATGGACTTTCTTATTCACACTTTCAAGGCAGGATTTTGTGTTTCATATATGTGTATGTGCCAAAGCACAAGTATCTAGTATTTGAAATACGTGGTTTGCTAATTTTTGGCGAAGGAGTCGTGGCATCCAAAATTTAACAAAAATATTTTATTATACACACAATGGATGCTGAGATCGACACGTTCACACATACGGACAGACAGACAGATGGACTTTCTTATTCACACTTTCAAGGCAGGATTATGTTTCTCATATGTGTGTATGTGCAGAAGCACAAGTATCTAGTATTTGAAATACGTGGTTTGCAAATTCTTGGCAAAGGAGTCGTGGCATCCAAAATTTAACAAAAACCAAATTGTATTTAACACAATGGATGCTCATATCGACGCAATCACACATACGGACAGACAGGCAGATGGACTTTCTTATTCACACTTTCAGGGCAGGATGATGTTATTCCTATGTGTGTATATGCCGAAGCACAAGTAGCTAGTATTTGAAATATGTGGTTTGCAAATTTTTGGGCGAAGGAGGCGTGGCATCCAAAACCAAATTGTATTAAACACACAATGGATGCTGATATCGACACGTTCACACATACGGACAGACAGACAGATGGACTTTCTTATTAAAACTTGTAGGGCATAATTATGTGTATATGCCAAAGCACTAGATACTTATCTAGTATTTGATATACGTGGTTCACAAATATTCACGCTTTCAGGGCAGGATGATGTTATTCCTATGTGTGTATATGCCGAAGCACAAGTAGCTAGTATTTAAAATACGTGGTTTTCAAATTTTTGGGGGAGGAGTCGTGGCATCCAAAATTTATCAAAAACAAATTGTATTATACACACAATGGATGCTGAGATCGACACGTTCACACATACGGACAGACAGACAGATGGACTTTGTTATTCACACTTTCAGGACAGGATTATGTTTTTTAATATGTGTGTATGTGCAGAAGCACAAGTATCTAGTATTTGAAATACGTGGTTTGCAAATATTTGGCAAAGTAGGCGTGGCATCCAAAATTTAACAAAAACCAAATTGTATTTAACACAATCGATGCTCATATCGACGCATTCACACATACGGACAGACAGACAGATGGACTTTCTTATTCACACTTTCAAGGCAGGATTATGTTTTTCATATGTGTGTATGTGCAGAAGCACAAGTATCTAGTATTTGAAATACGTGGTTTGCAAATATTTGGCAAAGTAGGCGTGGCATCCAAAATTTAACAAAAACCAAATTGTATTTAACACACAATGGATGCTGAGATCGACACGTTCACACATACGGACAGACAGACAGATGGACTTTGTTATTCACACTTTCAGGACAGGATTATGTTTTTTATATGTGTGTATGTGCCAAAGCACAAGTATCTAGTATTTGAATTACGTGGTTTGCAGATTTTTGGGGGAGGAGTCGTGGCATCCAAAATTTATCAAAAACAAATTGTATTATACACACAATGGATGCTGAGATCGACACGTTCACACATACGGAAAGACAGACAGATGGACTTTGTTATTCACACTTTCAGGGCAGGATTATGTTTTTTATATGTGTGTATGTGCAGAAGCACAAGTATCTAGTATTTGAAATACGTGGTTTGCAAATAATTGGCAAAGTAGGCGTGGCATCCAAAGTTAACAAAAACCAAATTGTATTTAACACAATCGATGCTCATATCGACGCATTCACACATACGGACAGACAGACAGATGGACTTTCTTATTCACACATTCAGGACAGGATTATGTTTTTCATATGTGTGTATGTGCCAAAGCACAAGTAGCTAGTATTCGAAATACGTGTTTTGCTAATTTTGGCGAAGGAGGCGTGGCATCCAAAATTTAACCAAAACCAAATTGTATTAAACACACAATGGATACTGAGATCGACGCGTTCACACACACGGACAGACAGACAGATGGACTTTCTAATTCAAACTTTTAGGGCATGATTATGTTATTCCTATGTGTGTATATGCCGAAGCACAAGTATCTAGTATTTTTAATACGTGTTTTGCTTATTTTTGGCGAAGGAGGCGTGGCATCCAAAATTTAACCAAAACCAAATTGTATTAAACACAATGGATGCTCATATCGACGCATTCACACATACGGACAGACAGGCAAATGGACTTTCTTATTCAAAGTTTTGGAGCATGATTAAGTTATTCCTATGTGTGCATATGCCGAAGCACAAGTATCTAGTATTTGATATTCGTGGTTTGCAAATTTTTGGCGGAGTCGTGGCATCCAAAATTTAACAAAAACCACAATTGAAATAAACACACAATACTAACAACAAAGTTTTAACACTCTAGCTATAAAGATGAATTAGATAGAATTTTTGAGTTGAATCTCGTTTTCGTTTGTAATCGATGTCAATAAAATGGAATGAGTTATCGAATTATGAAGACAACCTTGACCTGCGCGTGCTATACAGGAAACTACATAAAAAATTGCAAGTCTCTAGCACTTGTGGATGCTGAGATCGACGCGTTGACACATATGGACAGACAGACAGATGGACTTTCTAATTCAAACTTTTAGGGCATGATTATGTTATTCCTATGTGTGTATATTCCGAAGCATATACCTGCGCGTGCTATACCCTGTATACCTACATAAAAAATTTCAAGTCTCTAGCTCTTATGGATGCTGAGATAGCCGCTTTCGCACATACGGACAGACGGACAGACAGACAGATGGACTTTCTTATTCATACTTTCAGGGCATGATTATGTTATTCATATGTGTTTATATGCCGAAGACTGAGTGTAGCAACGGGCCGTGCTTCCTGTGTGTAATCCACGGGCGCAGGTGTCATGGCAGGCCAATTTGCAGATCGATGCGTAGGTTGTTATGGTGTCATCTTGCAGTTGAAGCACAGTTTGTTCGTAGGATACGGGGAGGATGTCGACCTTTGTACATATGAAATTAATTCTGGGATACTCAATTATAATATGGATAATGTTTTTAGACTGGAGGACCTTAATATTAGATGCTTCTATTAAACTTACTATGGGGACTTCTGTGGGATGTTCAATGAGCACAGACTTTAAATCGTCTTGGTCGAAAATTGTTGAATTTATAATGTTGGCTTTAGCAAGCGTGATTGTGAGCATTAACTTTTGAATTTCTGTTATTAACATTCTATTTCTGGCTAGTAATGCCTCATATAAGTGTGAAGTGTCAACTAATTCATTTTTCTTGGCTTTTATTATTTGATTAACAGTATCTGTAAGCTGGTTTATTTGCTTTTGAGTTTCAGAGTTTATTGCTACCTGTCTATTGTTTGAGTCTATCAATTTTGATTCAGTAATTTTGATTCTTTCTAAATCCGTGGCATCAGGTGTACCAGCCACAACCTTGAGTACTGTGCCTAAAAAATCTAAACTTCTGGCAATTCTATGATGTATTTTTAAAATGGACAAAAGACTTTTAATGTGCTTAGCGTCAACATCTAACAGTTTTCGCATGTGTGATTGAGGAAATAATTCAGACAAATGTTCTGTTTCTTCTACTATCTTTGTGAATTCGGATAAGTTGCTTGAGTGCCTGACATAGTCTCGTTGTTCCCATACCAGTACACTTCCATCTATTATAGAAATGTAATCGGAATGTGAATAGTCGGTGACCCGAGCGGTTACTAATGTCAGTAAGAATGGAAGTGAACAAATAAGCCTGCAAGGAAAAAATGAAATTAAATCTATTGTATTTCTTAACTTATTATTTAACTTAAACTCGTATTATTTCAGGTTGTCCTTGTGGACCACCCTAATGAACACAGACGTTCCTAGGTCTGCTTGGATCACTTCCTCCGTGCACAGGGGTGATAGCTTGTTTCCCAGTCTCTTGTTTGACTTCACAAAGACTTTTTCCCCTACATCAAACACTCTATTTTGTCTGTTCGGATTTATTCTTTCTAACTGTACTTGTTGAACTTTTTCGATCTTGTTTGCGATGGTCTCCCTAAATTCATCAGTAGATGAGTGAATTATTTCAATTGGTTTCATGCCAGTTACTGAATGCAGCGATCTATTGTATTCTCGTGTCGCTTGTAGAATTAGTTCGACTGTGTCGTCGATCTTTTTTTCCAATTTAAGACACCTGGCAATTTCTGCCAATGTATTATGAAACCGTTCTACTTGACCGTTGGAGGTACGATGTAATGGGGGTGCATTTACAACATCGATTCCATAGTTGTTCTTTAACTGTGAAGTAATGGTTTCTGAACTAAATGCCGCTTCATTGTCACAGTAAATGATCTTAGTTTTTGGAAAAAAATTCACGGCTTGTATGATTGGTCCTTTTACATCTGCTATAGTACGAGAAACTATTGGTTGCACGATTGCAAATTTCGAGAACTTTTCAACACACGTCAGAAACTGCTTTTTGTCGATTGAAAAAATATCGATGTGCAACCTTTCGCCAGAGTGTGACGGAACTGGCGTCTCACCGAGGAACTGTTTCTTAGGATGCCTGACATATTTGGAGCGGGTACATATTTAGCAATTTGCTACAGTTGCTGTCAAAATTCTATTAATTTTTGGAAAATAATACTCTTCCAAAATTTGCTTGCAATTCTCTTGTGCTGCCCTATGCGCACGGTTATGTTCAGTTATTGCTATTTCCCTCTGCACTACTTTATCTGGAATGTCAACTCCCATTTTCTTACAGTATCGGAATTTTGTCGATGGGAAACTTTGCACTAACTCGTGCTGGATACTAGCCACTGTTGGGAGATCACAATGTAATGCATTCACTACATTGGGATTAACTACCGTCTTTACTTCGTTCAAGACATTGTTTTCTCCGGTAAAATGTATTATATGACGTGTTTTTTCGCCAAACAGGATAACATTTATTTTTAGAGCAAATTGGGCTTCTTCCAAAACTATTTGGTTTCTAAAAACGTTCACAGGGTTTTCCGAAGCTTCTATCGTGTAAGTTACCGATAACTCACTGTGGATTGTTGCCGTATCGGATACTACTTCACTTTGCAGCGCATTCACATTTTGGCGCGAAAGAGCGTCTGCTACGTGGTTTTCTTTACCCGGTTTGCAGTGGATCTTTGCGTTATGCTCATCAATGTACGCTTTCCATCTTTTTATTTTTGCATTTGGGTTGCGGTCTGACACCGCAAAAGTTAGAGGTTGGTGGTCTGTATAGATATTTATGTCCCTAGTGCCATACAGGTATTGTTGCAACTTTCCAAGAGCCCACACTATGGCTAACAATTCCCTTTCGTTGGTAGCATAGTGTGACTCGCTTTCTTTAAGTGTTCTAGAAATCATGGTGATGAGCCTGTTTTCTTGCGATAGAACAGCACCGATACCGTTTGCGGAAGCATCCTTCGTTAGATCGAATGGCTTCTTGAAATCTGGATACTTAAGAATTACATCTTCAGAAGCCAAAACGTTTCTTAGCCTCTCGAATGCATCAATTTGTGAATCATTGAATTCAATGGGAGTCTTCTTTGACATATGTTTGCTTATGGACCCATTTTCTCCTTTAAGCAAATTTGTCAAAGGTCTTGCAATTGCAGCAAAGTCTTTTATGAAGCAACGGTAGTAGCTGGCTAATCCCAGGAATGACCTCAGCTCGTATAAGCTTTTTGGTTCTGGATAATCCTGGATGGCTCTTACCTTTTCTGGATCAGTTTTTGCGCCACCCATGGTTTACAATAAACCCAATGTATTCTACTCTTTGCTTGAAAAATTGAGTTTTTTCCCTGGAAACTCTCATGTTTGCATCTAACAAGCTCTTTAGAACCCAGTCTATAAGCTTAACATGATCATTTTCGTTTTCAGAAAAAATAATGACGTCATCTACGTAAACATAGCAAGTTTTACCAATTTGTTCACGCAAGACGTCGTCAATTGCGCTTTGAAATATGCTACCCGCATTTTTCAAACCGAATGGCAGTCGACAGAACTCGTATTTCCCACCGTTTACAGAGAAAGACGTCTTTTCACGGTAGTTTCCTAAAATCGAGTACCATGCGCTTATTTTTATTACCCTGCTCATCGCACCCTTTTTTATCAACAATCCAAGTTGGGTTGTTGTAGGGCGAGTTCGATGGCCTAATGATGTTGTTCTCTAGCACGTTTTTGATTTCTTTTTTGACGAAATCAGCGACTCCCATTGGATGTGGGTATAGCTTTGAGTGTATTGGCTTGTCGTCTTCTGTTTGGATTGTAGCAACTACAGACGTATTGAATGGCAATGCCTCGTTTGAGGTCGAAAATGCCTTTGATCTATTCAAGATCATGCTTCTTAATTCTTTTTTCACTGCCTCTGGCACGATAATATCATTTACGTTAGTAAAATTAACATTATCACAATAATGAGGCTGTAGCTTTTCGGACACAGAACCATAATTGATTGTACCATTATCAGTATTTAAGGTCGCTCCAACCTGCGTTAACAAATCGAACCCATTATTCCATCAAATGGAGCCAGAGAATCCAATAAAAAGAATGAAGCTGTTTTACCAAAAATGTTTATTAGACACTTCTGGTGGATTTTGTTTGAACCATGGATGGAGCTAACTGTAAAAGGGGAGCTGACCAGGCTTACATTTCTTAGCTCCTTTACGGGGTTAATGTAGTTTTTGGCAGCTCCTGTGTCGATCAGGAATTTTAGTTTCCTCCCAACCAGCTGTCGTTCAATGAACGGTAGCAGGGAGCGTTCCCTAAAAAATTGACCGAATTGTTGCCACTTATGGAGTCATCATCTTCATCAACCTTAACAACTGCGGCTGTGGCAGTGTTATTGTATTCTGTCTCTTGGCTAGTGGTGACATGTTGTATAGTATTTTGCAATCTCTGGCGCCTTTGGCCAGTCATGCGTTCGGAACCTTGCCTTTTTCGGCACTGCTCTCCTTCATTTTGTACGTTGGCACATTGGCCATTTCCAAATGAATTGGTTTGTTTGAATTTTGACACAGTAGATCCTATGTCCATAGGCTCTGATGTTTGGTCGTGTTCCCTTTTTCCCTGTGAGTTCTTATATATAACGTTGGGTGCCAATTATCTTCATTGTGTGTTGCTGCTGGTATCTATGGCTGATGTCCAGCGCTGTTAGGGTTATGATTATGAAGATTACGGTGGAGAGATTACTGGTCTCTCTTATAACTGGCCTTGTGGTACAGTGATATAGAATTAATAATTCAAAGTTTTGCAGCTTATTGCTGGAGCAAAGTTTATTAAACGAGCTTCTCGCTTCGTTGTACGAACAGAACTGACTTAAAGTAATTTGACAAACCAAACTAAAAGCTAAATGAATCAAATGTTACCAAGAAAACTCATACAAGCATCCGGTCGGCAAGCCAACTCATAATTGGTACGCTGCTCTTGCGACCCATGTAAAGTATCCAGCCGCTGAGCGTTGCTACCCGAACGTTGAACTGAGCTACTGCAAAGTCAGCACTTGTGCATGCAGTTGTTTTGTCTAAACAACTGAGTCCGAGGGACACTCATTAACTACTCCCCCCTCCGAACCATGACCGTCCTCGTTCATTTTATAGCTGTTGACGATCTTTTGTATTTTTTTTTAAGCTCGTTTTCTCCTCAGACTCTGGCAGAGGAGGATGGAACCTCTGAAGATGAGGCCGAGACCAGCTCCAGTGATGAATCAAGTTTTAAATGATCCGGCCGATGCTACTTCCCCTTGAAGTTTGTTGATGATATGAAGGTTGTGGTTGTTCATTCTGCAGGTGTCATGGGAGGCCAATTTGCAGATCGATGCGTAGGTGATGGTGTCATCTTTCAGTTGAAGCACAGTTTGTTCGTAGGATACGGGGAGGATGTCGACCTTTCTACATATGAACTTAATTCTGGGATACTCAATTATAATATGGATAATGTTTTCAGACTGGAGGACCTTAATATTAGATGCTTCTATTAAACTTACTATGGGGACTTCTGTGGGATGTTCAATGAGCACAGACTTTAAATCGTCTTGGTCGAAAATTGTTGAATTTATAATGTTGGCTTTAGCAAGCGTGATTGTGAGCATTAACTTTTGAATTTCTGTTATTAACATTCTATTTCTGGCTAGTAATGCCTCATATAAGTGTGAAGTGTCAACTAATTCATTTTTCTTGGCTTTTATTATTTGATTAACAGTATCTGTAAGCTGGTTTATTTGCTTTTGAGTTTCAGAGTTTATTGCTACCTGTCTATTGTTTGAGTCTATCAATTTTGATTCAGCAATTTTGATTCTTTCTAAATCCGTGGCATCAGGTGTGCCAGCCACAACCTTTAGTACTGTGCCTAAAAAATCTAAACTTTTGGCAATTCTATGATGAATTTTTAAAACGGACAAAAGACTTTTAATGTGCTTAGCGTCAACATCTAACACTTCTACACTTCTACACTTCCATCTATTATAGGAATGTAATCGGAATGTGAATAGTCGGTGACCCGAGCGGTTACTAATGTCAGTAAGAATGGAAGTGAACAAATAAGCCTGCAAGGAAAAAATGAAATTAAATCTATTGTATTTCTTAACTTATTATTTAACTTAAACTCGTATTATTTCAGGTTGTCCTTGTGGACCACCCTAATGAACACAGACGTTCCTAGGTCTGCTTGGATCACTTCCTCCGTGCACAGGGGTGATAGCTTGTTTCCCAGTCTCTTGTTTGACTTCACAAAGACTTTTTCCCCTACATCAAACACTCTATTTTGTCTGTTCGGATTTATTCTTTCTAACTGTACTTGTTGAACTTTTTCGATCTTGTTTGCGATGGTCTCCCTAAATTCATCAGTAGATGAGTGAATTATTTCAATTGGTTTCCTGCCAGTTACTGAATGCAGCGATCTATTGTATTCTCGTGTCGCTTGTAGAATTAGTTCGACTGTGTCGTCGATCTTTTTTTCCAATTTAAGACACCTGGCAATTTCTGCCAATGTATTATGAAACCGTTCTACTTGACCGTTGGAGGTACGATGTAATGGGGGTGCATTTACAACATCGATTCCATAGTTGTTCTTTAACTGTGAAGTAATGGTTTCTGAACTAAATGCCGCTTCATTGTCACAGTAAATGATCTTAGTTTTTGGAAAAAAATTCACGGCTTGTATGATTGGTCTTTTTACATCTGCTATAGTACGAGAAACTATTGGTTGCACGATTGCAAATTTCGAGAACTTATCAACACACGTCAGAAACTGCTTTTTGTCGGTTGAAAAAATATCGATGTGCAACCTTTCGCCAGAGTGTGACGGAACTGGCGTCTCACCGAGGAACTGTTTCTTAGGATGCCTGACATATTTGGAGCGGGTACAGATTTTGCAATTTGCTACAACTTCTGTCAAAATTCTATTAATTTTTGGAAAATAATACTCTTCCAAAATTTGCTTGCAATTTTCTTGTGCTGCCCTATGCGCACGGTTATGTTCAGTTATTGCTATTTCCTTCTGCTCTGCTTTATCAGGAATGTCAACTACCAACTTTGCACTAACTCGTGCTGGATACTAGCCAGTGTTGGGAGATCACAATGTAATGCATTCACTACATTGCGATTAACTACCGCCTTTACTTGCCTAATGCATTCACTACATTGGGATTAACTACCGCCTTTACTTCGTTCAAGACATTGTTTTCTCCGTTAAAATGTATTATATGGCGTGTTTTTTCGCCAAACAGGATAACATTTATTTTTAGAGCAAATTGGGCTTCATCCAAAACTATTTGGTTTCTAAAAACGTTCACAGAGTTTTCCGAAGCTTCCATCGTGTAAGTTACCGATAACTCACTTCGTTGGTAGCATAGTGTGACTCGCTTTCTTTAAGTGTTCTAGAAATCATGGTGATGGGCCTGTTTTCTTGCGATAGAACAGCACCGATACCGTTTGCGGAAGCATCCGTCGTTAGATCGAATGGCTTCTTGAAATCTGGATACTTAAGAATTACATCTTCAGAAGCCAAAACATTTCTTAGCCTCTCGAATGCATCAATTTGTGAATCATTGAATTCAACGGGAGTCTTCTTTGACATATGTTTGCTTATGGACCCATTTTCTCCTTTAAGCAAATTTGTCAAAGGTCTTGCAATTGCAGCAAAGTCTTTTATGAAGCAACGGTAGTAGCTGGCTAATCCCAGGAATGACCTCAGCTCGTATAAGCTTTTTGGTTCTGGATAATCCTGTATGGCTCTTACCTTTTCTGGATCAGTTTTTGCGCCACCCATGGTTACTATAAACCCAAGGTATTCTACTCTTTGCTTGAAAAATTGAGTTTTTTCCCTGGAAACTCTCATGTTTGCATCTAACAAGCTCTTTAGAACCCAGTCTATAAGCTTAACATGATCATTTTCGTTTTCAGAAAAAATAATGACGTCATCTACGTAAACATAGCAAGTTTTACCAATTTGTTCACGCAAGACGTCGTCAATTGCGCTTTGAAATATGCTACCCGCATTTTTCAAACCGAATGGCAGTCGACAGAACTCGTATTTCCCACCGTTTACAGAGAAAGACGTCTTTTCACGGTCGTGTTCAGCCAAATATATTTGATGGTATCCAGATTTAATATCCAATGTTGTAAAGTATTTGGCCAAATTTGCCAATATCATGGGGATGTTGGGCATTGGGTACTTGTCGGCAATGGTTTTCTCATTTAGTTTCCTAAAATCGATTACTATGCGCTTATTTTTGTTACCCTGGTCATCGCAACCTTTTTTATCAACAATCCAAGTTGGGTTGTTGTAGGGCGACTTCAATGGCCTAATGATGTTGTTCTCTAGTAAGCGAAATCAGCGACTCCCATTGGATGTGGGTATAGCTTTGAGTGTATTGGCTTGTCGTCTTCTGTGCGGATTGTAGCAACTACAGACGTATTGAATGGCAATGCCTCGTTTGAGGTCGAAAATGCCTTTGATCTATTCAAGATCATGCTTCTTAATTCTTTTTTCACTGCCTCTGGCACGATAATATCATTTACGTTAGTAAAATTAACATTATCACAATAATGATGCTGTAACTTTTCGGACACAGAACCATAATTGATTGTACCATTATCAATATTCAAGGTCGCTCCCACCTGCGTTAGAAGATCGAAACCAATTATACCATCAAATGGAGCTAGAGAATCCAATAAAAAGAATGAAGCTGTTTTACCAAAAATGTTTATTATACACTTCTGGTGGATTTTGTTAGAACCATGGATGGAGCTAACTGTAAAAGGGGAGCTGACCGGACTTACATTTCTTAGCTCCTTTACGGGCTTAATGTAGTTTTTGGCAGCTCCTGTGCCAATCAGAATTTTTAGTTTCCTCCCAGCCAGCTGTCGTTCAATGAACGGTAGCCGGGAGCGTTCCCTGAAAAATTGATCGAATCGTTGCCACTTATGGAGTCATCATCTTCATCAACCTCAACAACTGTAGCTGTGGCAGTGTCATTGTATTCTGTCTCTTGGCTAGTGGTGGTGGCATGTTGTATAGTATTTTGCAATCTCTTGCGCCTTTGGCCAGTCATGCGTTCGGAACCTTGTCTTTTTCGGCCCTTCTCTCCTTCATTTGGTACGTTGGCACATTGGCCATTTCCTAAAGAATTGGTTTGTTTGAATTTTGACATAGAAGATCCTATGTCCATAGCCTCTGATGTTTGGTCTTGTTCCCTTTTAAAAGCCTGATTAACACTATTATGCTGTTTATTTTGTTTTTTGAAAATGGGATTTTTGTCTTGGGTATTTTCGACCCCGTAATTCTTTCCCTGTTTTTCATGATGTTTCCTACTATATTCAACTGCCTGGGTTCTATCTTCCATAGCTTTTGCGTATGTAGCTGCAAACATGCTACGTTCTATGCTGGCTTTTGCCTCCCTAGCTACAGCCATGGCAGACGCTAATTCTTTGGGTTGGGTCGGAAACACAACCGACTTCAACGACTTCTTAAGTCCTGAAATAAATGCATGCAATGCATCGTCCCTGACCTCTTTGTTAAGCAGTGTGGCTGTGTCAGGTTCATGAGTCATGATAATTTTGTTAACAACGAGTGTCAACTTTTGTTCAACCTCATCATAATATTGCATGAGGCAGGAATTTCCTTGCCTTACCATCTCTAGTCCTTGACGTAAGAGCCGTAGCGATGTCTTATCAGCATATGTGCAATCTAACCTAGCTATTACAGCGTCAAAATTGAGTACCGTGTTATGCGATACCAACAATGGACTCGCTGGACCCCTGATTTTGTTTCTAATAATTGTAACAGCTTGATAATGCGCGCTGCTACCTACAAATGGCTTAAAAAGCTCGTACGCATCTGTGGCAGATTGCCTCCAGGCTACGTAATCATCTTGTGAACCACTGAATTCGTGTACCGATTTTATAATGTCAAGCTTTATTTCACATGGGATATTTGGGTCTACAGATATTCTTTGGTAAGCTTCGACCTGCGGCACTTCTATGCGCAAACTGTTCACTTGTCCTCTCAACTGGTTAAGTTGACTATCAAATCTTTCCTTTAGCCTTGCTTCCTGTTGAGCCAGGGCCTGGCTAACAGCGCCTGCTACTAGAGTTTGCAACTGACTAACGTCCATGTTTGTCGGGTTTTCTTGCGTTGAGCGAAAATTTTCTGATTCAAAATCCCACCCGTCGTCACTATCGTACTCTTGCTTAGTTTCCCTGTATGAGTACAAGTTGCTAATTAGCTTTTAAAACAAAGTGTATACTTGACACTCCACATGAACGATTTGTATTCACGCCGATTATGCGCAATCGGCTAGAGGCAATAATTGAATTTAATTCGTGCAACTGTTGGAATTTCTGTCTCGTTGCAGTGAAAATTGGTTTGAAAAATATTTAACACAAATCACAACTACGCTTTAGCACATTAATTTGAACAGCACTTATTGAACATTCCACTTACATGTTTAAGCCCACAACTTCAGCTATTCAAACGTTCCCTGTGAGTTCTTATATATAATGTTGGGCGCCAATTATCTTCTTTGTGTGTTGGTGCTGGTATCTATGGCTGATGTCCAGCGCTGTTAGGATGATGTATGAGTTCCGTAGGGTTATGATTATGAAGATTACGGTGGAGAGATTACTGGTCTCTCTTATCACTGGCCTTGTGGTACAGTGATATAGAATTGATAATTCAAAGTTTTGCAGCTTATTGCTGCAGCAAAGTTTATTAAACGAGCTTCTCGCTTCATTGTACGAACAGAACTGACTAAAAGTAAGTTGACAAAGCTAAAAGAATCAAATGTTACCAAGAAAACTTATACAAGCATCCGGTCGGCAAGCCAACTCATCATAATTGATACGCTGGTCTTGCGACCCATGCAAAGTATCCAGCCGCTGACTGTTGCTACCCGAACGTTGAACTGAGCTTCTGCAAAATCAGCACTTGTGCATGCAGTTGTTTTGTCTAAACAACTGAGTGCGAGGGACACTCGTTAACTTACACACATATGTGTATATGGCGAAGCAAAAGTATCTAGTATTTTATATATGGGTTTTGCAAATTTTTGGCGAAGGAGGCGTGGCATCCAAAATTTAACCAAAACCAAATTATATTAAACACAATGGATGCTCATATCAACGCATTCACACATACGGGCAGACAGGAAAATGGACTCTCTTATTCAAAGTTTTGGAGCACGATTAAGCTATTCCTATGTGTGTATATGCCGAAGCAGAAGTATTTAGTATTTGAAATAAGTGGTTTGCAAATTTTTGGCAAAAGAGGCGTGGCATCCAAAATTTAACAAAAACCAAAATTGAAATAAACACACAATACTAACAACAAAATTTTAACACTCTAGCTAGAAAGATGAATTAGATAGAATTTTTGAGCTGAATATCGTTTTCGATTTTAATCGATATCAATAAAATGGAATGAGTTATCGAATTATGAAGACAAATCTGATCTACGCGTGCTATACAGGGAACTACATAAAAAAATTCAAGTCTCTTGCTCTTATTGATGCTGAGATCGCCGCTTTCGCACATAAGGACAGACGGACAGACAGACAGATGGACTTTCTTATTCATACTTTCAGGGCATGATTATGTTATTTATTTATTTATTTATTTATTTATTATATAGTTGACAAAACGAGTGTCACTAATAAGTAATTAAAGTAAAAGCCTAAAATTAACAAAATTTTATCAATGATATCACCACCCGCTGGGGGTGTTTTATTTGCCATGACGGCGAGCTATGCCCCGAATCGCAGCCAAAATAGTTAGTGATATCATTGAACTATGAAAGATAGGGAGTGAAGAAATTAAAATATTTAGTTTAAAAACAAGTAAGAATGCTCTAGTCGAGACGGCTCGACTAGGAGATACCCTGAGCCCTGCGAAGTGACGATACTTCAAATAGTCTATGCTTAGTTTACATATACATATATTGCAAGCAACACATACACACACACAGACGCACGCTCAAGCACACGCTCTGCCAATTGCGCAGTTGACGTAGCGACTGCGCTTGGGCTGCAAGAGGCTTATGTTGTGGAAATTAAATGTTTAATAATTTTTTTTCTAGCAGGACTTTGTTATTAAAACTTATGATTATGTCATTCATATGTATGTATGTGCCGAAGCACAAGTCTCTAGTATTTGATATGCGTTTTTTGCAAATGTAGGGCGAAGGGGGCGTGGCATCCAAAATCCAAAAATTACAAAATGTCTGTATTCACAACAGAAATCTACATAGTGAATTTCAGGTATCTAGCTCTAACGGTACATAAAAGAGACGAAACGTTATCGAAATTTATCGATAAAAAGAGAACGGGTATACATGTCAAATTTCAGCTCTCTAGCTTCTGTGGTTTACGAGATCGCTGCGTTCACACAGACGGACGGACGGACTGACGGACAGACGGACAGGGCTATATCAACTCAGCTCATCGAGCTGATCAAGAATATATATACTTTGTATGGTCTGCGACGTCTCCTTCTGCCTGTTACATACATTTTCACAAAAACATTATACCCTGATTTCCCATTTTCAATGGGCTCAGGGTATAATTAATTTACAAACATAGCTTAACCAAAAAACAGGAGAAGAAGAACAATATTTATGTATTTAGAGAAATGAGAAAACACAACACAAGTAGGAAGAATTGCCAATTCCTGTACATTCTCACTCTTGGGCCCTGTGTGTGATTTCTCTGAGGTGAGCTGAAAGCAAGGATTTTATTAAAGAAAGAGAGAGTTCTGAAGCAAATACATAAAAATATTTATTATAGGTAGTACATAAGACCTGAAACGCACTATGCAAGGAGTAATCAGATGTACATATAGGTAAATATAGAGGACGAAAGTGACGGGAAATACGAGAAGGTACTACAAAATTAATTTGCTTTAAAAGAGCAGGCGAATCAGTATTACCACTAATCAAATTATGTAGAAAAGCAATACCCAAGACTGTTCTACGGTTTATTAGTGACGGAAGATCTATAAGAAGAAGCCTACTATGATAAGAGGGTAAGCGAAGGTTACGATCCCAGTTAAGATTGCGTAACGCAAAGAGAAGAAACTGTTTCTGAACCGATTATATACGGTCCTGATACAATTTATGCTGTGGCGACCATACAATTGAACAATATTCCAAAATTGGTCGAACCAGCGAAACAAAAAGGAGTTTGGTAACAAACGGGTCATTAAATTCTTTCGACCATCGTTTAATAAAGCCAATAACACTTTTGGCTTCATTAATGATGGTTGATATATGGGAATTGAAACTAAGTTTAGAGTCAAAGAGCACCCCAAGATCTTTCATTGTAGAAATACGTTGCAAGGAATCATTATTGATTTTATAATGAGCAGTATATGGACAAATGCGACTAAAGGTCATTGTCATACATTTGGAGCAATTCAACTGCAATTGATTAGCCTTACACCAACATTGAAAGGAATCAAGATCATCTTGTAATCGTAGATGATCCAGTGAATTGTTGTATGAGAGACAGAGTTTTACGTCATCTGCATACATAAAAACCTTTGAATGAGAAATACAATTCGGAAGGTCATTTATAAAAAGGGAGAATAGAAGAGGGCCCAAATGACTACCCTCAGGCACACCCGATGAGACAAATATGACCTTCGAAATAGATGTTCTTAACAAAACTCTTTGGGTTCTACCCTTTAAATAGGAAGCTATCCAAGACAGAAGTTTAGGCGAAAATCCGAAATGGTCAAGCTTTTGAAGTAAAATATCATGCTGAACTGAGTCAAATGCCTTACTAAAGTCAGTATATATAACATCAGTCTGCATTTTATTTAAAACGCTTTCGTTGATTAGAGATGAAAATTCTAATAGGTTAGTTGAGGTTGATCGATTCTGAACAAAGCCATGCTGAGATGGTGAAATAATCGATTTGCAAAAATGTTGCAAGTTCGAAGTTATAATTTTTTCAAATAACTTCGGAATAACAGAAAGCTTCGCAATACCTCTATAATTGAAAATATCAGATCTTCCTACTTTTTTATACAGAGGAATAATAAATGATTCTTTCCAAATTGAAGGGAATACTGAGGTATTAAGGGACAAAATAAACAGTTTTAATAAAGGTGACCGCAAAGAAACACTGCATTCTTTAATCTAAACAACTTGGAATACCATCTGCTCCAGGAGAGAACGATGTTATCAAAGTCCGAATAGCGGATAAGAGAGAGGGAGACGAAATGTTTGAAGCAATAATGGAATTTACATTCATTATAGTATTCAAAGTTGAATGAGATTTGGTATAGGTTGTAGCAGAAGAGTAAGTGGATTGGAAGAAATCTGCAAATAGATCAGAGGCATCTTGATCATTACAGGTCTTTTCTAAACCGAAGAAAAATGAAGAGGGCAATCCAGAAGATTTACGCTTCGAATTTACAAATGAATAAAACCTTTTAGGGTCACTAGCAAACTGCCTTCTACAGCGTGAGAGGTATTTCTCATAGCAACGAGAGTTACAAATATTGAAATTTGACTTAGCTAATGAGTATTTAGACCAGTCAACAATTGAGCCCGACTTTTTAAACTTTTTAAAATATTTAGATATAATATTTTTTAAATTCGAAAGAGTCGGAGTAAACCAGGGTGGTTTATTAGAAAGGGATTTTTTAATACATATAGGAACACAACTGTCTAGGATAGAATTTAAAGTACTATAAAATATAGAAACTGCTAAATCAGCCTCAGTTGCCTCATACAAAGGGGACCAGTCCGCTGCATTAATGAGATCACTAAGCAAAACAAAATTACATTTTTTAAAACAACGACGTTGTTTAAATGATAAAGACGTTGAAATTGGTGGACAGTCAATAGGTATTAAAACCTCTAAGGTCGGATGATGTATATCCTCAGGAATACAAAAGGGTGTTGATCTTAAAACCCTAATGATGGTATCATCATTAGTAAAAACAAGATCAAGAGATCGATTCAAATGATTTGAGATGGAGTTCATCTGAAACATGGAAAGGTTAAACAATTCGTCAAAAAGATAATGATCCATTGTTGGAATAAGATGATTTGAATTTGAGATAAGGCCCAAGAAGTGTTTGGTATATTAAAATCACCCAATACAAGAAACAGGTCGTTATCTTGAACATACCCATACATTTCTTTAATACAAGATATATGTTGACTATAAACTTGTAAATCAGAAGAGGGAGGTATATATGAACAAGTAACATACAGGGAACAAGGCTGGAGAGTTATTTTAACTCCAATAATCTCAACATTGTGAAGTGATGAGAAGGTAAAAGATTCTGAGAGAAAGTGGGATTTAACAGCTATTAAAACTCCACCCCTCTACGTGACAAACGATCAAGTCTATAAATAGTGAAATTATCAGAAAGAACCTCACTGTTATAAACATTTGGAGTTAACCATGTCTCAGTGAGGGCAATAAGTTCAGATTTTACACTAAAGCTATACAGAAAAAGACTTCTTAATTTGGAATTAAGGCCCCGAACATTTTGATAAATTAAGGATAGCTGCGGAGAAGATGGTGTAATTAGTTTTTTGATACAGCCTCAGATGAAGGTTGTACCGAATCAGAAATCAAAGAGACCGGTGAAATTCTGTTCCGAATCTTCTGTTTGAATTCATGCACAACTGCATGGGGTGGCCAAAATTTGGAGTCACAGATAGTTGCGAAGAATTCTATATTTACATTTATTTTAAATGAAGAAATTTCACGAGGAGTAGTAAAATTGAACTTCGAAATAAAAACCTTAGCTTTAGTTTTGCTTTCAATAAAAGCAGACACAGCATCACATGTAGTATCTGATGAAAGCCTAGATAAGAAAACTTGCTTTCGAGGAGACACAACAGATAAATAGGGTACAGTAGGGTCAAGAGCAGATGTCTGAATGTTTTTCTTAGGTTGAACTACACTCGGAGTAACTTTAACTTTTTTATTAGGGGCCTTTTGAGTGCATATTATGACACTGGCAGCAGATATTTCACCTGAGTCGTCGGATATCGGAATTGATATTTCCTGACACGGTGAAGACGGGGCAGACAAATTAGGTGATGGTAAATTAAATGAGGGAGGAACTAACAGTGATGGAGTCATCACCTGATTAAGCGGGGATTCGAAACTATATTGATTTAATATTTCTTCGCCAGCTTTCAGTTCACCTGTTAGCTGTTTAGAAATGTTAATCAGTTTCGAATACTGTACCCGCACTGTATTATACATCTTGGAAAAATTTAATTGTTTTTCCAAGCAATCGGGGCAAGACCAGCGTAGTCCACCACACCCACTTTTGGGTGCAGCCATGACTCTATCGCAATCACGCCCAGAGATGCCAGCACACTTTATATGCATTAGATTCTCACACAACCAGCAACCAACGAATTGCATTTGTGCAGAATCAGCGGCTTGCCTAAATGAGCAAGATTTCTTGCAGCAAGTCATATTGGCAACTGGGAAGTTAAGCTAAACAAAATTAGCGGATAAAGAATAAGAAAAACACAAATAAAGCGAGGATTAACTGTGTTGAGCGAGCGAATCACAAACAACAACAAACAGCTAAGACAGAGACCAACACCAACAGCTGATACAGTAAATAGAGCGGGGGAGATACAACGATAAAAACGAACAAAAATTTCGTATGACAAAAACAAACACTAAGCTGAGCGTGAGCGATCAACAGCGAACACACACACTAACAAGTGTAACAAGTAAGAATGCTCTAGTCGAGACGGCTCGACTAGGAGATACCCTGAGCCCTGCAAAGTGCCGATACTTCAAATATTCGATGCTTAGTTTACATATACATATATTGCAAGCAACACATACACACACAGACGCACGCTCAAGCACACGCTCTGCCAACTGCGCAGTTGACGTGGCTGCAAGACGCCTACGCTATGGGAAATTAAATGTTTAATAACTTTTTTTCTAGCAGGACTTTTTTATTCAAACTTTCAGGGCATGATTATGTTATTCATATGTGTGTATGTGCCGAAGCACAAGTCTCTAGTATTTGAAATGTGTTTTTTGCAAATTTAGGGCGAAGGGGGCGTGGCATCCAAAAACCAAAAATTACAAAATGTCGGCATTCACAACAGGAATCTATGTAGTGAATTTCAGGTCTCTATCTCTTACGGTACGTAAAAGAGACGAAAAGTTATCGAAATTTATCGATAAAAAGAGAACGGGAAGAGTTATCGAATTTTTGAAAAAAACTCGTATAGCGTATGGTATTCAGGAGTATACATGTCAAATTTCAGCTTTCTAGCTTATGTGGTTTACGAGATCGCTGCGTTCACACAGACGGACGGACGGACGGACGGACGGACGGACGGACGGACGGACGGACAGACGGACAGGGCTATTTCAACTCAGCTCATTGAGCTGATCAAGAATATATATACTTTGTATGGTCTGCGACTTCTCCTTCTGCCTGTTACATACATTTTCACAAAAACATTATACCCTGATTTCCCATTTTCAATGGGCTCAGGGTATAAAAATAAGAGAGCAAATGAGAAAAAATACACAGAATAGATATGTATGTATATGTATGTATACTAAAACGAAAACGAAAATTGCAAATTTAATATAATTACCAACGCTCACAAAACTATGTAAGTGACAAAACAAACACTATGTTTAGAAGCACAAATCACAGCAATTAAATAACTGCAACAATAGGTAAATATTAAAACAATTTAAAGCACAGAAAATATAAAAATACGGAGCGCAAACGAAATTACTTCTTACTCTCACGAACTTAGAACTCCCATATGTGTATATAGCGAAGCACAAGTATATAGTATTTTAAATATGTGTTTTGCAAATTTTTGGCATAGGAGGCGTGGCATCCAAAATTTAACAAAAAACAAGTAAGAATGCTCTAGTCGAGACGGCTCGACTAGGAGATACCCTGAGCCCTGCAAAGTGCCGATACTTCAAATATTCTATGCTTAGTTTACATATACATACATATATTGCAAGCAACACATACACACACACAGACGCACGCTCAAGCACACGTTCTGCCAACTGCGCAGATGACGTAGCGACAGCGCTTGGGCTGCAAGAGGCTTATGTTGTGGAAATTAAATGTTTAATAACTTTTTTTCTAGAAGGACTTTTTGATTCAAACTTTCAGAGCATGATTATGTTACTCATATGTGTGTATGTGCCGAAGCACAAGTCTCTAGTATTTGAAATGCGTTTTTTGCAAATTTAGGGCGAAGGGGGCGTGGCATCCAAAATCCAAAAATTGCAAAATTGTCTGCATTCACAACAGGAATCTATATAGTGAATTTCAGGTCTCTAGCTCTTACGGTACGTAAAAGAGACGAAAAGTTATCGAAATTTATCGATAAAAAGAGAACGGGAAGAATTATCGAATTTTTGAAAAAAAAACTCGTATATCGTATGGTATTCAGGAGTATACATGTCAAATTTCAGCTCTCTAGCTTCTGTGGTTTACGAGATCGCTGCGTTCACACAGACGGACGGACGGACGGACGGACGGACGGACGGACGGACGGACGGACGGATGGACGGACGGACAGACGGACAGGGCTATTTCAACTCAGCTCATCGAGCTGATCAAGAATATATATACTTTGTATGGTCTGCGACGTCTCTTTCTGCCTGTTACATACATTTTCACAAAAACATTATACCCTGATTTCAAAAATTCGATAACTCTTCCCGTTCTCTTTTTATCGATAAATTTCGATAACTTTTCGTCTCTTTTACGTACCGTAAGAGCTAGAGACCTGAAATTCACTACATAGATTCCTGTTGTGAATGTAGACATTTTGTAATTTTTGGTTTTTGGATGCCACGCCCCCTTCGCCGTAAATTTTCAAAAAATGCATTTCATTTTTGCATTTGTTTCGGCACATACACACATATGAATGACATAATCATGCCCTGAAAGTTTTAATAAAAAAGTCCTGCTAGAAAAAAAGTTATTAAACATTTAATTTCCACAACATAAGCCTCGTGCAGCCCAAACGCAGTCGCTACGTCAACTGCGCAGTTGGCAGAGCGTGTGCTTGAGCGTTCGTCTGTGTGTGTGTATATGTTGCTTGCAATATATGTATATGTAAACTAAGCATAGCATATTTTAAGTATCGGCACTTCGCAGGGCTCAGGGTATCTCCTAGTCGAGCCGTCTCGACTAGATCATTCTTACTTGTTTTTTTTTTCAAATTCATTTTATTTACGCTTAGACTCTATAGCGCATTTATCAATAAACCTTAACTAAATTATTGGGCAAGTATGCCATTATGTGTACTTAACTTATTAACTTATTATTATACTTATTACCGACGGTCAAGGGGATGCAATCTCTTCAGACTTCTTCTGTTTCTGTTTGTAGCTAGAATGGATGCGAGTTGGTTCGGGTGCGCCACAAGTCTGTCCGCGTATCTGGAGCTGTGTCTTCCAATCAGTTCAGCAATGGTAGGGATTTTCAGCTGGCGCCCGTACGCAGTGCTTTGTTTTGTATTACTTGCAGTTTGTTGATCGTTGTCCTCGCCGCAGAACTCCATATAGGGATTCTATATAGGAACGTTGGCACTACTATCGCCTTGTATATTGTGGCTTTGCTGTCAAGCGAAAGTTTGCTGGAGGCTCTCAGCATCCAGTCCAGTTTTCTTAGTTTTGCTTGACATCTCTTGGTCACCTGGCTGACGTGCGCTTTAAATGTCAGCCTTCTGTCGAGCGTGACCCCTAGATAGCAGACTTTTGTGGCACTCGGAATCGATGATGCCAATGTGACATTCGGACAGTTACCACGTCTAGTGGCAAAGGTGGTGTGCACCGACTTCTGAGTATTTACGGTTATGCACCACCTTTTGGCCCAGTGTCCGAAGGACGTAAGGTATGTCTGCAGTGAGTTGGACGCTTCTTGCGCAGACGTGTCTCTTGAGAGGATGGCAGTATCATCAGCATAGGTCGCAATAATGGTTCCAGTACTTGGCTGAGGCGTTGGCATGTCTGCGGTGAACAGTGTGTATAGCACTGGACCAAGAACACTGCCCTGTGGGACACCTGCCCTGATTGCTCTGTCGGATGATAGTGCCTGCCCCTTGGAGACTTGGAAGGTCCTTCCCAGTAAATATGAGGACAGCAACGTGAAAAATGGTGCTGGTAGGGCTGTCCTCAGTTTTTGCAGTAGACCTAGGTGCCATACTTTTTCGAAAGCCTGCTTTACGTCTATAAAGACGGCGGAGCAGTACATCTTCTCTTCAAACGCACCCAGAATGTGATTTACAATTCTGTGTACCTGTTCCGGTGTTCCATGCTGTTTCCTAAAGCCAAACTGGTGCTTTGGAATGGCTTTCCGGCGTCCCAAGTGTGTCAGTATTCGTCCAAGTAGTATTCTTTCAAATACTTTGGCGAGTACTGGCAACAGGCTAATTGGTCTATACGAACCAATTTCGCCCACGGGTTTGCCAGGTTTAGGAATCATCACAATCACGACACGCTTCCAGCAAGCTGGAAAGTGCCGGATGCGAAGCATGGCGTTGAACAGCACAGTTAAGTACTCAACTGTAGAGTCAGGAAGTGCTCTAACCACTCTGCCATTTATGAGATCAATTCAAGGGGATTTTTTTGGCTTCACTCGCCTGATATATTCGCGTACTTCCTCTTTGGAGCAAGGCGGGATCCGTACGTCTAATGGCAGAGGTGAAAGGACGGTGTCTACAGTTTCCTGTATGTCTGCAGGCTCGGCGGTTAACAGCGGGGTGAATTGCTCCTGAAGGTGTTGTGCAAACCCTTCGGCTTGTGCCTCATCTCCCGTGAGCCAGGTGCCAGATGTGCAGTGTATGGGGTGACGACGCATTGGCTGCCTCTTTATTTTGCGCGTGAATTTCCACAGCTGAAATTCAGCATTTGCAGGAGAATCCGCTCGTTCCAGCGCTGCGTTAATGCGCCTGCTCTGAAGCTCTGCTAACGCAGCTTTAAGTTGCCTTGTGGCTTCGTTGTAGCTGGCTTTAGCAGCAGCCGTCCGCGTGCGTATCCAGCGTCTCCTTGTCCAACGCTTATACAGAAGGAGATCGCGGGCCTCCAAGGAGAGGGGAATGTTATACCCTGAGAGATTTTGTGGACTTCGAACGGGAGGTGCTGCTAGGAGCGAGGCTGCAGTTATATATGTTATAGTCTTGCAGCTTGTTGGTTGCGAAGTCCACGTCTTCGGGTGTATTTAGCTCCATTTCTGGATCTAGAGAGCAGTGCATCTCTCGTCGAAAGACTCCCAAATCAGATCCTGCCGGCAGTAACCGTTCCCTGGTGGGAAAGTGCTGTGGCTGCGTACTGATCGTGATAATGAGTGGCAGGTGGTCTGAGGACAACTCTAGGGAATCTTCGATGCTGATCTGTCGATCTCAAATGCCTTTATATGCAGCAAAGTCGATTGCAGACGGCCTGTGCCCATTTAGTGGGTATCGTGTAGGGGCTCCAGTCGCCAATATGCTGTATTGTGCATTATGAATCGCCTCAAAAATCGCTTCTCCCCGCTGATTTGCACTATTGCTGCCCCAAAACGGATGCCAGCAGTTCCAGTCGCCGCCTATGAGACCTTTGTCCAGCCTTTGGCGAAGAAGGTGTGTAATATCTTGCTCATGTATACCAACATTTGGCGGACAGTAGATTGATGAGATTTCCAGTGTTCCAATGGATGTAGGGAGGCTTATATTTGAGACCTGCATTGTTGCATTGGAAACTGGGAGTAGTGGTGTATGCGCAATTGCTGAACGTATGAGGATAGAGGATCCACCAAACCTGTTTGCGCCTCCTCCATGTGCCTGATAATGCTCATATCCGAAGATTTGTACAGTAGGACACTCGTGGGTCTCCGATATGAGCATTATATCTATCTTCTTGACTGATAGGAAGACTGCCAATTCTTGAGTCTTATTTCTCAGACCATTGGCGTTCCAGATGCCCACTCTTAGAGACATTATTTGGTGCTAAGTTTGGTTATGACAGCCATTAAGCTGGTCAATAGCGTAGCTTGTTGGCTTTGCGTTTCACGCATTGCTTTGAGCTCAGCGTTAATTGCATCAAACTGGCGCTGTTGTTGTTGCAGTATTTGTACGAATACTGATTCGTTCAGCTGGTTTTGGTTTTGGGACCTTTCCCCACGAGCAGCTTGCGCATACAAAATTCCACTTGGAGTTTGTGTTAATGTGTAATTGTTTCTCTGGGCAGGCAGGGCAGGACGGGCTGTTACTGTATTTGCTGGTTGTGCTGGATTGCGCTTATGCACTGGGCTCCGCAGCTTGAGCAGTCGCTTATATACTAAGCAACCCTTGTAGTTAGCAGGATGCTGTAGTTCGCAGTGAACACAAGTAGGTGCTTGGTCTTTTTCCCTTAGTCCTTAGTCGCATGATTGCCGGCACATCTTACGCATCTAGGAGCTTTGTGGCAGTATCTTTGTGTGTGACCAAACTCTTGACAGCGGTGGCATTGCGTAAGGTCGTTGTACTTCCGCGGCAGCTCCACCGTGCAACGTTGCAACGTTGTTTGGTGCCTGAGCCACATCAACGAAAACGATGTTCAGCGGAGTTCGGTCAATCCGGCTCAGCGGATTATGGATGTTGGTCACTTTGTGGTCTTTAGCCTCTAGCTCATCTTTTATATTTTGTATTTCAGTGCTGGAGTGCAGTCCTTTAAGGCAAACTCTGTACGGTCTGTCTTCTTTGAGCTGGTAACAGTGAAACTGCAGGTTCAGCTTAGTGAAATGACTGATTAATGAGCAATAATCATCGCTACATTGCGTCAGCACACCAATATCGTTTCGCCTTGGTTTAATAGTATAAGACTTTGGTTCGATCGCTTTATCGATTATATGTTGCAGTTTAGTCACAGATTTAATGCCCGGACACCAAATAGGGGGTGGGCGAGGTTTGGGTTTCTCAACGGGCTCGTTGAGAAGTGTTACTGGTACTTCACTGATGTCATCATCGTCATCTTCAAGCATTCCAGTGTCTTGCACATAAGCTATATCAATATCCATAGGATTGATTGTTCTTGTTGAAATTTTTCTATTTATCAGTGCTAAATTTAGAGCTTCCAAATCAGCAATTGGCTTAACAGTTGCAGTGGGGTCGTTGACATTAGTTGTCATAGTTGTCTATGTTGCGCGTGCACTTGAGCGCTGACGCACTCGCACCAAGCGAAACAAATTCGAAGATTACAGTTACCGTGCGCAATTTTAGGGTCACTAGCAAACTGCCTTCTACAGCGTGAGAGGTATTTCTCATAGCAACGAGAGTTACAAATATTGAAATTTGACTTAGCTAATGAGTATTTAGACCAGTCAACAATTGAGCCCGACTTTTTAAACTTTTTAAAATATTTAGATATAATATTTTTTAAATTCGAAAGAGTCGGAGTAAACCAGGGTGGTTTATTAGAAAGGGATTTTTTAATACATATAGGAACACAACTGTCTAGGATAGAATTTAAAGTACTATAAAATATAGAAACTACTAAATCAACCTCAGTTGCCTCATACAAAGGGGACCAGTCCGCTGCATTAATGAGATCACTAAGCAAAACAAAATTACATTTTTTAAAACAACGACGTTGTTTAAATGATAAAGACGTTGAAATTGGTGGACAGTCAATAGGTATTAAAACCTCTAAGGTCGGATGATGTATATCCTCAGGAATACAAAAGGGTGTTGATCTTAAAACCCTAATGATGGTATCATCATTAGTAAAAACAAGATCAAGAGATCGATTCAAATGATTTGAGATGGAGTTCATCTGAAACATGGAAAGGTTAAACAATTCGTCAAAAAGATAATGATCCATTGTTGGAATAAGATGATTTGAATTTGAGATAAGGCCCAAGAAGTGTTTGGTATATTAAAATCACCCAATACAAGAAACAGGTCGTTATCTTGAACATACCCATACATTTCTTTAATACAAGATATATGTTGACTATAAACTTGTAAATCAGAAGAGGGAGGTATATATGAACAAGTAACATACAGGGAACAAGGCTGGAGAGTTATTTTAACTCCAATAATCTCAACATTGTGAAGTGATGAGAAGGTAAAAGATTCTGAGAGAAAGTGGGATTTAACAGCTATTAAAACTCCACCCCCTCTACGTGACAAACGATCAAGTCTATAAATAGTGAAATTATCAGAAAGAACCTCACTGTTATAAACATTTGGAGTTAACCATGTCTCAGTGAGGGCAATAAGTTCAGATTTTACACTAAAGCTATACAGAAAAAGACTTCTTAATTTGGAATTAAGGCCCCGAACATTTTGATAAATTAAGGATAGCTGCGGAGAAGATGGTGTAATTAGTTTTTTGATACAGCCTCAGATGAAGGTTGTACCGAATCAGAAATCAAAGAGACCGGGGAAATTCTGTTCCGAATCTTCTGTTTGAATTCATGCACAACTACATGGGGTGGCCAAAATTTGGAGTCACAGATAGTTGCGAAGAATTCTATATTTACATTTATTTTAAATGAAGCAATTTCACGAGGAGTAGTAAAATTGAACTTCGAAATAAAAACCTTAGCAATTCGCGATCACTCGTTCGATGAGCAAAGACGTGTTAGCGGACAGAAATCTGTGTTTATTCTATCAAAATCAAACCTGCAACAACAAATAGCGCAAGCTTTGTTTCTATTTTTAGCTTCGCTTGTATCGCGCACGGTTAAGGTAACGGTAATCTCCGAATTTGTTTTGCTTGCTGCGAGTGCGTCAGCGCTCAAGTGCACGCGCAAGCAAAAACAACTATGACAACTAATGTCAATGACCCCACTGCAACTGTTAAGCCAACTGCTGATTTGGAAGCGCTCAATTTAGCAATGCTCAACAGGAAAGTAACAATAAGATCAATCAGTCCTATGGATATTGATATATCTTCAGTGCAAGACACTGGCAGCAACAACAACAAACGAAAAATGAACAGATCGCCACAAGCAGGAAACAAAAAGCCTCTACTAGATCAGCCAAGCACCAGCAAAGCTGCAGCAGCATCGCAAAATCGGTTTGCTATGCTGGACGAAGATGATGATGACATCTGTGAGGTACCAGCAGCAATACTTAACGAGCCCGTTGAGAAACCAAAACCTCGCCCACCTCCTATTTGGTGTCCGGGCATTACTTCTGTGACGAAACTGCAACAGATAATTGATAAAGCGATTGAACCAAAGTCGTACGTTATCAAACCAAGACGAAACGATATTGGTGTGCTGACTCAATGTAGCGATGATTATCGCTCACTAATCAATCACTTCACAAAGCTGAAGTTGCAGTTCCACTGTTACCAGCTCAAAGAAGACAGACCGTACAGAGTTTGCCTTAAAGGACTGCACTCCAGCACCGAAACACAATACATAAAAGATGAGCTAGAGGCTAAAGGCCACAAAGTGACCAACGTCCATAATCCGTTGAGCAGGATGGACCGAACCCCGCTGAACATCTTTTTCGTTGATGTGGCTCAGGCACCAAACAACAAACAACTCCTCGATCTCAGAGTCATTTGCAGACAACGTTGCACGGTGGAGCTGCCGCGGAAGTTCAACGATCTTACGCAATGCCACCGCTGTCAAGAGTTCGGTCACACGCAAAGATACTGCCACAAAACTCCTAGATGCGTAAGATGTGCCGGCAATCACGCCTCTAAGGACTGCATCAGGGAAAGGGACCAAGCACCTACCTGTGTTCACTGCGAACTACAGCACCCTGCTAACTACAAGGGCTGCTTAGTATATAAGCGAATGCTCAAGCTGCAGAGTCCAGTGCATAAGCGCAATCCAGCACAGCCATCAAATACAGAAACAGCCCGTCCTGCACTGCCTGCTCTAAGCAATAATTTCAAGCTAAGCAATCAAACTCCAATAAGTGGAGTATCCTATGCGCAAGCTGTTCGTGGGGAAAGGTCCCAAAACTACAACCAAACGAATCAGATAAATGAATCAGTATTCGTACAGATACTGCAACAACAACAGCGCCAGTTTGAAGTAATTAACGCCGAGCTCAAAGCAATGCGTGAAACGCAAAGCCAACAAGCCAAGCTATTGACCAGCTTAATGGCTGTCATAACAAACCTCACCTCCAAATAATGGCTCTAAGAGTGGGCATCTGGAACGCCAATGGTCTGAGCAACAAGACTCAGGAATTGGCAGTCTTCCTATCTGTCAAAAAGATAGATATAATGCTCGTATCGGAGACCCACGAGTGCCCTACTATACAAATCTTCGGATATGAGCATTATCAGGCACATGGAGGAGGAGCAAACAGGTTTGGTGGATCCTCCATCCTCATAAGATCAACAATTGCGCACACACCACTACTCCCAGTTTCCAATGCAACAATGCAGGTTTCAAACATAAGCCTGCCTACGTCCATTGGAACACTGGAAATCTCATCGATTTACTGTCCGCCAAATGCTGGACTACATGAGCAGGAGATTACGCACCTCCTTCGCCAAAGGCTGGACAAAGCTCTAATTGGCGGCGACTGGAACGGCTGGCATCCGTTTTGGGGCAGCAATAGTACAAATCAGCGAGGAGAAGCAATTTTTGAGGCGATTCACAATGCACAATACAGCATACTGGCGACCGGAGCCCCCACTCGATACCCACTTAACGGGCACAGGCCCTCTGCAATAGACTTTGCAGCATATAGAGGTATTAGAGATCGGCAGATCAGCATCGAAGATTCTCTAGAGTTGCCCTCAGACCACCTGCCACTCATTATCACGATCCACACGCAGCCACAGCACTTTCCCACCAGGGAACGGTTACTGCCGGCAGGATCTGATTTGGGAGTCTTTCGACGAGAGCTGCACTGCTCCCTACATCCAGAAATGGAGCTCAACACACCCGAAGACGTGGACTACGCAACCAACAAGCTGCAAGAAGCTATAATTGCAGCCTCACTCCTTGCAGCACCACCCGTTAGACGTCCACAAAATCCTTCAGGGTACAACATGCCCCTCTCCTTGGAGGCCCAGGATCTCCTATTGTATAAGCGCTGGACACGGAGTCGCTGGATACGCACGCGGACGGCTAATGCTAAAGCCAGCTACAACGAAGCCACAAGGCAACTTAAAGCTGCGTTAGCTGAGCTTCAGAACAGGCGCATTAACGACGCGCTGGAACGAGCTGACTCTTCTGCAAATGCCGAATTCCAGCTGTGGAAATACACGCGCAAGATCAAGAGGCAGCCAATGCGCCGTCACCCCATACGCTGCACTTCAGGCACCTGGCTCACGGGAGATGAGGCGCAAGCCGAAGGGTTTGCCGAACACCTTCAAGAGCAATTCACACCGCTGATAACCGCCGAGCCTGCAGATATACAGGAAACTGAAGATATTATCCTCTCACCCCTCCCATTAGACGTCCAAATCCCGCCTTGCTCAAAAGAGGAAGTATACGCACAAATCAGGCGAGTGAAGCCGAAAAAATCCCCTGGATGTGATCGCATAAACGGCAGAGTGGTTAGAGCACTCCCTGACTCGACAGTTGAGTATTTAACTGTGTTGTACAACGCCATGCTTCGCATCCGGCACTTTCCAGCTTGCTGGAAGCGTGCCGTGATTGTGATGATTCCTAAACCTGGCAAACCCGTGGGCGAAATTGGTTCGTATAGACCAATTAGTCTGTTGCCAGTACTCTCCAAAGTATTTGAAAGAATACTACTTGGACGAGTACTGACACACTTGGGACGCCGGGATGCCATTCCAAATCACCAGTTTGGCTTTAGGAAGCAGCATGGAACACCTGAACAGGTACACAGAGTTGTACATCACATTCTGGGTGCCTTCGAAGAGAAGATGTACTGCTCCGCCGTCTTTATAGACGTTAAACAGGCTTTCGACAGAGTATGGCATCTAGGTCTGCTGCAAAAACTGAAGACTGCCCTACCAGCACCATTCTTCATGTTGCTATCTTCATATTTGCTAGGAAGGACCTTCCAAGTCTCCAAGGGGCAGGCATTATCATCCGCCAGAGCAATCCGAGCAGGTGTCCCACAGGGCAGTGTTCTTGGTCCAGTGCTATACACGCTATTCACCGCAGACATGCCAACGCCTCAGCCAAGTGATACGGGAACCATCACTGCGACTTATGCCGATGACACTGCCGTTTTGTCAAGAAACACGTCTGCGCAAGAAGCTTCTAACACTCTGCAGACATACCTCCACTCCTTCGGACACTGGGCCAAAAGGTGGTGCATATCAATCAACACGCAAAAGTCAGCCCACATCACCTTTGCAATTAGACGAGGTAACTGCCCGAATGTGACAATGGGATCCCCGATTCCGAGCGCCACAAAAGTCTGCTATCTTGGGGTCACGCTCGACAGGAGACTGACATACAAAGCGCACATCAGCCAGGTGACCAAGCGACCAAGTCAAGCTCAAAAAACTGGACTGGATGCTGAGAGCCTCCAGCAAGCTATCGCTTGACAGCAAAACCACAATTTACAAGGCAATAGTAATGCCAACCTTTCAATATGCGATTCCCATATGGGGCTCTGCGGCAAGGACAACGCTCAACAAAGTCCAAGTGCTGCAAAACAAAGCACTGCGCAGACTTACGGGTGCCAGCTGGTACGTGAAAAATTCAGTGCTCCATAGGGACCTAAAAATGCCTACCGTCGCAGAGCTCATTGGAAGACACAGCTCCAGATACGCGGACAGGCTAATGGCACACCCGAACCAGCTCGCATCCAATCTGGCTACAAATAACAACAACCGAAGACTGAAAAGACTACATCCCCTGGACCGTCGGGGAATATAGATAAAATAAAAAAAAAAAAAATAAATAAATATATACACATAATACATAATATACATACTGGCATACTTGCCAAATAACTTAAGTTAAGGTTCATAGATAAATGCGCTGTAGAGTTTAAGACAATAAGCGGAAATAAAATGAATTTGTAAAAAAAAAAAAAAAAAAAAACCTTAGCTTTAGTTTTGCTTTCAATAAAAGCAGACACAGCATCACATGTAGTATCTGATGAAAGCCTAGATAAGAAAACTTGCTTTCGAGGAGACACAACAGATAAATAGGGTACAGTAGGGTCAAGAGCAGATGTCTGAATGTTTTTCTTAGGTTGAACTACACTCGGAGTAACTTTAACTTTTTTATTAGGGGCCTTTTGAGTGTCTATTATGACACTGGCAGCAGATATTTCACCTGAGTCGTCGGATATCGGAATTGATATTTCCTGACACGGTGAAGACGGGGCAGACAAATTAGGTGATGGTAAATTAAATGAGGGAGGAACTAACAGTGATGGAGTCATCACCTGATTAAGCGGGGACTCGAAACTATATTGATTTAATATTTCTTCGCCAGCTTTCAGTTCACCTGTTAGCTGTTTAGAAATGTTAATCAGTTTCGAATACTGTACCCGCACTGTATTATACATCTTGGAAAAATTTAATTGTTTTTCCAAGCAATCGGGGCAAGACCAGCGTAGTCCACCACATCCACTTTTGGGTGCAGCCATGACTCTATCGCAATCACGCCCAGAGATGCCAGCACACTTTATATGCATTAGATTCTCACACAACCAGCAACCAACAAATTGCATTTGTGCAGAATCAGCGGCTTGCCTAAATGAGCAAGATTTCTTGCAGCAAGTCATATTGGCAACTGGGAAGTTAAGCTAAACAAAATTAGCGGATAAAGAATAAGAAAAACACAAATAAAGCGAGGATTAACTGTGTTGAGCGAGCGAATCACAAACAACAACAAACAGCTAAGACAGAGACCAACACCAACAGCTGATACAGTAAATAGAGCGGGGGAGATACAACGATAAAAACGAACAAAAATTTCGTATGACAAAAACAAACACTAAGCTGAGCGTGAGCGATCAACAGCGAACACACACACTAACAAGTGTAACAAGTAAGAATGCTCTAGTCGAGACGGCTCGACTAGGAGATACCCTGAGCCCTGCAAAGTGCCGATACTTCAAATATTCGATGCTTAGTTTACATATACATATATTGCAAGCAACACATACACACAAACAGACGCACGCTCAAGCACACGCTCTGCCAACTGCGCAGTTGACGTGGCTGCAAGACGCCTACGCTATGGGAAATTAAATGTTTAATAACTTTTTTTCTAGCAGGACTTTTTTATTCAAACTTTCAGGGCATGATTATGTTATTCATATGTGTGTATGTGCCGAAGCACAAGTCTCTAGTATTTGAAATGTGTTTTTTGCAAATTTAGGGCGAAGGGGGCGTGGCATCCAAAAACCAAAAATTACAAAATGTCTGCATTCACAACAGGAATCTATGTAGTGAATTTCAGGTCTCTAGCTCTTACGGTACGTAAAAGAGACGAAAAGTTATCGAAATTTATCGATAAAAAGAGAACGGGAAGAGTTATCGAATTTTTGAAAAAAACTCGTATAGCGTATGGTATTCAGGAGTATACATGTCAAATTTCAGCTTTCTAGCTTATGTGGTTTACGAGATCGCTGCGTTCACACAGACGGACGGACGGACGGACGGACGGACGGACGGACAGACGGACAGGGCTATTTCAACTCAGCTCATTGAGCTGATCAAGAATATATATACTTTGTATGGTCTGCGACGTCTCCTTCTGCCTGTTACATACATTTTCACAAAAACATTATACCCTGATTTCCCATTTTCAATGGGCTCAGGGTATAAAAATAAGAGAGCAAATGAGAAAAAATACACAGAATAGATATGTATGTATATGTATGTATACTAAAACGAAAACGAAAATTGCAAATTTAATATAATTACCAACGCTCACAAAACTATGTAAGTGACAAAACAAACACTATGTTTAGAAGCACAAATCACAGCAATTAAATAACTGCAACAATAGGTAAATATTAAAACAATTTAAAGCACAGAAAATATAACAAGTAAGAATGCTCTAGTCGAGACGGCTCGACTAGGAGATACCCTGAGCCCTGCGAAGTGCCGATACTTCAAATATTCTATGCTTACTTTACATATACAAATATTGCAAGCAACACATACACACACACAGACGCACGCTCAAGCACACGTTCTGCCAACTGCGCAGTTGACGTAGCGACAGCGCTTGGGCTGCAAGACGCCTACGCTATGGGAAATTAAATGTTTAATAACTTTTTTTCTAGCAGGACTTTTTGATTCAAACTTTCAGGGCATGATTATGTTATTCATATGTGTGTATGTGCCGAAGCACAAGTCTCTAGTATTTGAAATGCGTTTTTTGCAAATTTAGGGCGAAGGGGGCGTGGCATCCAAAATCCAAAAATTACAAAATGTCTGTATTCACAACAGGCATCTACACAGTAAATTTCATGTCTCTAGCTCTTACGGTACGTAAAAGAGACGAAAAGTTATCGAAATTTATCGATAAAAAGAGAACGGAAAGAGTTATCGAATTTTTGAAAAAAACTCGTATAGCGTATGGTATTCAGGAGTATATGTGTCAAATTTCAGCTCTCTAGCTTCTGTGGTTTACGAGATCGCTGCGTTCACACAGACGGACGGACGGACGGACGGACGGACGGACGGACGGACGGACGGACGGACAGACGGACAGGGCTATTTCAACTCAGCTCATCGAGCTGATCAAGAATATATATACTTTGTATGGTCTGCGACGTCTCCTTCTGCCTGTTACATACATTTTCACAAAAACATTATACCCTGATTTCCCATTTTCAATGGGCTCAGGGTATAAAAATACGGAGCGCAAACGAAATTACTTCTTACTCTCACGAACTTAGAACTCCCATATGTGTATATAGCGAAGCACAAGTATATAGTATTTTAAATATGTGTTTTGCAAATTTTTGGCATAGGAGGCGTGGCATCCAAAATTTAACAAAAAACAAGTAAGAATGCTCTAGTCGAGACGGCTCGACTAGGAGATACCCTGAGCCCTGCGAAGTGCCGATACTTCAAATATTCTATGCTTAGTTTACATATACATATGTTGCAAGCAACACATACACACACACAGACGCACGCTCAAGCACACGCTCTGCCAACTGCGCAGTTGACGTAGCGACAGCGCTTGGGCTGCAAGACGCCTACGCTATGGGAAATTAAATGTTTAATAACTTTTTTTCTAGCAGGACTTTTTGATTCAAACTTTCAGGGCATGATTATGTTATTCATATGTGTGTATGTGCCGAAGCACAAGTCTCTAGTATTTGAAATGCGTTTTTTGCAAATTTAGGGCGAAGGGGGCGTGGCATCCAAAATCCAAAAATTACAAAATGTCTGCATTCACAACAGGCATCTACACAGTAAATTTCATGTCTCTAGCTCTTACGGTACGTAAAAGAGACGAAAAGTTATCGAAATTTATCGATAAAAAGAGAACGGGAAGAGTTATCGAAATTTTGAAAAAAACTCGTATAGCGTATGGTATTCAGGAGTATATGTGTCAAATTTCAGTTCTCTAGCTTCTGTGGTTTACGAGATCGCTGCGTTCACACAGACGGACGGACGGACGGACGGACGGACGGACGGACGGACGGACAGACGGACAGGGCTATTTCAACTCAGCTCATCGAGCTGATCAAGAATATATATACTTTGTATGGTCTGCGACGTCTCCTTCTGCCTGTTACATACATTTTCACAAAAACATTATACCCTGATTTCCCATTTTCAATGGGCTCAGGGTATAACAAGTAAGAATGCTCTAGTCGAGACGGCTCGACTAGGAGATACCCTGAGCCCTGCAAAGTGCCGATACTTCAAATCTTCTATGCTTAGTTTACATATACATACATATATTGCAAGCAACACATACACACACACAGACGCACGCTCAAGCACACGTTCTGCCAACTGCGCAGATGACGTAGCGACAGCGCTTTGGCTGCAAGAGGCTTATGTTGTGGAAATTAAATGTTTAATAACTTTTTTTCTAGAAGGACTTTTTGATTCAAACTTTCAGGGCATGATTATGTTACTCATATGTGTGTATGTGCCGAAGCACAAGTCTCTAGTATTTGAAATGCGTTTTTTGCAAATTTAGGGCGAAGGGGGCGTGGCATCCAAAATCCAAAAATTGCAAAATGTCTGCATTCACAACAGGAATCTATATAGTGAATTTCAGGTCTCTAGCTCTTACGGTACGTAAAAGAGACGAAAAGTTATCGAAATTTATCGATAAAAAGAGAACGGGAAGAGTTATCGAATTTTTGAAAAAAAACTCGTATAGCGTATGGTATTCAGGAGTATACATGTCAAATTTCAGCTCTCTAGCTTCTGTGGTTTACGAGATCGCTGCGTTCACACAGACGGACGGACGGACGGACGGACGGACGGACGGACAGACGGACAGGGCTATTTCAACTCAGCTCATCGAGCTGATCAAGAATATATATACTTTGTATGGTCTGCGACGTCTCTTTCTGCCTGTTACATACATTTTCACAAAAACACTATACCGTGATTTCCCATTTTATAAAAAATTGTATTCAACACACAATGGATGCTGAGATCGACGCGTTCACACATACGGACAGACAGACAGATAGACTTTCTTTTTCAAAGTTTTAGGGCATGATTATGTTATTCCCATATGTGTATATGGCGAAGCACAAGTATCTAGTTTTTTTTATACCCTGAGCCCATTGAAAATGGGAAATCAGGGTATAATGTTTTTGTGAAAATGTATGTAACAGGCAGAATCAGACGACGCAGACCATACAAAGTATATATATTCTTGATCAGCTCGATGAGCTGAGTTGAAATAGTCCTGTCCGTCTGTCCGTCCGTCCGTCCGTCCGTCCGTCTGTGTGAACGCAGCGATCTCGTAAACCACAGAAGCTAGAGAGCTGAAATTTGACATGTATACTCCTGAATACCATACGCTATACGAGTTTTTTTCAAAAATTCGATAACTCTTCCCGTTCTCTTTTTATCGATAAATTTCGATAACTTTTCGTCTCTTTTACGTACCGTAAGAGCTAGAGACCTGAAATTCACTACATAGATTCCTGTTGTGAATGCAGACATTTTGTAATTTTTGGTTTTTGGATGCCACGCCCCCTTCGCCGTAAATTTTCAAAAAATGCATTTCAAATACTAGAGACTTGTGTTTCGGTACATACACACATATGAATGACATAATCATGCCCTGAAAGTTTTAATAAAAAAGTCCTGCTAGAAAAAAAGTTATTAAACATTTAATTTCCACAACATAAGCCTCGTGCAGCCCAAACGCAGTCGCTACGTCAACTGCGCAGTTGGCAGAGCGTGTGCTTGAGCGTTCGTCTGTGTGTGTGTATATGTTGCTTGCAATATATGTATATGTAAACTAAGCATTCAATATTTGAAGTATCGGCACTTCGCAGGGCTCAGGGTATCTCCTAGTCGAGCCGTCTCGACTAGAGCATTCTTACTTGTTTTTTTTTTCAAATTCATTTTATTTACGCTTAGACTCTATAGCGCATTTATCAATAAACCTTAACTAAATTATTGGGCAAGTATGCCATTATGTGTACTTAACTTATTAACTTATTATTATACTTATTACCGACGGTCAAGGGGATGCAATCTCTTCAGACTTCTTCTGTTTCTGTTTGTAGCTAGAATGGATGCGAGTTGGTTCGGGTGCGCCACAAGTCTGTCCGCGTATCTGGAGCTGTGTCTTCCAATCAGTTCAGCAATGGTAGGGATTTTCAGCTGGCGCCCGTACGCAGTGCTTTGTTTTGTATTACTTGCAGTTTGTTGATCGTTGTCCTCGCCGCAGAACTCCATATAGGGATTCTATATAGGAACGTTGGCACTACTATCGCCTTGTATATTGTGGCTTTGCTGTCAAGCGAAAGTTTGCTGGAGGCTCTCAGCATCCAGTCCAGTTTTCTTAGTTTTGCTTGACATCTCTTGGTCACCTGGCTGACGTGCGCCTTCTGTCGAGCGTGACCCCTAGATAGCAGACTTTTGTGGCACTCGGAATCGATGATGCCAATGTGACATTCGGACAGTTACCACGTCTAGTGGCAAAGGTGGTGTGCACCGACTTCTGAGTATTTACGGTTATGCACCACCTTTTGGCCCAGTGTCCGAAGGACGTAAGGTATGTCTGCAGTGAGTTGGACGCTTCTTGCGCAGACGTGTCTCTTGAGAGGATGGCAGTATCATCAGCATAGGTCGCAATAATGGTTCCAGTACTTGGCTGAGGCGTTGGCATGTCTGCGGTGAACAGTGTGTATAGCACTGGACCAAGAACACTGCCCTGTGGGACACCTGCCCTGATTGCTCTGTCGGATGATAGTGCCTGCCCCTTGGAGACTTGGAAGGTCCTTCCCAGTAAATATGAGGACAGGTGTACCTGTTCCGGTGTTCCATGCTGTTTCCTAAAGCCAAACTGGTGCTTTGGAATGGCTTTCCGGCGTCCCAAGTGTGTCAGTATTCGTCCAAGTAGTATTCTTTCAAATACTTTGGCGAGTACTGGCAACAGGCTAATTGGTCTATACGAACCAATTTCGCCCACGGGTTTGCCAGGTTTAGGAATCATCACAATCACGGCACGCTTCCAGCAAGCTGGAAAGTGCCGGATGCGAAGCATGGCGTTGAACAGCACAGTTAAGTACTCAACTGTAGAGTCAGGAAGTGCTCTAACCACTCTGCCATTTATGAGATCAATTCAAGGGGATTTTTTTGGCTTCACTCGCCTGATATATTCGCGTACTTCCTCTTTGGAGCAAGGCGGGATCCGTACGTCTAATGGCAGAGGTGAAAGGACGGTGTCTACAGTTTCCTGTATGTCTGCAGGCTCGGCGGTTAACAGCGGGGTGAATTGCTCCTGAAGGTGTTGTGCAAACCCTTCGGCTTGTGCCTCATCTCCCGTGAGCCAGGTGCCAGATGTGCAGCGTATGGGGTGACGACGCATTGGCTGCCTCTTTATTTTGCGCGTGAATTTCCACAGCTGAAATTCAGCATTTGCAGGAGAATCCGCTCGTTCCAGCGCTGCGTTAATGCGCCTGCTCTGAAGCTCTGCTAACGCAGCTTTAAGTTGCCTTGTGGCTTCGTTGTAGCTGGCTTTAGCAGCAGCCGTCCGCGTGCGTATCCAGCGTCTCCTTGTCCAACGCTTATACAGAAGGAGATCGCGGGCCTCCAAGGAGAGGGGAATGTTATACCCTGAGAGATTTTGTGGACTTCGAACGGGAGGTGCTGCTAGGAGCGAGGCTGCAGTTATATATGTTATAGTCTTGCAGCTTGTTGGTTGCGAAGTCCACGTCTTCGGGTGTGTTTAGCTCCATTTCTGGATCTAGAGAGCAGTGCATCTCTCGTCGAAAGACTCCCAAATCAGATCCTGCCGGCAGTAACCGTTCCCTGGTGGGAAAGTGCTGTGGCTGCGTACTGATCGTGATAATGAGTGGCAGGTGGTCTGAAGACAACTCTAGGGAATCTTCGATGCTGATCTGTCGATCTCAAATGCCTTTATATGCAGCAAAGTCGATTGCAGACGGCCTGTGCCCATTTAGTGGGTATCGTGTAGGGGCTCCAGTCGCCAATATGCTGTATTGTGCATTATGAATCGCCTCAAAAATCGCTTCTCCCCGCTGATTTGCACTATTGCTGCCCCAAAACGGATGCCAGCAGTTCCAGTCGCCGCCTATGAGACCTTTGTCCAGCCTTTGGCGAAGAAGGTGTGTAATATCTTGCTCATGTATACCAACATTTGGCGGACAGTAGATTGATGAGATTTCCAGTGTTCCAATGGATGTAGGGAGGCTTATATTTGAGACCTGCATTGTTGCATTGGAAACTGGGAGTAGTGGTGTATGCGCAATTGCTGAACGTATGAGGATAGAGGATCCACCAAACCTGTTTGCGCCTCCTCCATGTGCCTGATAATGCTCATATCCGAAGATTTGTACAGTAGGACACTCGTGGGTCTCCGATATGAGCATTATATCTATCTTCTTGACTGATAGGAAGACTGCCAATTCTTGAGTCTTATTTCTCAGACCATTGGCGTTCCAGATGCCCACTCTTAGAGACATTATTTGGTGCTAAGTTTGGTTATGACAGCCATTAAGCTGGTCAATAGCGTAGCTTGTTGGCTTTGGGTTTCACGCATTGCTTTGAGCTCAGCGTTAATTGCATCAAACTGGCGCTGTTGTTGTTGCAGTATCTGTACGAATACTGATTCGTTCAGCTGGTTTTGGTTTTGGGACCTTTCCCCACGAGCAGCTTGCGCATACGAAATTCCACTTGGAGTTTGTGTTAATGTGTAATTGTTTCTCTGGGCAGGCAGGGCAGGACGGGCTGTTACTGTATTTGCTGGTTGTGCTGGATTGCGCTTATGCACTGGGCTCCGCAGCTTGAGCAGTCGCTTATATACTAAGCAACCCTTGTAGTTAGCAGGATGCTGTAGTTCGCAGTGAACACAAGTAGGTGCTTGGTCTTTTTCCCTTAGTCCTTAGTCGCATGATTACCGGCACATCTTACGCATCTAGGAGCTTTGTGGCAGTATCTTTGTGTGTGACCAAACTCTTGACAGCGGTGGCATTGCGTAAGGTCGTTGTACTTCCGCGGCAGCTCCACCGTGCAACGTTGCAACGTTGTTTGGTGCCTGAGCCACATCAACGAAAACGATGTTCAGCGGAGTTCGGTCAATCCGGCTCAGCGGATTATGGATGTTGGTCACTTTGTGGTCTTTAGCCTCTAGCTCATCTTTTATATTTTGTATTTCAGTGCTGGAGTGCAGTCCTTTAAGGCAAACTCTGTACGGTCTGTCTTCTTTGAGCTGGTAACAGTGAAACTGCAGGTTCAGCTTAGTGAAATGGCTGATTAATGAGCAATAATCATCGCTACATTGCGTCAGCACACCAATATCGTTTCGCCTTGGTTTAATAGTATAAGACTTTGGTTCGATCGCTTTATCGATTATATGTTGCAGTTTAGTCACAGATTTAATGCCCGGACACCAAATAGGGGGTGGGCGAGGTTTGGGTTTCTCAACGGGCTCGTTGAGAAGTGTTACTGGTACTTCACTGATGTCATCATCGTCTTCTTCAAGCATTCCAGTGTCTTGCACATAAGCTATATCAATATCCATAGGATTGATTGTTCTTGTTGAAATTTTTCTATTTAGCAGTGCTAAATTTAGAGCTTCCAAATCAGCAATTGGCTTAACAGTTGCAGTGGGGTCGTTGACATTAGTTGTCATAGTTGTCTATGTTGCGCGTGCACTTCAGCGCTGACGCACTCGCACCAAGCGAAACAAATTCGAAGATTACAGTTACCGTGCGCAATGCCCGAAAGTATGCAGCACTAGTTGCAGTCCCTCCCGGGACAACAACCGGCCAATGTGATCAACGTGACACCAGCCAGCTGACAGCTGCTTTCCTCGTGGTTGCCGGCAAGCAGCCGGAGCCCCAAATTACAATTGCACTTTATTAAATAATTAACTTGCACAATTGCAACTTTGTATTATATTCCCCGTGTCTTTTGACAGACACTGAAAGAGTTTTTTTGCCACTGCGTGGCCTTAGTCCAATTTAAATATAAGTTTTGACAAATTCACTAATCACTCACTTACATTCAGCTGTGTGCTTGTCAGCAGTCGCGACAAGACTGTGACAAGTATCTAGTATTTTAAATATGTGTTTTGCTAATTTTTGGCGAAGGAGGCGTGGCATCCAAAATTTAACAAAAACAAAATTGTATTCAACACACAATGGATGCTGAGATCGACGCGTTCACACATACGGACAGAGAGACAGATAGACTTTCTTATTCAAACTTTTAGGGCATGATTATGTTATTCCCATATGTGTATATGGCGAAGCACATGTATCTAGTATTTTAAATATTTGTTTTGCAAATTTTTGGCGAAGGAGGCGTGGCATCGAAAATTTAACAATCCAAAAAATAAACACACAATACTAAAAACAAAATTTTAACACTCTAGCTATAAAGATGAATTAGATAGAATTTTTGAGTTGAATATCGAATTCGTTTTTATTCGATAACATTAAAACGGAATGAGTTATCGAATTTTGAAGACAAATTTGAACTGCGCGTGCTATACAGGGAACTACATACAAAATTTCAAGCCTCCAGCTCTTATGGATGCTGAGATCGCCGCTTTCGCACATACAGACAGACGGACAGACAGACAGATGGAATTTCGTATTCATACTGTTCAAGCATGAACACAGATATCGCCATGTGGTGACAACATAAAAATAGATTACAAAACATAAACGACCCTTAAGATAATGTTACAAAATTCAGTACGTGTGATCCTCTTTCATGTTCGTAAGAGACGCCTGAAATAAGATAATACTAACATAGAACTCAAGTGTTTTCATAGGACACATGTTAGAATGTAAGAAATGTCAATGTATTTGAGAGATGCTCTTCTCTTACTTCTCAAACGAGGTATTTAAGGAGAAGGATTTAAAAGAATAAAAGAGTTCAATTTTTGTGCTCAAATTATAACGTTGTACCATTATTTACATTTTGGTCCTTCGAGCATTCTATTGTCTCCCCCACCAGTGGTAAGAGACTTAGAATTTTTAACCAGCTCCTTAGACTCTACAGTTCGGTAGCTAAGGTAGCAAAATAAAACATTCTGTCGTTTTCCCCCACCGTGGTAAGAAATACAGAAAACTATAACGTTGGACCATTATTTACATTTTGGTCCTTCGAGCATTCTATTGTCTCCCCCACCAGTGGTAAGAGACTTAGAATTTTTAACCAGCTCCTTAGACTCTACAGTTCGCTAGCTAAGGTAGCAAAATAAAATATTCTGTCGTTTTCCCCCACCCGTGGTAAGAAACACAGAAAATAACAATTAACACTCAAGGGTAAAAAAAAAAAACAAGTAAGAATGCTCTAGTCGAGACGGCTCGACTAGGAGATACCCTGAGCCCTGCGAAGTGCCGATACTTCAAATATTCTATGCTTAGTTTACATATACATATATTGCAAGCAACACATACACACACACACAGAAGCACGCTCAAGCACACGCTCTGCCAACTGCGCAGTTGACGTAGCGACTGGGCTGGGCAGGGCGCTTGGGCTGCAAGAGGCTTATGTTGTGGAAATTAAATATTTAATAACTTTTTTTCTAGATGGACTTTTTGATTCAAACTTTCAGGGCATGATTATGTTATTCATATGTGTGTATGTGCCGAAGCACAAGTCTCTAGTATTTGAAATGGCGTGGCATCCAAAATCCAAAAATTACAAAATGTCTGTATTCACAACAGGAATCTACATAGTGAATTTCATGCCTCTAGCTCTTACGGTACGTAAAAGAGACGAAAAGTTATCGAAATTTATCGATAAAAAGAGAACGGGAAGAGTTATCGAATTTTTGAAAAAAAAAACTCGATAGCGTATGGTATTCAGGAGTATACATGTCAAATTTCAGCTCTCTAGCTTCTGTGGTTTACGAGATCGCTGCGTTCACACAGACGGACAGACTGACGGACAGACGGACAGGGCTATTTCAACTCAGCTCATCGAGCTGATCAAGAATATATATACTTTGTATGGTCTGCGACGTCTCCTTCTGCCTGTTACATACATTTTCAGAAAAACATTATACCCTGATTTCCCATTTTCAATGGGCTCAGGGTATAAAAACAGTAGGTAAAATTAAAAGTATAATTGAAATACAGTCGTGTTCAAAACAGGTTGTTGATACCGGGAGAGTAATAATGTCAGAGAAAAGCGACCTGCAGAAACAAGCCGACAATTTTGAACAAAATTTAAATCATCTCAGGGTATATTTAGAAGAAACCGAAAAGGGGTTGAATAATTCTACCTTGGGATGGAGTAACATCAGAAAAAACAAAATTAATTTTCTTTGGAGTAGGATCCAAGAAAAAATAAATTATTTTACTTCGTTAAAATATTCATTAAACGAAGATGTTGATGAGTTAAAATTCGATGCTCAGAATATGGTAGACACTTTAGAGCGCGTATCTCAGGATACAAAACCATATAAGGTAGACGTAAAAACAGAGGATATTCCGACGCTACCTAAAATTCAAATACCCACATTTTTTGGTGAGCCCAAAGAGTGGGATCTTTTTTATGAATTCTTTACAGAAATAATTCATAATAGGGAAAATTTAAGTATGCCAGTAAAATTTAATTATTTAAAAACGGCATTAAAGGGTGAAGCCAAGAGCATGGTTTCTCATTTGCTCACTGGCTCAGTTGGGAATTACCATTCAGTTTGGGAATTATTAATTAAGCGATTCGAAAATAAAAGAAAAATTTTTTCCGATGAAATGAATCGATCAATTGAATTACCAAATTTGAATCTGGATTCCGCAAAAAATATTAAAAGTTTTATTGATAATAGCAATGAGGCTATACATATAATAAAACTTAAATCTAATTTACCCACAGAAGTGGACATAATTTTCGCCCACACTTTGTTGAGAAAGTTCAACAAAGAAACGCTGCAGCTCTATGAATCTCACGTCAAAAAGACAAAAGAATATCAAGAGTTGTCAGATGTAATGGAATTTTTGGAACAGCGTTATAATTCTATAACTTCATTGAGTAATGAAGAAAGAAATAAAAATTCTAACAATAAATTTAATAACAATTCAAATGGTAAAGAAAGCTGTCCAGTTTGTGGAATACCTGGACACTATGTATCACAATGCTACAAGTTTAAAGCAATGAATCCAAAAGATAGATGCGAGACGGTAAAAAAAGCGCAGCTGGAAGTGCCTTAAAATATCAAAGCACAAAAAATGCTCCTGCGAATATTCATGTGCGTTTTGCAAAAAAGCTCATAACACTATGCTTCACATTTCAAATGAAAAAGTGAACACATGTGTTTCAAAAGATACAGCACTATTGGCTACAGCAATAGTGAAGATCAGAGCAAAGAATGGTGAATATGAAAATTTTAGTGCATTGATCGATAGTGGATCTCAATGCACTATTATCTCAGAAGAGGCAGCTCAAATTCTGAAATTATACAGAATCAAAAATGTCACAGAAATAAGTGGCGTATCAGAAACGAATTCAAGTACTTCAAAGTACAAAGTACAATTTTCAACCGAAGCTATTGTTCTGCTAAAACTAATGAAAACCTTGCCTAGTAAAATTGCAACAATTAATAAGCAAAAATGGCAAGATTTCGTATTAGCCGATCCAAAATTTAATAAGCCTAGTAGAATAGACTTAATTATAGGAGCCGACTTATATTCCCAAATCATCAAAAATGGGATAGTAAAAATAGACGGACTTCTTGGACAGAATACGGAGTTTGGTTGGGTAGTATCAGGGTGTACAAAATCAAAAAGAAGTACAATGATAACAGCAACCACTATGAAAGTTAAAAATTTAGAAAAATTTTGTAAAATTGAAGAAGTTCACAAAGGCGCTGACTTTTCGTTAGAGTTGCTAAAATTAAAACTCAAGAAGGTTTTGTAACACAACCCATTACTAAAATATGTCCACTCAGTGGAGCGCAAGAATCAGACGATAGTACTGAAAAAAGAGAACGCCCATTAAGAGGAGGTAGAACTTCAAAAATAAAGGCATTTCTATCCCTGCTAATGCTAATGCTATTTTGTCAAGTATCCAATTCACCTACCAAAAAAAGTGAAGTAAAGAAATGGACAGTAGAACAAGTCAACAGCACGGCTCCAATCTATCTTGACCCAATGGGATATATTGAAATTATAACATCATCTTGGGATTTATTTAGATGACAGAGAGGTCTTGGAAGAGAATATGGCAATTCTTTAAGACAATCAACACAACATAGATGAATTGACCAAAAAACAAGCCTCAGTAATAGATTCCACCGAAAACATTATAAAACAAAGTATTAATGAGATAAACCATAACTTTCTTAACTTAAATGTGCGTATTGCAAATATGACAGAAACGCTTAAGGAAAGTTTTTTTGTTTATAAAGAATCAATTAATTTCGTTATGATGACAAAACAGTTAGACTCCTTGCTTGATGAATGTGAAAAGACTCAAGCTGGAATAATCAGCTTGCTTATCGACATCAATCATGGAAAGTTGAATACAAATATTTTAAAAGCAAATCAACTTCAAAAGGAAATCTCTCGAATTAAAGCTAAAATACCCGACAATTTAGTTTTACCTGGGAAAAGAACAGGCACAGAACTTAAAGAAGTTTACACTTTGTTAACAGCTAAAGGATTCTATTTAGATAAGAAAATAATTATAAATGCTAAAATACCATTATTCAGTCAACACACGTCTCAGTTATTTAAAATTATACCCTTACCAATTAAAAACCAACAGGGGGTTATTATAGCAGAAGTGAAACTCCCATTTATAGTTTATAACTTTGCAATAGATTCATATCATGTCAGAAGCAACATTAAATAAATGTAAGCACTGGCAAACCTATACACGTATTTGCGAAGGAAATTGGCCATGGAATAGTGGAAATGACGACTCTAGTGAGGTGTCACCCTTTAAGCCTAACAAACCAGTTAATTGCTTTCACAAAACGATTTCAACCTCATCAAATTATTGGGTTAAGTTACACAGAAGAGGTAGTTGGTTATTTAAAATACCGACAAATACAAAAGTGAACATTAAATGTGTTGAAATATTTTTGTACACACCGCTGAATGTCCAACTCTTTTTAGTCATAATTCGCTAGTTCTGTTCATTTGAATCATAACGGAACGTTTATCCAATTCCTTTTATGCTTAAGTTCGGCTGACTGCGCTTGCAGCATATATATTTTTCAGTCTCGAATAAACTCTAACTCGAATAGGTTATGGGCCCAGGACTGCGGAAATTGGGCATGTTAGTCGGAAAGATTGGTCGAGATTCGGTTTTGTTAATTAATATCGGATATTAATTAATTTGTGCAAAATGAGCAAAATGAACAATTAGCGTTGGTAGACAGTAAAGACGAGAAAGCTCTCGCAAGTATATTGTTGTGCCTAAAACCATCGCAAATTAACTATGTTAAGCACTGTAAGACAGCAAGTGAAGCTTGGAAAAAATTAGCTGAAATTCATATACCCTCGGGTCCGACGCGAAAAATACAGCTATTCAAGCAATTGCTATGTTTGAAAATGTCAAGTTCGGAAAGCATTCGTGAACATTTAAATAATTTCTCTGATCTCGTAGAAAAATTATGTGAAATCCAGTCACACGTGCCCGATGAAATGCTCGAAATAATTTTGCTTGCAAGTTTAAGTGACGAATTCGAAAATTTCGTTGTCGCCATAGAGTCGCGAGATGCCGTCGCTTAGCGCCCTAAAAATCAAATTACTTGAAGAAGGAGAGAGGCGCAAAATTGGCGAGGTAGCGGAAAAATTTGAGCAGAAAATGTTCGTGTCGCGGCAAGAAAACGGTAAAAAGGACAAACCGAAAAGAGACGGAAAAAACTTGGAGTGTTGGTCGTGTGGCCGTCGCGGGCAGATAGCGGCAAAGTGCAGATCGAAAGAGATAACGAAACCGCGCGAAGAGAGTAATAAAAGGGCATTGTCGGTGTTTGCTGCTTCTGGAACTAAAAACGAATTGGCGAGCGACGCATGGTGTGTAGATAGCGGAGCTACAGCTCATTTGTGTGCGAACAAATCAATGTTCACATGTATCCGTGAGCACAAAGAAAAAATAAAATTGGCGGACGAAAATTACATAGAAGCCGAAGCCGAGAAGGTTTAGGAACAGTGGTGTTAAACGGACAAAAAGGTACGTTCGAATTAGTCGACGTATTATATGTAAAAGGCTTACAATGCAATTTTATATCAGTATCAAAAGCAACGGAAAATGGTTTTAAAGTAAATTTTGTTAAAAACAAAGCGTATGTTAAAGACAGTAATAACGAAATATTAATGGTTGCAGATAAAGAATGTGATTTGTTTTTGTTTAAAAATAAAATAAAAAGAGCATTCGTCGCAAATACAAATTTAAATAAGCTGATTAAATGGCACGATCGGTTCGGGCATTTAAATTTTGACAGCTTGAATAAAATGATAAAACAAGACATGGTTTATGGTCTTCGAGCTAGTGCGTGCAACATTAATGACTTTGTATGTGAGACGTGTGCGAAATGTAAGATTTGCGTCAAGAAATTCCCGAAAACGTCGGAAAATCGCTCCAAAGATGTGCTGGGCTTAATCCACACTGACATTTGTGGCCCTATGCCAACACAATCCCAAGGTGGAACACGGTATTTCGCCACGTTTATTGATGATAAATCGCGCTATGTATCGGTATACATGTTGAAAACGAGAGACGAAATTTTCGAAAAATTTAAAGACTTTAAAACGTTGGTAGAAAATCAATCCGGAATTAAAGCTGATTAAAGCTGTCAGAAGCGACAATGGGCGTGAGTACCTTAGCGGCGCGTTTGAAAATTACTTGTCGAGCCACGGTATAAAAAGGCAACTTACGGTTCCCCACACTTCGCAGCAAAATGGTGTGGCGGAACGCGCCAACAGAACCTTAGTGGAGATGGCGCGCAGTATGCTGGTTCACGCTGGAGTAAGTGAAAGCTTATGGGGTGAGGCCATAATGACAGCGGCATACCTACGCAATAGAGCTGAAACTGCAAGTTTGTCCGGAAAAACACCGTATGAGGAATGGTATGGGAAAAAAACCAAACGTTTCCCACCTAAAAATATTTGGCATGAGAGCGATTGTTCTAGATAAAACACACAAGAAAAAGTTTGCGCAAAAGGGATTGCAACACATTTTTGTCGGCTATTCCGAAACTGCAAAAGCTTATCGCTTGTACAATCATGCTAAAAGATGTGTTACACTTTCTAGAGATGTTGTGTTTTTGGAGCACAAGTTTGTATTGGATTCGGAACACGAGAAAATATCAAGTCAGTCCGTTTCGTTGGTATTTGAATCAGGTGAAAACAAGCACACTGACGATCATAAGGATACTGTTGATAACATCCAAGGCCCAACAGTCCATGGAGCCAGCGAATCTAATGATGAAGAGAATGCTGAACAGGAGGAAACCACAGCCAGAAGAGGGCCAGGCAGGCCAAGGATTGTTCACAATGGGCGTCCAGGTCGCCCACGAAAAGAGTACAATATGCTAAATTTACTAGAACGTCTCAGCAGCGTATCTTAACAGCGAGCTACACGACGACCTATATATGCGACAGCCGGAGGGCTTCATTGATGCAGATCATCCCAAACGTGTGCTGAAACTAAACAAATCGTTGTACGGTCTAAAGCAGAGTGGCCGTGAATCGAACCAAAAACTGGAGAGTACTTTGCTGGAGATTGGTTTCGTCCCATGTGCGAGCGAGCCGTGCATATACACCAATACAATTAAAGGGTATTTAAATATAATTGTTGTATATGTTGACGATTTTATACTTGCACGTACCAGAGAAGAAGACATGGCCCACATAAAGCAACTTATATCAAATAAATTTGACGTAGTTGATGGCGGCAAGCTGCAGCATTTCCTAGGCATGGAAATCGAGAGAGATGGCAAAACGGGTGGCGTATCCATTGGCCATAATCAATACATCAAGGGTCTCTTAAAGGAGTACGGCATGCAAGACTGTAAGGCAATAACAACACCGTTAGAAGTTGGCTTCCAGACAAAATGCGACGATGTTGGCTGTGAGCAGGTGGACAAGACACGCTACCAATCTCTCATCGGGTCCTTATTATATTTGGCGCTGACGACACGACCAGATATAATACATTCTGTGGCTAAGCTGGCGCAGAGAAATGCAGATCCGCAAAAGGAGCATGAGGTTGCTGCAAAGCGGGTGTTAAGATACTTAAAGGGTACCTCAGAGATGCGATTGTGCTACAACAAAACAGGTGTGCCTATCCATTGTTTTGTTGCTGCCGACTGGGCTGGCGATAGCAGCGATTGGAAGTCTTTCACGGGTTGGTCATTCTTCATGGCTGGAGCAGCAGTCTCATGGGAATCAAAGAAGCAAAGCTTTGTCGCCCTCAGCAGCACGGAGGCAGAATACGTAGCACTTTCTACAGCCACCAAAGAAGCTGTATACCTAAGAAAGCTGATCCACGAGATGGGATTCGAGCCGATGTTAAAATTAATGATATATAGCGATAACCAAAGCGCACAGTGCCTTGCTAAAGATTCTAAATTTCATTCACGTAGCAAGCACTTCGAAACAAAGTATCATTTTGTACGGGAAATTTATAAAAATAATGTAATTAATATAAAGTACGTTCCCACGAATAATATGACATCAGATATCCTAACTAAAAAGCAAAGACAAAGCATGTAAAGTTCAGAGAAATGTTAGGACTAGCTTAAATTCTTTAATTTTTGTAAAGTGGATATTGCGTTGAGAAGGAGTGTTGAAATATTTATGTACACACCGCTGAATGTCCAACTCTTTTAGTCATAATTCGCTATTTCTGTTCATTTGAATCATAACGGAACGTTTATCCAATTCCTTTTATGCTTAAGTTCGGCTGCCTGCGCTTGCAGCATATATATTTTTCAGTCTCGAATAAACTCTAACTCGAATAAAATGTAATCATGCACATCAAGAAATAATAACCTTGCCAGAACAAGGTATTTTGACATTAAAATCAGATTGTTCAGCTAGAACTTTGGACAAAATACTAATGGCAAATTACATACTTGACTCTGAAAGTTACGAAACGGTATCAACTCCCTATATAAGTAATTGTATGGGATCCACTAAAAACCCCAATTATTAATCATACTTTAGAACTAGATCAATTAAAAAACGAACTTAGACAAATACAAAATCATAGTTTTCAAATAAATGCTCTTAAATGGCATCACGCGACCGGTCACATATCCTTAGGACTTGGTATGATAATTATAATAATGATAATAATGTATATTGTAAGAAAAATACATGTACGCAGACGATTACAAGCCATAGCTTTTCCACAAATATAAGTAGCATTTTAACCTTTTCTCTGTTACCGTCACTTTCTCGGCCCTTGGCAGAATGTTCAAGCATGAATACAAATCTCGCCATGTGGTGACAACATAAAAATAGATTACAAAACATAAACGACCCTTAAGATAATGTTACAAAATTCAGTACGTGTGATCCTCTTTCATGTTCGTAAGAGACGCCTGAAATAAGATAAGACTAACATAGAACTCAAGTGTTTTCATAGGACACATGTTAGAATGTAAGAAATGTCAATGTATTTGAGAGATGCTCTTCTCTTACTTCTCAAACGAGGTATTTAAGGAGAAGGATTTAAAAGAATAAGAGTTCAATTTTTGTGCTCAAATTATAAGGTTGTACCATTATTTACACATACTTTCAGGGCATGATTATGTTATTCATATGTGTGTATATGCCGAAGCACAAATAGCTAGTATTCGAAATATGTGTTTTGCTAATTTTTGGCGAAGGAGGCTTGGCATCCAAAATTTAACAAAAAACAAATTGTATTAAACACACAATGGATGCTGACATCGACGCGTTCACACATACGGACAGACAGACATATAGACTTTCTTATTCAAACTTTTAGGGCATGATTATGTTATTCCCATATGTGTATATGGCGAAGCACAACTATCTAGAATTTTAAATATGTGTTTTGCAAATTTTTGGCGAAGGAGGCGTGGCATCTAAAATTTAACAAAAACCAAATGATATTAAACACACAATAATAGCTGAGATCGACGCATTCACACATACGGACAGACAGACAGATGGGCTTTCTTATTCAAACTTTTAAGATGTTATTCATATGTGTGTATATCCCGAAGCATATACCCGCGCGTGCTATACCCTATATACCTACATAAAAAAATTCAAGTCTCTAGCTCTAATGGATTCTGAGATCGCCGCTTTCACACATACGGACAGACGGACATACAGACAGATGGACTTTCTTATTCATACTTTCAGGGTATGATTATATTATTCATATGTGTGTATGTGCCGAAGCAAAAGTCTCTAATATTTGAAATACGTGTTTTGAAAATTTTTGGCGAAGGAGGCGTGGCATCCAAAATTTAACAAAAACAAAATTGAATTAAACACGCAATACTAAAAACAAAATTTGAACACTAGCTATAAAAATTAATTGGATTAAATTTTTTAGCTGAATATCGATTTCGTTTTTAATTAATAACATTAACGCGGAATGAGTTATCGAAATTTGAAGACCAACTTGAGCTCCGCGTGCTATTCAGGGACAAAAAAAAAAAAAGTCAAGTCTCTAGCTCTTATGGATGCTGAGATCGACGCGTTCGCACATACGGACAGACGGACAAACAGACAGATGGACTTTCTTATTCAAACTTTCAGAGCATGATTATGTTATTCGTATGTGTGTATGTGCCGAAGCAAAATTCTCTAGTATTTGAAATAGGTGTTTTGCTAATTTTTGGCGAAGGAGCCGTGGCATCCAAAATTCAACAAAAACCAAAATTAAAATAAACACATAATACTAAAAACAAAATTTGAACACTAGCTATAAAGATGAATTGGATAGAATTGTTGAGCTGAATACCGATTTCGTTTTTAATCGAAATTGTTAGAACGGAACTAGTTATCGAATTATGAAGACAAACTTGACCTGCGCATGATATACAGGGAACAACATAAAAAATTTCAAGTCTCTAGCTCTTATGGATGCTGAGATCGACACGTTCACACTTACGGAGAGACGGGCAAATGTACAGACAGACAGATGGACTTTCTTAATTACCCTTTCAGGGCATGATTATGTTATTCATATGTGTGTATGTGCCGAAGCAAAATTCTCTAGTATTTGAAATACGGGTTTTGCTAATTTTTGGCGAAGGAGTCGTAGCATCCAAAATTTAACAAAAACCAAAATTAAAATAAACACACAATTCTAAAAACAAAATTTGAACACTAGCTATAAAGATGAATTGGATAGAATTTTTGAGCTGAATACCGAGTTTGTTTTTAGTCGAAATCGTTAGAACGGAACTAGTTATCGAATTATGAAGACAAACTTGACCTGCGCATGCAGGTAAAAAAATTTCAGGTCTCCAGCTCTTATGGATGTTGAGATCGACACGTTCACACTTACGGAGAGACGGACAAATGGACAGACAGACAGATGGACTTTCTTATTTACCCTTTCAGGGCATGATTTGCCGAAGCAAAATTCTCTAGTATTTGAAATACGTGTTTTGCAAATTTTTGGCGAAGGAGGCGTGGCACCCAAAATTTAACAAAAACAAAATTGAATTAAACACGCAATACTAAAAACAAAATTTGAACACTAGCTATAAAGATGAATTAGATAGAATTTTTGATCTGAATACCGATTTGGTTTTTAATCGAAATCATTGAAACGGAACTAGTTATCGAATTATGAAGACAAACTTGACCTGCGCGTGCTATACAGGGAACTACATAAAAAATTTCAAGTCTTTAGCTCTTGTGGATGCTGAGATCGACGCGTTCACACATACGGACAAACAGACAGATGGACTTTTTTATTCAAACTTTCAGGGAATGATTATGTTATTCATATGTGTGTATGTGCCGAAGCAAAATTCTCTAGTATTTGAAATACGGGTTTTGCTAATTTTTGGCGAAGGAGTCGTGGCATCCAAAATTTAACAAAAACCAAAATTAAAATAAACACACAATACTAAAAACAAAATTTGAACACTAGCTATAAAGATGAATTGGATAGAATTTTTGAGCTATACAGGGAACTACATAAAAAATTTCAAGTCTCTAGCTCTTATGGATGCTGAGATCGACACGTTCACACTTACGGAGAGACGGGCAAATGTACAGACAGACAGATGGACTTTCTTAATTACCCTTTCAGGGCATGATTATGGTTTATATATGTATGTATGTTCCTGCGCAAAATTCTCTAGTATTTGAAATACGTGTTTTGCAAATTTTTGGCGAAGGAGGCGTGGCACCCAAAATTTAACAAAAATAAAATTGAATTAAACACGCAATACTAAAAACAAAATTTGAACACTAGCTATAAAGACGAATTAGATAGAATTTTTGATCTGAATACCGATTTGGTTTTTAATCGAAATCGTTAGAACGGAACTAGTTATCGAATTATGAAGACAAACTTGACCTGCGCATGCTATACAGGGAACTACATAAAAAATTTCAAGTCTCTAGCTCTTATGGATGCTGAGATCGACACGTTCACACTTACGGAGAGACGGGCAAATGTACAGACAGACAGATGGACTTTCTTAATTACCCTTTCAGGGCATGATTATGGTTTATATATGTATGTATGTTCCTGCGCAAAATTCTCTAGTATTTGAAATACGTGTTTTGCAAGTTTTTGGCGAAGGAGGCGTGGCACCCAAAATTTAACAAAAACAAAATTGAATTAAACACGCAATACTAAAAACAAAATTTGAGCACTAGCTATAAAGATGAATTAGATAGAATTTTTGAGCTGAACATCGTTTTCGTTTTTGATCAAAATCATTAAAACGGCACTAGTTATCGAATTATGAAGACAAACTTTGCCTGCGCATGCTATACAGGGAAGTACATAAAAAATTTCAAGTCTCTAGTCTCTTATGGATGCTGAGATCGACACGTTCACACTTACGGAGAGACGGACAAATGGACAGACAGACAGATGGACTTTCTTATTTACCCTTTCAGGGCATGATTATGTTTTTCATATGTGTGTATGTTCCTGCGCAAAATTCTCTAGTATTTGAAATACGTGTTTTGCAAATTTTTGGCGAAGGAGGCGTGGCACCCAAAATTTAAGAAAAACAAAATTGAATTAAACACGCAATACTAACAAGTAAGAATGCTCTAGTCGAGACGGCTCGACTAGGAGATACCCTGAGCCCTGCGAAGTGCCGATACTTCAAATATTTTATGCTTAGTTTACATATACATATATTGCAAGCAACACATACACACACACAGACGAACGGTCAAGCACACGCTCTGCCAACTGCGCAGTTGCCGTAGCGACTGCGGTTGGGCTGCAAGAGGCTTATGTAGTGGAAATTAAATGTTCAATAACTTTTTTTCTAGAAGGACTTTTTGATTCAAACTTTCAGGGCATGATTATGTTATTCATATGTGTGTATGTGCCGAAGCAAAAGTCTGTAGTATTTGAAATGCGTTTTTTGCAAATTTAGGGCGAAGGGGGCGTGGCATCCAAAATCCAAAAATTACAAAATGTCTGTATTCACAACAGGAATCTACATAGTGAATTTCAGGTCTCTAGCTCTTACGGTACGTAAAAGAGACGAAAAGTTATCGAAATTTATCGATAAAAAGAGAACGGGAAGAGTTATCGAATTTTTGAAAAAAACTCGTATAGCGTATGGTATTCAGGAGTATACATGTCAAATTTCAGCTCTCTAGCTTCTGTGGTTTACGAGATCGCTGCGTTCACACAGACGGACGGACGGACAGACGGACAGGGCTATTTCAACTCAGCTCATCGAGCTGATCAAGAATATATATACTTTGTATGGTCTGCGACGTCTCCTTCTGCCTGTTACATACATTTTCACAAAAACATTATACCCTGATTTCCCATTTTCAATGGGCTCAGGGTATAAAAACAAAATTTGAACACTATCTATAAAGATGAATTGGATAGAATTTTTGAGCTGAATACCGATTTCGTTTTTAATCGAAATCGTTAGAACGGAACTAGTTATCGAATTATGAAGACAAACTTGACCTGCGCATGCTATACAGGGAACTACATAAAAAATTTCAAGTCTCTAGCTCTTGTGGATGCTGAGATCGACGCGTTCACACATACGGACAGACAGAAAGATGGACTTTCTTATTCACACTTTCAGGGCAGGATTATGTTTTTCATATGTGTGTATGTTCCTGCGCAAAATTCTCTAGTATTTGAAATACGTGTTTTGCAAGTTTTTGGCGAAGGAGGCGTGGCACCCAAAATTTAACAAAAACAAAATTGAATTAAACACGCAATACTAAAAACAAAATTTGAGCACTAGCTATAAAGATGAATTAGATAGAATTTTTCAGCTGAATATCGTTTTCGTTTTTGATCAAAATCATTAAAACGGCACTAGTTATCGAATTATGAAGACAAACTTTGCCTGCGCATGCTATACAGGGAAGTACATAAAAAATTTCAAGTCTCTAGCTCTTATGGATGCTGAGATCGACACGTTCACACTTACGGAGAGACGGACAAATGGACAGACAGACAGATGGACTTTCTTATTTACCCTTTCAGGGCATGATTATGTTTTTCATATGTGTGTATGTTCCTGCGCAAAATTCTCTAGTATTTGAAATACGTGTTTTGCAAATTTTTGGCGAAGGAGGCGTGGCACCCAAAATTTAAGAAAAACAAAATTGAATTAAACACGCAATACTAAAAACAAAATTTGAACACTATCTGTAAAGATGAATTGGATAGAATTTTTGAGCTGAATACCGATTTCGTTTTTAATCGAAATCGTTAGAACGGAACTAGTTATCGAATTATGAAGACAAACTTGACCTGCGCATGCTATACAGGGAACTACATAAAAAATTTCAAGTCTCTAGCTCTTATGGATGCTGATATCGACACGTTCACACTTACGGAGAGACGGGCAAATGTACAGACAGACAGATGGACTTTCTTAATTACCCTTTCAGGGCATGATTATGTTTTTCATATGTGTGTATGTTCCTGCGCAAAATTCTCTAGTATTTGAAATACGTGTTTTGCAAATTTTTGGCGAAGGAGGCGTGGCACCCAAAATTTAACAAAAATAAAATTGAATTAAACACGCAATACTAAAAACAAAATTTGAACACTAGCTATAAAGACGAATTAGATAGAATTTTTGATCTGAATACCGATTTGGTTTTTAATCGAAATCGTTAGAACGGAACTAGTTATCGAATTATGAAGACAAACTTGACCTGCGCATGCTATACAGGGAACTACATAAAAAATTTCAAGTCTCTAGCTCTTGTGGATGCTGAGATCGACGCGTTCACACATACGGACACACTTTCAGGGCAGTATTATGTTTTTCATATGTGTGTATGTTCCTGCGCAAAATTCTCTAGTATTTGAAATACGTGTTTTGCAAGTTTTTGGCGAAGGAGGCGTGGCACCCAAAATTTAACAAAAACAAAATTGAATTAAACACGCAATACTAAAAACAAAATTTGAACACTAGCTATAAAGATGAATTAGATAGAATTTTTGAGCTGAATATCGTTTTCGTTTTTGATCAAAATCATTAAAACGGCACTAGTTATCGAATTATGAAGACAAACTTTGCCTGCGCATGCTATACAGGGAAGTACATAAAAAATTTCAAGTCTCTAGTCTCTTATGGATGCTGAGATCGACACGTTCACACTTACGGAGAGACGGACAAATGGACAGACAGACAGATGGACTTTCTTATTTACCCTTTCAGGGCATGATTATGTTTTTCATATGTGTGTATGTTCCTGCGCAAAATTCTCTAGTATTTGAAATACGTGTTTTGCAAATTTTTGGCGAAGGAGGCGTGGCACCCAAAATTTAAGAAAAACAAAATTGAATTAAACACGCAATACTAAAAACAAAATTTGAACACTATCTGTAAAGATGAATTGGATAGAATTTTTGAGCTGAATACCGATTTCGTTTTTAATCGAAATCGTTAGAACGGAACTAGTTATCGAATTATGAAGACAAACTTGACCTGCGCATGCTATACAGGGAACTACATAAAAAATTTCAAGTCTCTAGCTCTTATGGATGCTGATATCGACACGTTCACACTTACGGAGAGACGGGCAAATGTACAGACAGACAGATGGACTTTCTTAATTACCCTTTCAGGGCATGATTATGTTTTTCATATGTGTGTATGTTCCTGCGCAAAATTCTCTAGTATTTGAAATACGTGTTTTGCAAATTTTTGGCGAAGGAGGCGTGGCACCCAAAATTTAACAAAAATAAAATTGAATTAAACACGCAATACTAAAAACAAAATTTGAACACTAGCTATAAAGACGAATTAGATAGAATTTTTGATCTGAATACCGATTTGGTTTTTAATCGAAATCGTTAGAACGGAACTAGTTATCGAATTATGAAGACAAACTTGACCTGCGCATGCTATACAGGGAACTACATAAAAAATTTCAAGTCTCTAGCTCTTGTGGATGCTGAGATCGACGCGTTCACACATACGGACACACTTTCAGGGCAGTATTATGTTTTTCATATGTGTGTATGTTCCTGCGCAAAATTCTCTAGTATTTGAAATACGTGTTTTGCAAGTTTTTGGCGAAGGAGGCGTGGCACCCAAAATTTAACAAAAACAAAATTGAATTAAACACGCAATACTAAAAACAAAATTTGAACACTAGCTATAAAGATGAATTAGATAGAATTTTTGAGCTGAATATCGTTTTCGTTTTTGATCAAAATCATTAAAACGGCACTAGTTATCGAATTATGAAGACAAACTTTGCCTGCGCATGCTATACAGGGAAGTACATAAAAAATTTCAAGTCTCTAGTCTCTTATGGATGCTGAGATCGACACGTTCACACTTACGGAGAGACGGACAAATGGACAGACAGACAGATGGACTTTCTTATTTACCCTTTCAGGGCATGATTATGTTTTTCATATGTGTGTATGTTCCTGCGCAAAATTCTCTAGTATTTGAAATACGTGTTTTGCAAATTTTTGGCGAAGGAGGCGTGGCACCCAAAATTTAAGAAAAACAAAATTGAATTAAACACGCAATACTAACAAGTAAGAATGCTCTAGTCGAGACGGCTCGACTAGGAGATACCCTGAGCCCTGCGAAGTGCCGATACTTCAAATATTCTATGCTTAGTTTACATATACATATATTGCAAGCAACACATACACACACACAGACGAACGGTCAAGCACACGCTCTGCCAACTGCGCAGTTGCCGTAGCGACTGCGGTTGGGCTGCAAGAGGCTTATGTAGTGGAAATTAAATGTTCAATAACTTTTTTTCTAGAAGGACTTTTTGATTCAAACTTTCAGGGCATGATTATGTTATTCATATGTGTGTATGTGCCGAAGCACAAGTCTCTAGTATTTGAAATGCGTTTTTTGCAAATTTAGGGCGAAGGGGGCGTGGCATCCAAAATCCAAAAATTACAAAATGTCTGTATTCACAACAGGAATCTACATAGTGAATTTCAGGTCCCTAGCTCTTACGGTACGTAAAAGAAACGAAAAGTTATCGAAATTTATCGATAAAAAGAGAACGGGAAGAGTTATCGAATTTTTGAAAAAAACTCGTATAGCGTATGGTATTCAGGAGTATACATGTCAAATTTCAGCTCTCTAGCTTCTGTGGTTTACGAGATCGCTGCGTTCACACAGACGGACGGACGGACAGACGGACAGGGCTATTTCAACTCAGCTCATCGAGCTGATCAAGAATATATATACTTTGTATGGTCTGCGACGTCTCCTTCTGCCTGTTACATACATTTTCACAAAAACATTATACCCTGATTTCCCATTTTCAATGGGCTCAGGGTATAAAAACAAAATTTGAACACTATCTATAAAGATGAATTGGATAGAATTTTTGAGCTGAATACCGATTTCGTTTTTAATCGAAATCGTTAGAACGGAACTAGTTATCGAATTATGAAGACAAACTTGACCTGCGCATGCTATACAGGGAACTACATAAAAAATTTCAAGTCTCTAGCTCTTATGGATGCTGAGATCGACGCGTTCACACATACGGACACACTTTCAGGGCAGTATTATGTTTTTCATATGTGTGTATGTTCCTGCGCAAAATTCTCTAGTATTTGAAATACGTGTTTTGCAAGTTTTTGGCGAAGTAGGCGTGGCACCCAAAATGTAACAAAAACAAAATTGATTTAAACACGCAATACTAAAAACAAAATTTGAACACTAGCTATAAAGATGAATTAGATAGAATTTTTGAGCTGAATATCGTTTTCGTTTTTGATCAAAATCATTAAAACGGCACTAGTTATCGAATTATGAAGACAAACTTTTCCTGCGCATGCTATACAGAGAAGTACATAAAAAATTTCAAGTCTCTAGCTCTTATGGATGCTGAGATCGACACGTTCACACTTACGGAGAGACGGACAAACGTAGAGAAAGACGGATGGACTCTCATATTGAAACTTTCAGGGCATGTTTATGTTATTCATATGTGTGTGTTCCAGCGCAAAATTCTCTAGTATTTGAAATACGTGTTTTGCAAATTTTTGGCGAAGGAGGCGTGGCACCCAAAATTTAACAAAAACAAAATTGAATTAAACACGCAATACTAAAAACAAAATTTGAGCACTAGCTATAAAGATGAATTAGATAGAATTTTTGAGCTGAATATCGTTTTCGTTTTTGATCAAAATCATTAAAACGGCACTAGTTATCGAATTATGAAGACAAACTTTGCCTGCGCATGCTATACAGGGAAGTACATAAAAAATTTCAAGTCTCTAGCTCTTATGGATGCTGAGATCGACACGTTCACACTTACGGAGAGACGGACAAATGGACAGACAGACAGATGAACTTTCTTATTTACCCTTTCAGGGCATGATTATGTTTTTCATATGTGTGTATGTTCCTGCGCAAAATTCTCTAGTATTTGAAATACGTGTTTTGCAAATTTTTGGCGAAGGAGGCGTGGCACCCAAAATTTAAGAAAAACAAAATTGAATTAAACACGCAATACTAAAAACAAAATTTGAACACTATCTATAAAGATGAATTGGATAGAATTTTTGAGCTGAATACCGATTTCGTTTTTAATCGAAATCGTTAGAACGGAACTAGTTATCGAATTATGAAGACAAACTTGCGCATGCTATACAGGGAACTACATAAAAAATTTCAAGTCTCTAGCTCTTATGGATGCTGAGATCGACACGTTCACACTTACGGAGAGACGGGCAAATGTACAGACAGACAGATGGACTTTCTTATTTACCCTTTCAGGGCATGATTATGTTATTCATATGTGTGTGTTCCAGCGCAAAATTCTCTAGTATTTGAAATACGTGTTTTGCAAATTTTTGGCGAAGGAGGCGTGGCACCCAAAATTTAACAAAAACAAAATTGAATTAAACACGCAATACTAAAAACAAAATTTGAACACTAGCTATAAAGACGAATTAGATAGAATTTTTGATCTGAATACCGATTTGGTTTTTAATCGAAATCGTTAGAACGGAACTAGTTATCGAATTATGAAGACAAACTTGACCTGCGCTTGCTATACAGGGAACTACATAAAAAATTTCAAGTCTCTAGCTCTTGTGGATGCTGAGATCGACGCGTTCACACATACGGACACACTTTCAGGGCAGTATTATGTTTTTCATATGTGTGTATGTTCCTGCGCAAAATTCTCTAGTATTTGAAATACGTGTTTTGCAAGTTTTTGGCGAAGGAGGCGTGGCACCCAAAATTTAACAAAAACAAAATTGAATTAAACACGCAATACTAAAAACAAAATTTGAACACTAGCTATAAAGATGAATTAGATAGAATTTTTGAGCTGAATATCGTTTTCGTTTTTGATCAAAATCATTAAAACAGCACTAGTTATCGAATTATGAAGACAAACTTTGCCTGCGCATGCTATACAGGGAAGTACATAAAAAATTTCAAGTCTCTAGCTCTTATGGATGCTGAGATCGACACGTTCACACTTACGGAGAGACGGGCAAATGTACAGACAGACAGATGGACTTTCTTAATTACCCTTTCAGGGCATGATTATGTTTTTCATATGTGTGTATGTTCCTGCGCAAAATTCTCTAGTATTTGAAATACGGGTTTTGCAAATTTTTGGCGAAGGAGGCGTGGCATCCAAAATTTAACAAAACCAAATTGAATTAAACACGCAATACTAAAAACAAAATTTGAACACCAGCTATAAAGATGAATTGGATAGAATTGTTGAGCTGAATACCAATTTCGTTTTTAATCGAAATCGTTAGAACGGAACTAGTTATCGAATTATGAAGACAAACTTGACCTGCGCATGCTATACAAGGAACTACATAAAAAATTTCAGGTCTCCAGCTCTTATGGATGTTGAGATCGACACGTTCACACTTACAGAGAGACAGACAGATGGACTTTCTTATTCACACTTTCAGGGCAGGATTATGTTTTTCATATGTGTGTATGTTCCTGCGCAAAATTCTCTAGTATTTGAAATACGTGTTTTGCAAGTTTTTGGCGAAGGAGGCGTGGCACCCAAAATTTAACAAAAACAAAATTGAATTAAACACGCAATACTAAAAACAAAATTTGAACACTAGCTATAAAGATGAATTAGATAGAATTTTTGAGCTGAATATCGTTTTCGTTTTTGATCAAAATCATTAAAACGGCACTAGTTATCGAATTATGAAGACAAACTTTGCCTGCGCATGCTATACAGGGAAGTACATAAAAAATTTCAAGTCTCTAGCTCTTATGGATGCTGAGATCGACACGTTCACACTTACGGAGAGACGGACAAATGGACAGACAGACAGATGGACTTTCTTATTTACCCTTTCAGGGCATGATTATGTTTTTCATATGTGTGTATGTTCCTGCGCAAAATTCTCTAGTATTTGAAATACGTGTTTTGCAAATTTTTGGCGAAGGAGGCGTGGCACCCAAAATTTAAGAAAAACAAAATTGAATTAAACACGCAATACTAAAAACAAAATTTGAACACTATCTATAAAGATGAATTGGATAGAATTTTTGAGCTGAATACCGATTTCGTTTTTAATCGAAATCGTTAGAACGGAACTAGTTATCGAATTATGAAGACAAACTTGACCTGCGCATGCTATACAGGGAACTACATAAAAAATTTCAAGTCTCTAGCTCTTGTGGATGCTGAGATCGACGCGTTCACACATACGGACACACTTTCAGGGCAGTATTATCTTTTTCATATGTGTGTATGTTCCTGCGCAAAATTCTCTAGTATTTGAAATACGTGTTTTGCAAGTTTTTGGCGAAGGAGGCGTGGCACCCAAAATTTAACAAAAACAAAATTGAATTAAACACGCAATACTAAAAACAAAATTTGAACACTAGCTATAAAGATGAATTAGATAGAATTTTTGAGCTGAATATCGTTTTCGTTTTTGATCAAAATCATTAAAACGGCACTAGTTATCGAATTATGAAGACAAACTTTTCCTGCGCATGCTATACAGAGAAGTACATAAAAAATTTCAAGTCTCTAGCTCTTATGGATGCTGAGATCGACACGTTCACACTTACGGAGAGACGGACAAACGTAGAGAAAGACGGATGGACTCTCATATTGAAACTTTCAGGGCATGATTATGTTATTCATATGTGTGTGTTCCAGCGCAAAATTCTCTAGTATTTGAAATACGTGTTTTGCAAATTTTTGGCGAAGGAGGCGTGGCACCCAAAATTTAACAAAAACAAAATTGAATTAAACACGCAATACTAAAAACAAAATTTGAACACTAGCTATAAAGACGAATTAGATAGAATTTTTGATCTGAATACCGATTTGGTTTTTAATCGAAATCGTTAGAACGGAACTAGTTATCGAATTATGAAGACAAACTTGACCTGCGCTTGCTATACAGGGAACTACATAAAAAATTTCAAGTCTCTAGCTCTTGTGGATGCTGAGATCGACGCGTTCACACATACGGACACACTTTCAGGGCAGTATTATGTTTTTCATATGTGTGTATGTTCCTGCGCAAAATTCTCTAGTATTTGAAATACGTGTTTTGCAAGTTTTTGGCGAAGGAGGCGTGGCACCCAAAATTTAACAAAAACAAAATTGAATTAAACACGCAATACTAAAAACAAAATTTGAACACTAGCTATAAAGATGAATTGGATAGAATTTTTGAGCTGAATATCGTTTTCGTTTTTGATCAAAATCATTAAAACAGCACTAGTTATCGAATTATGAAGACAAACTTTGCCTGCGCGTGCTATACAGGGAAGTACATAAAAAATTTCAAGTCTCTAGCTCTTATGGATGCTGAGATCGACACGTTCACACTTACGGAGAGACGGGCAAATGTACAGACAGACAGATGGACTTTCTTAATTACCCTTTCAGGGCATGATTATGTTTTTCATATGTGTGTATGTTCCTGCGCAAAATTCTCTAGTATTTGAAATACGGGTTTTGCAAATTTTTGGCGAAGGAGGCGTGGCATCCAAAATTTAACAAAACCAAATTGAATTAAACACGCAATACTAAAAACAAAATTTGAACACCAGCTATAAAGATGAATTGGATAGAATTGTTGAGCTGAATACCAATTTCGTTTTTAATCGAAATCGTTAGAACGGAACTAGTTATCGAATTATGAAGACAAACTTGACCTGCGCATGCTATACAAGGAACTACATAAAAAATTTCAGGTCTCCAGCTCTTATGGATGTTGAGATCGACACGTTCACACTTACAGAGAGACAGACAGATGGACTTTCTTATTCACACTTTCAGGGCAGGATTATGTTTTTCATATGTGTGTATGTTCCTGCGCAAAATTCTCTAGTATTTGAAATACGTGTTTTGCAAATTTTTGGCGAAGGAGGCGTGGCACCCAAAATTTAACAAAAACAAAATTGAATTAAACACGCAATACTAAAAACAAAATTTGAACACTAGCTATAAAGACGAATTAGATAGAACTGTTGAGCTGAATACCGATTTGGTTTTTAATCGAAATCATTAAAACGGAACTAGTTATCGAATTATGAAGACAAACTTGACCTGCGCGTGCTATACAGGGAACTACATAAAAAATTTCAAGTCTCTAGCTTTTATGGATGCTGAGATCGACGCGTTCACACATACGGACAGACAGACAGATGGACTTATTCACACTTTTAGGGCAGGATTATGTTTTTCATATGTGTGTATGTTCCTGCGCAAAATTCTCTAGTATTTGAAATACGTGTTTTGCAAGTTTTTGGCGAAGGAGGCGTGGCACCCAAAATTTAACAAAAACAAAATTGAATTAAACACGCAATACTAAAAACAAAATTTGAACACTAGCTATAAAGATGAATTAGATAGAATTTTTGAGCTGAATATCGTTTTCGTTTTTGATCAAAATCATTAAAACGGCAATAGTTATCGAATTATGAAGACAAACTTTGCCTGCGCATGCTATACAGGGAAGTACATAAAAAATTTCAAGTCTCTAGCTCTTATGGATGCTGAGATCGACACGTTCACACTTACAGAGAGACGGACAAACGGACAGACAGACAGATGGACTCTCATATTGAAACTTTCAGGGCATGATTATGTTATTCATATGTGTGTGTTCCAGCGCAAAATTCTCTAGTATTTGAAATACGTGTTTTGCAAATTTTTGGCGAAGTAGGCGTGGCACCCAAAATGTAACAAAAACAAAATTGAATTAAACACGCAATACTAAAAACAAAATTTGAACACTAGCTATAAAGATGAATTAGATAGAATTTTTGATCTGAATACCGATTTGGGTTTTAATCGAAATCATTAAAACGGAACTAGTTATCGAATTATGAAGACAAACTTGACCTGCGCATGCTATACAGGGAACTACATTAAAAATTTCAAGTCTCTTGCTCTTATGGATGCTGAGATCGACGCGTTCACACATACGGACAGACAGACAGATGGACTTTCTTATTCACACTTTCAGGGCAGGATTATGTATTTCATATGTGTATGTTCCTGCGCAAAATTCTCTAGTATTTGAAATACGTGTTTTGCGAAGGAGGCATCCATATTTAACAAAAACAAAATTGAACTAAGCACAAAACACTAAAAACAAAATTTGAACACTAGCTATAAAGATGAATTACATAGAATTTTTGAGCTGAATATCGTTTTCGTTTTTAATCAAAATCATTAAAACGGCACTAGTTATCGAATTATGAAGACAAACTTGACCTGCGTATGCTATACAGGGAAGTACATAAAAAAATTCAAGTCTCTAGCTCTTATGCTGAGATCGACACGTTCACACTTACAGAGAGACGGACAAACGGACAGACAGACAGATGGACTCTCATATTGAAACTTTCAGGGCATGATTATGTTATTCATATGTGTGTGTTCCAGCGCAAAATTCTCTAGTATTTGAAATACGTGTTTTGCAAATTTTTGGCGAAGTAGGCGTGGCACCCAAAATGTAACAAAAACAAAATTGAATTAAACACGCAATACTAAAAACAAAATTTGAACACTAGCTATAAAGATGAATTAGATAGAATTTTTGATCTGAATACCGATTTGGGTTTTAATCGAAATCATTAAAACGGAACTAGTTATCGAATTATGAAGACAAACTTGACCTGCGCATGCTATACAGGGAACTACATTAAAAATTTCAAGTCTCTAGCTCTTATGGATGCTGAGATCGACGCGTTCACACATACGGACAGACAGACAGATGGACTTTCTTATTCACACTTTCAGGGCAGGATGATGTATTTCATATGTGTATGTTGCTGCGCAAAATTCTCTAGTATTTGATATACGTGTTTTGCAAACTTTTGGCGAAGGAGGCGTGGTATCCAAAATTTAACAAAAACAAAATTGAACTAAACACACAACACTAAAAACAAAATTTGAACACTAGCTATAAAGATGAATTACATAGAATTTTTGAGCTGAATATCGTTTTCGTTTTTGATCAAAATCATTAAAACGGCACTAGTTATCGAATTATGAAGACAAACTTGACCTGCGTATGCTATACAGGGAAGTACATAAAAAAATTCAAGTCTCTAGCTCTTATGCTGAGATCGACACGTTCACACTTACAGAGAGACGGACAAACGGACAGACAGACAGATGGACTCTCATATTGAAACTTTCAGGGCATGATTATGTTATTCATATGTGTGTGTTCCAGCGCAAAATTCTCTAGTATTTGAAATACGTGTTTTGCAAATTTTTGGCGAAGTAGGCGTGGCACCCAAAATGTAACAAAAACAAAATTGAATTAAACACGCAATACTAAAAACAAAATTTGAACACTAGCTATAAAGATGAATTAGATAGAATTTTTGATCTGAATACCGATTTGGGTTTTAATCGAAATCATTAAAACGGAACTAGTTATCGAATTATGAAGACAAACTTGACCTGCGCATGCTATACAGGGAACTACATTAAAAATTTCAAGTCTCTAGCTCTTATGGATGCTGAGATCGACGCGTTCACACATACGGACAGACAGACAGATGGACTTTCTTATTCACACTTTCAGGGCAGGATTATGTATTTCATATGTGTATGTTCCTGCGCAAAATTCTCTAGTATTTGAAATACGTGTTTTGCGAAGGTGGCATCCATATTTAACAAAACCAAAATTGAACTAAGCACAAAACACTAAAAACAAAATTTGAACACTAGCTATAAAGATGAATTACATAGAATTTTTGAGCTGAATATCGTTTTCGTTTTTGATCAAAATCATTAAAACGGCACTAGTTGTCGAATTATGAAGACAAACTTGACCTGCGTATGCTATACAGGGAATAACATAATAAAATTCAAGTCTCTAGCTCTTATGGATGCTGAGATCGACACGTTCACACTTACAGAGAGACGGACAAACGGACAGACAGACAGATGGACTCTCATATTGAAACTTTCAGGGCATGATTATGTTATTCATATGTGTGTGTTCCAGCGCAAAATTCTCTAGTATTTGAAATACGTGTTTTGCAAATTTTTGGCGAAGTAGGCGTGGCACCCCAAATGTAACAAAAACAAAATTGAATTAAACACGCAATACTAAAAACAAAATTTGAACACTAGCTATAAAGATGAATTAGATAGAATTTTTGATCTGAATCCGATTTGATCCGATTTGGTTTTTAATCGAAATCATTAAAACGGAACTAGTTATCGAATTATGAAGACAAACTTGACCTGCGCATGCTATACAGGGAACTACATTAAAAATTTCAAGTCTCTAGCTCTTATGGATGCTGAGATCGACGCGTTCACACATACGGACAGACAGACAGATGGACTTTCTTATTCACACTTTCAGGGCAGGATTATGTATTTCATATGTGTATGTTCCTGCGCAAAATTCTCTAGTATTTGAAATACGTGTTTTGCGAAGGAGGCATCCATATTTAACAAAAACAAAATTGAACTAAGCACAAAACACTAAAAACAAAATTTGAGCACTAGCTATAAAGATAAATTAGATAGAATTTTTGATCTGAATACCGATTTGGTTTTTAATCAAAATCATTAAAACGGAACTAGTTAACGAATTATGAAGACAAACTTGACCTGCGCGTGTTATACAGGGAACTACATAAAAAATTTCAAGTCTCTAGCTCTTATGGATGCTGAGATCGACACGTTCACACTTACGGAGAGACGGACAAACGGACAGACAGACAGATGGACTTTCTTATTCACACTTTCAGGGCAGGATTATGTATTTCATATGTGTATGTTCCTGCGCAAAATTCTCTAGTATTTGAAATACGTGTTTTGCGAAGGTGGCATCCATATTTAACAAAACCAAAATTGAACTAAGCACAAAACACTAAAAACAAAATTTGAACACTAGCTATAAAGATGAATTACATAGAATTTTTGAGCTGAATATCGTTTTCGTTTTTGATCAAAATCATTAAAACGGCACTAGTTGTCGAATTATGAAGACAAACTTGACCTGCGTATGCTATACAGGGAATAACATAATAAAATTCAAGTCTCTAGCTCTTATGGATGCTGAGATCGACACGTTCACACTTACAGAGAGACGGACAAACGGACAGACAGACAGATGGACTCTCATATTGAAACTTTCAGGGCATGATTATGTTATTCATATGTGTGTGTTCCTGCGCAAAATTCTCTAGTATTTGAAATACGTGTTTTGCAAATTTTTGGCGAAGTAGGCGTGGCACCCCAAATGTAACAAAAACAAAATTGAATTAAACACGCAATACTAAAAACAAAATTTGAACACTAGCTATAAAGATGAATTAGATAGAATTTTTGATCTGAATACCGATTTGGGTTTTAATCGAAATCATTAAAACGGAACTAGTTATCGAATTATGAAGACAAACTTGACCTGCGCATGCTATACAGGGAACTACATTAAAAATTTCAAGTCTCTAGCTCTTATGGATGCTGAGATCGACGCGTTCACACATACGGACAGACAGACAGATGGACTTTCTTATTCACACTTTCAGGGCAGGATTATGTATTTCATATGTGTATGTTCCTGCGCAAAATTCTCTAGTATTTGAAATACGTGTTTTGCGAAGGAGGCATCCATATTTAACAAAAACAAAATTGAACTAAGCACAAAACACTAAAAACAAAATTTGAGCACTAGCTATAAAGATAAATTAGATAGAATTTTTGATCTGAATACCGATTTGGTTTTTAATCAAAATCATTAAAACGGAACTAGTTAACGAATTATGAAGACAAACTTGACCTGCGCGTGTTATACAGGGAACTACATAAAAAATTTCAAGTCTCTAGCTCTTATGGATGCTGAGATCGACACGTTCACACTTACGGAGAGACGGACAAACGGACAGACAGACAGATGGACTTTCTTATTCACACTTTCAGGGCAGGATTATGTTTTTCATTTGTGTGTATGTGCCGAAGCACAAGTATCTAGTATTTGAAATAGGTGTTTTGCAAATATTTGGCGAAGGAGGCGTGGCATCCAAAATTGAAATAAACACACAATGGATGCGTTCACACATATGGACAGACGGTCAGACAGACAGGTGGACTTTCTTGTTCAAACTTTCAAACTTTTAATTATGTTATTCATATGTGTGTATATGCCGAAGCACAAGTATCTAGTATTTGAAATACGTGTTTTGCAAATTTTTGGCGAAGGAGGCGTGGCATCCAAAATTGAAATAAACACACAATGGATGCGTTCACACATATGGACAGACAGACAGATGGACTTTCTTATTCAAACTTTCAGGTCATAATTATGTTATTCATATGTGTGTACGTTCCAGCGCAAAATTCTCTAGTATTTGAAATACGTGTTTTGCAAATTTTTGGCGAGGAGACGCGTGGTATCGAAAATTTAACAAAAACAAAATTGAAATAAACACACAATACTAAAAACAAAATTTGAGCACTAGCTATAAAGATGAATTGGATAGAATTTTTGATCTGAATACCGATTTGTTTTTTAATCGAAATCATTAAAACGGAACTAGTTATCGAATTATGAAGACAAACTTGACCTGCGCGTGCTATACAGGGAACTACATAAAAAATTTCAAGTCTCTAGCTATTGTGGATGCTGAGATCGACGCGTTCACACATACGGACAGACAGACAGATGGACTTTCTTATTCACACTTTCATGGCAGGATTATGTTTCATATGTGTGTATGTGCCGAAGCACAAGTATCTAGTATTTGAAATACGTGTTTTGCAAATATTTGGCGAAGGAGGCGTGGCATCCAAAATTGAAATAAACACACAATGGATGCGTTCACACATATGGACAGACGGTCAGACAGACAGGTGGACTTTCTTGTTCAAACTTTCAAACTTTTAATTATGTTATTCATATGTGTGTATATGCCGAAGCACAAGTATCTAGTATTTGAAATACGTGTTTTGCAAATTTTTGGCGAAGGAGGCGTGGCACCCAAAATGTAACAAAAACAAAATTGAATTAAACACGCAATACTAAAAACAAAATTTGAACACTAGCTATAAAGATGAATTACATAGAATTTTTGAGCTGAATATCGTTTTCGTTTTTAATCAAAATCATTAAAACGGCACTAGTTATCGAATTATGAAGACAAACTTGACCTGCGTATGCTATACAGGGAAGTACATAAAAAAATTCAAGTCTCTAGCTCTTATGGATGCTGAGATCGACACGTTCACACTTACAGAGAGACGGACAAACGGACAGACAGACAGATGGACTCTCATATTGAAACTTTCAGGGCATGATTATGTTATTCATATGTGTGTGTTCCAGCGCAAAATTCTCTAGTATTTGAAATACGTGTTTTGCAAATTTTTGGCGAAGTAGGCGTGGCACCCAAAATGTAACAAAAACAAAATTGAATTAAACACGCAATACTAAAAACAAAATTTGAACACTAGCTATAAAGATGAATTAGATAGAATTTTTGATCTGAATACCGATTTGGGTTTTAATCGAAATCATTAAAACGGAACTAGTTATCGAATTATGAAGACAAACTTGACCTGCGCATGCTATACAGGGAACTACATTAAAAATTTCAAGTCTCTAGCTCTTATGGATGCTGAGATCGACGCGTTCACACATACGGACAGACAGACAGATGGACTTTCTTATTCACACTTTCAGGGCAGGATGATGTATTTCATATGTGTATGTTGCTGCGCAAAATTCTCTAGTATTTGATATACGTGTTTTGCAAACTTTTGGCGAAGGAGGCGTGGTATCCAAAATTTAACAAAAACAAAATTGAACTAAACACACAACACTAAAAACAAAATTTGAACACTAGCTATAAAGATGAATTACATAGAATTTTTGAGCTGAATATCGTTTTCGTTTTTGATCAAAATCATTAAAACGGCACTAGTTATCGAATTATGAAGACAAACTTGACCTGCGTATGCTATACAGGGAAGTACATAAAAAAAATTCAAGTCTCTAGCTCTTATGCTGAGATCGACACGTTCACACTTACAGAGAGACGGACAAACGGACAGACAGACAGATGGACTCTCATATTGAAACTTTCAGGGCATGATTATGTTATTCATATGTGTGTGTTCCAGCGCAAAATTCTCTAGTATTTGAAATACGTGTTTTGCAAATTTTTGGCGAAGTAGGCGTGGCACCCAAAATGTAAGAAAAACAAAATTGAATTAAACATACAATACTAAAAACAAAATTTGAGCACTAGCTATAAAGATGAATTAGATAGAATTTTTGATCTGAATACCGATTTGGGTTTTAATCGAAATCATTAAAACGGAACTAGTTATCGAATTATGAAGACAAACTTGACCTGCGCATGCTATACAGGGAACTACATTAAAAATTTCAAGTCTCTAGCTCTTATGGATGCTGAGATCGACGCGTTCACACATACGGACAGACAGACAGATGGACTTTCTTATTCACACTTTCAGGGCAGGATTATGTATTTCATATGTGTATGTTCCTGCGCAAAATTCTCTAGTATTTGAAATACGTGTTTTGCGAAGGTGGCATCCATATTTAACAAAAACAAAATTGAACTAAGCACAAAACACTAAAAACAAAATTTGAACACTAGCTATAAAGATGAATTACATAGAATTTTTGAGCTGAATATCGTTTTCGTTTTTGATCAAAATCATTAAAACGGCACTAGTTGTCGAATTATGAAGACAAACTTGACCTGCGTATGCTATACAGGGAAGTACATAATAAAATTCAAGTCTCTAGCTCTTATGGATGCTGAGATCGACACGTTCACACTTACAGAGAGACGGACAAACGGACAGACAGACAGATGGACTCTCATATTGAAACTTTCAGGGCATGATTATGTTATTCATATGTGTGTGTTCCTGCGCAAAATTCTCTAGTATTTGAAATACGTGTTTTGCAAATTTTTGGCGAAGTAGGCGTGGCACCCAAAATGTAACAAAAACAAAATTGAATTAAACACGCAATACTAAAAACAAAATTTGAACACTAGCTATAAAGATGAATTAGATAGAATTTTTGATCTGAATACCGATTTGGGTTTTAATCGAAATCATTAAAACGGAACTAGTTATCGAATTATGAAGACAAACTTGACCTGCGCATGCTATACAGGGAACTACATTAAAAATTTCAAGTCTCTAGCTCTTATGGATGCTGAGATCGACGCGTTCACACATACGGACAGACAGACAGATGGACTTTCTTATTCACACTTTCAGGGCAGGATTATGTATTTCATATGTGTATGTTCCTGCGCAAAATTCTCTAGTATTTGAAATACGTGTTTTGCGAAGGAGGCATCCATATTTAACAAAAACAAAATTGAACTAAGCACAAAACACTAAAAACAAAATTTGAGCACTAGCTATAAAGATAAATTAGATAGAATTTTTGATCTGAATACCGATTTGGTTTTTAATCAAAATCATTAAAACGGAACTAGTTAACGAATTATGAAGACAAACTTGACCTGCGCGTGTTATACAGGGAACTACATAAAAAATTTCAAGTCTCTAGCTCTTATGGATGCTGAGATCGACACGTTCACACTTACGGAGAGACGGACAAACGGACAGACAGACAGATGGACTTTCTTATTCACACTTTCAGGGCAGGATTATGTTTTTCATTTGTGTGTATGTGCCGAAGCACAAGTATCTAGTATTTGAAATACGTGTTTTGCAAATATTTGGCGAAGGAGGCGTGGCATCCAAAATTGAAATAAACACACAATGGATGCGTTCACACATATGGACAGACGGTCAGACAGACAGGTGGACTTTCTTGTTCAAACTTTCAAACTTTTAATTATGTTATTCATATGTGTGTATATGCCGAAGCACAAGTATCTAGTATTTGAAATACGTGTTTTGCAAATTTTTGGCGAAGGAGGCGTGGCATCCAAAATTGAAATAAACACACAATGGATGCGTTCACACATATGGACAGACAGACAGATGGACTTTCTTATTCAAACTTTCAGGTCATAATTATGTTATTCATATGTGTGTATGTTCCAGCGCAAAATTCTCTAGTATTTGAAATAAGTGTTTTGAAATTTTTTTGGCGAGAAGACGCGTGGTATCGAAAATTTAACAAAAACAAAATTGAAATAAACATACAATACTAAAAACAAAATTTGAGCACTAGCTATAAAGATGAATTAGATAGAATTTTTGATCTGAATACCGATTTGGTTTTTAATCGAAATCATTAAAACGGCACTAGTTATCGAATTATGAAGACAAACTTGACCTGCGCGTGTTATACAGGGAACTACATAAAAAATTTCAAGTCTCTAGCTCTTATGGATGCTGAGATCGACACGTTCACACTTACGGAGAGACGGACAAACGGACAGACAGACAGATGGACTTTCTTATTCACACTTTCAGGGCAGGATTATGTTTTTCATTTGTGTGTATGTGCCGAAGCAAAAGTATCTAGTATTTGAAATACGTGTTTTGCAAATATTTGGCGAAGGAGGCGTGGCATCCAAAATTGAAATAAACACACAATGGATGCGTTCACACATATGGACAGACGGTCAGACAGACAGGTGGACTTTCTTGTTCAAACTTTCAAACTTTTAATTATGTTATTCATATGTGTGTATATGCCGAAGCACAAGTATCTAGTATTTGAAATACGTGTTTTGCAAATTTATGGCGAAGGAGGCGTGGCATCCAAAATTGAAATAAACACACAATGGATGCGTTCACACATATGGACAGACAGACAGATGGACTTTCTTATTCAAACTTTCAGGTCATAATTATGTTATTCATATGTGTGTATGTTCCAGCGCAAAATTCTCTAGTATTTGAAATACGTGTTTTGCAAATTTTTGGCGAGGAGACGCGTGGTATCGAAAATTTAACAAAAACAAAATTGAAATAAACACACAATACTAAAAACAAAATTTGAGCACTAGCTATAAAGATGAATTGGATAGAATTTTTGATCTGAATACCGATTTGTTTTTTAATCGAAATCATTAAAACGGAACTAGTTATCGAATTATGAAGACAAACTTGACCTGCGCGTGCTATACAGGGAACTACATAAAAAATTTCAAGTCTCTAGCTATTGTGGATGCTGAGATCGACGCGTTCACACATACGGACAGACAGACAGATGGACTTTCTTATTCACACTTTCATGGCAGGATTATGTTTCATATGTGTATGTTGCTGCGCAAAATTCTCTAGTATTTGAAATACGTGTTTTGATAATTTTTGGCGAAGGAGGCGTGGTATCCAAAATTTAACAAAAACAAAATTGAACTAAACACACAACACTAAGAACAAAATTTGAACACTAGCTATAAAGATGAATTACATAGAATTTTTGAGCTGAATACCGATTTGGTTTTTAATCGAAATCATTAAAACGGCACTAGTTATCGAATTATGTATGGATGCTGAGATCGACAAACTTGACCTGCGCATGCTATACAGGGAACTAAATCAAAAATTTCAAGTCTCTAGCTCTTATGGATGCTGAGATCGACGCGTTCACACATACGGACAGACAGACAGATGGATAGAAAGACAGATGGACTTTCTTATTCAAACTTTCAGGTCATAATTATGTTATTCATATGTGTGTATGTTCCAGCGCAAAATTCTCTAGTATTTGAAATACGTGTTTTGATAATTTTTGGCGAAGGAGGCGTGGTATCCAAAATTTAACAAAAACAAAATTGAACTAAACACACAACACTAAGAACAAAATTTGAACACTAGCTATAAAGATGAATTACATAGAATTTTTGAGCTGAATACCGATTTGGTTTTTAATCGAAATCATTAAAACGGCACTAGTTATCGAATTATGAATGGATGCTGAGATCGACAAACTTGACCTGCGCATGCTATACAGGGAACTAAATCAAAAATTTCAAGTCTCTAGCTCTTATGGATGCTGAGATCGACGCGTTCACACATACGGACAGACAGACAGATGGATAGAAAGACAGATGGACTTTCTTATTCAAACTTTCAGGTCATAATTATGTTATTCATATGTGTGTATGTTCCAGCGCAAAATTCTCTAGTATTTGAAATAAGTGTTTTGCAAATTTTTGGCGAGGAGACGCGTGGTATCGAAAATTTAACAAAAACAAAATTGAAATAAACATACAATACTAAAAACAAAATTTGAGCACTAGCTATAAAGATGAATTAGATAGAATTTTTGATCTGAATACCGATTTGTTTTTTAATCGAAATCATTAAAACGGAACTAGTTATCGAATTATGAAGACAAACTTGACCTGCGCGTGCTATACAGGGAACTACATAAAAAATTTCAAGTCTCTAGCTATTGTGGATGCTGAGATCGACACGTTCACACTTACAGAGAGACGGACAAACGGACAGACAGACAGATGGACTCTCATATTGAAACTTTCAGGGCATGATTATGTTATTCATATGTGTGTGTTCCAGCGCAAAATTCTCTAGTATTTGAAATACGTGTTTTGCAAATTTTTGGCGAAGTAGGCGTGGCACCCAAAATGTAACAAAAACAAAATTGAATTAAACACGCAATACTAAAAACAAAATTTGAGCACTAGCTATAAAGATGAATTAGATAGAATTTTTGATCTGAATACCGATTTGGGTTTTAATCGAAATCATTAAAACGGAACTAGTTATCGAATTATGAAGACAAACTTGACCTGCGCATGCTATACAGGGAACTACATTAAAAATTTCAAGTCTCTAGCTCTTATGAGCACTTTCTTATTCACACTTTCATGGCAGGATTATGTTTCATATGTGTATGTTGCTGCGCAAAATTCTCTAGTATTTGAAATACGTGTTTTGATAATTTTTGGCGAAGGAGGCGTGGTATCCAAAATTTAACAAAAACAAAATTGAACTAAACACACAACACTAAGAACAAAATTTGAACACTAGCTATAAAGATGAATTACATAGAATTTTTGAGCTGAATACCGATTTGGTTTTTAATCGAAATCATTAAAACGGCACTAGTTATCGAATTATGAATGGATGCTGAGATCGACAAACTTGACCTGCGCATGCTATACAGGGAACTTAATCAAAAATTTCAAGTCTCTAGCTCTTATGGATGCTGAGATCGACGCGTTCACACATACGGACAGACAGACAGATGGATAGAAAGACAGATGGACTTTCTTATTCAAACTTTCAGGTCATAATTATGTTATTCATATGTGTGTATGTTCCAGCGCAAAATTCTCTAGTATTTGAAATAAGTGTTTTGCAAATTTTTGGCGAGGAGACGCGTGGTATCGAAAATTTAACAAAAACAAAATTGAAATAAACATACAATACTAAAAACAAAATTTGAGCACTAGCTATAAAGATGAATTAGATAGAATTTTTGATCTGAATACCGATTTGTTTTTTAATCGAAATCATTAAAACGGAACTAGTTATCGAATTATGAAGACAAACTTGACCTGCGCGTGCTATACAGGGAACTACATAAAAAATTTCAAGTCTCTAGCTATTGTGGATGCTGAGATCGACACGTTCACACTTACAGAGAGACGGACAAACGGACAGACAGACAGATGGACTCTCATATTGAAACTTTCAGGGCATGATTATGTTATTCATATGTGTGTGTTCCAGCGCAAAATTCTCTAGTATTTGAAATACGTGTTTTGCAAATTTTTGGCGAAGTAGGCGTGGCACCCAAAATGTAACAAAAACAAAATTGAATTAAACACGCAATACTAAAAACAAAATTTGAGCACTAGCTATAAAGATGAATTAGATAGAATTTTTGATCTGAATACCGATTTGGGTTTTAATCGAAATCATTAAAACGGAACTAGTTATCGAATTATGAAGACAAACTTGACCTGCGCATGCTATACAGGGAACTACATTAAAAATTTCAAGTCTCTAGCTCTTATGGATGCTGAGATCGACGCGTTCACACATACGGACAGACAGACAGATGGACTTTCTTATTCACACTTTCAGGGCAGGATTATGTATTTCATATGTGTATGTTGCTGCGCAAAATTCTCTAGTATTTGAAATACGTGTTTTGATAATTTTTGGCGAAGGAGGCGTGGTATCCAAAATTTAACAAAAACAAAATTGAACTAAACACACAACACTAAGAACAAAATTTGAACACTAGCTATAAAGATGAATTACATAGAATTTTTGAGCTGAATATCGTTTTCGTTTTTGATCAAAATCATTAAAACGGCACTAGTTATCGAATTATGAAGACAAACTTGACCTGCGTATGCTATACAGGGAAGTACATAAAAAAATTCAAGTCTCTAGCTCTTATGGATGCTGAGATCGACACGTTCACACTTACAGAGAGACGGACAAACGGACAGACAGACAGATGGACTCTCATATTGAAACTTTCAGGGCATGATTATGTTATTCATATGTGTGTGTTCCAGCGCAAAATTCTCTAGTATTTGAAATACGTGTTTTGCAAATTTTTGGCGAAGTAGGCGTGGCACCCAAAATGTAACAAAAACAAAATTGAATTAAACACGCAATACTAAAAACAAAATTTGAACACTAGCTATAAAGATGAATTAGATAGAATTTTTGATCTGAATACCAATTTGGGTTTTAATCGAAATCATTAAAACGGAACTAGTTATCGAATTATGAAGACAAACTTGACCTGCGCATGCTATACAGGGAACTACATTAAAAATTTCAAGTCTCTAGCTCTTATGGATGCTGAGATCGACGCGTTCACACATACGGAGAGACGGACAAACGGAGAGAAAGACAGATGGACTCTCATATTGAAACTTTCAGGGCATGATTATGTTATTCATATGTGTGTGTTCCAGCGCAAAATTCTCTAGTATTTGAAATACGTGATTTGATAATTTTTGGCGAAGTAGGCGTGGCACCCAAAATGTAACAAAAACAAAATTGAATTAAACACGCAATACTAAAAACAAAATTTGAACACTAGCTATAAAGATGAATTAGATAGAATTTTTGATCTGAATACCGATTTGGTTTTTAATCGAAATCATTAAAACGGAACTAGTTATCGAATTATGAAGACAAACTTGACCTGCGCATGCTATACAGGGAACTACATTAAAAATTTCAAGTCTCTAGCTCTTATGGATGCTGAGATCGACTCGTTCATACTTACGGAGAGACGGACAAACGGAGAGAAAGACAGATGGACTCTCATATTGAAACTTTCAGGGCATGATTATGTTATTCATATGTATGTGTTCCAGCGCAAAATTCTCTAGTATTTGAAATACGTGTTTTGCAAATTTTTGGCGTAGTAGGCGTGGCACCCAAAATGTAACAAAAACAAAATTGAATTAAACACGCAATACTAAAAACAAAATTTGAACACTAGCTATAAAGATGAATTAGATAGAATTTTTGATCTGAATACCGATTTGGTTTTTAATCGAAATCATTAAAACGGAACTAGTTATCGAATTATGAAGACAAACTTGACCTGCGCATGCTATACAGGGAACTACATTAAAAATTTCAAGTCTCTAGCTCTTATGGATGCTGAGATCGACTCGTTCATACTTACGGAGAGACGGACAAACGGAGAGAAAGACAGATGGACTCTCATATTGAAACTTTCAGGGCATGATTATGTTATTCATATGTGTGTGTTCCAGCGCAAAATTCTCTAGTATTTGAAATACGTGATTTGATAATTTTTGGCGAAGTAGGCGTGGCACCCAAAATGTAACAAAAACAAAATTGAATTAAACACGCAATACTAAAAACAAAATTTGAACACTAGCTATAAAGATGAATTAGATAGAATTTTTGATCTGAATACCGATTTGGTTTTTAATCGAAATCATTAAAACGGAACTAGTTATCGAATTATGAAGACAAACTTGACCTGCGCATGCTATACAGGGAACTACATTAAAAATTTCAAGTCTCTAGCTCTTATGGATGCTGAGATCGACTCGTTCATACTTACGGAGAGACGGACAAACGGAGAGAAAGACAGATGGACTCTCATATTGAAACTTTCAGGGCATGATTATGTTATTCATATGTATGTGTTCCAGCGCAAAATTCTCTAGTATTTGAAATACGTGTTTTGCAAATTTTTGGCGTAGTAGGCGTGGCACCCAAAATGTAACAAAAACAAAATTGAATTAAACACGCAATACTAAAAACAAAATTTGAATACTAGCTATAAAGATGAATTAGATAGAATTTTTGATCTGAATACCGATTTGGTTTTTAATCGAAATCATTAAAACGTTACTAGTTATCGAATTATGAAGACAAACTTGACCTGCGCATGCTATACAGGGAACTAAATCAAAAATTTCAAGTCTCTAGCTATAAAGATGAATTACATAGAATTTTTGAGCTGAATACCGATTTGGTTTTTAATCGAAATCATTAAAACGGCACTAGTTATCGAATTATGAATGGATGCTGAGATCGACAAACTTGACCTGCGCATGCTATACAGGGAACTAAATCAAAAATTTCAAGTCTCTAGCTCTTATGGATGCTGAGATCGACGCGTTCACACATACGGACAGACAGACAGATGGATAGAAAGACAGATGGACTTTCTTATTCAAACTTTCAGGTCATAATTATGTTATTCATATGTGTGTATGTTCCAGCGCAAAATTCTCTAGTATTTGAAATAAGTGTTTTGCAAATTTTTGGCGAGGAGACGCGTGGTATCGAAAATTTAACAAAAACAAAATTGAAATAAACATACAATACTAAAAACAAAATTTGAGCACTAGCTATAAAGATGAATTAGATAGAATTTTTGATCTGAATACCGATTTGTTTTTTAATCGAAATCATTAAAACGGAACTAGTTATCGAATTATGAAGACAAACTTGACCTGCGCGTGCTATACAGGGAACTACATAAAAAATTTCAAGTCTCTAGCTATTGTGGATGCTGAGATCGACACGTTCACACTTACAGAGAGACGGACAAACGGACAGACAGACAGATGGACTCTCATATTGAAACTTTCAGGGCATGATTATGTTATTCATATGTGTGTGTTCCAGCGCAAAATTCTCTAGTATTTGAAATACGTGTTTTGCAAATTTTTGGCGAAGTAGGCGTGGCACCCAAAATGTAACAAAAACAAAATTGAATTAAACACGCAATACTAAAAACAAAATTTGAGCACTAGCTATAAAGATGAATTAGATAGAATTTTTGATCTGAATACCGATTTGGGTTTTAATCGAAATCATTAAAACGGAACTAGTTATCGAATTATGAAGACAAACTTGACCTGCGCATGCTATACAGGGAACTACATTAAAAATTTCAAGTCTCTAGCTCTTATGGATGCTGAGATCGACGCGTTCACACATACGGACAGACAGACAGATGGACTTTCTTATTCACACTTTCAGGGCAGGATTATGTATTTCATATGTGTATGTTGCTGCGCAAAATTCTCTAGTATTTGAAATACGTGTTTTGATAATTTTTGGCGAAGGAGGCGTGGTATCCAAAATTTAACAAAAACAAAATTGAACTAAACACACAACACTAAGAACAAAATTTGAACACTAGCTATAAAGATGAATTACATAGAATTTTTGAGCTGAATATCGTTTTCGTTTTTGATCAAAATCATTAAAACGGCACTAGTTATCGAATTATGAAGACAAACTTGACCTGCGTATGCTATACAGGGAAGTACATAAAAAAATTCAAGTCTCTAGCTCTTATGGATGCTGAGATCGACACGTTCACACTTACAGAGAGACGGACAAACGGACAGACAGACAGATGGACTCTCATATTGAAACTTTCAGGGCATGATTATGTTATTCATATGTGTGTGTTCCAGCGCAAAATTCTCTAGTATTTGAAATACGTGTTTTGCAAATTTTTGGCGAAGTAGGCGTGGCACCCAAAATGTAACAAAAACAAAATTGAATTAAACACGCAATACTAAAAACAAAATTTGAACACTAGCTATAAAGATGAATTAGATAGAATTTTTGATCTGAATACCAATTTGGGTTTTAATCGAAATCATTAAAACGGAACTAGTTATCGAATTATGAAGACAAACTTGACCTGCGCATGCTATACAGGGAACTACATTAAAAATTTCAAGTCTCTAGCTCTTATGGATGCTGAGATCGACGCGTTCACACATACGGAGAGACGGACAAACGGAGAGAAAGACAGATGGACTCTCATATTGAAACTTTCAGGGCATGATTATGTTATTCATATGTGTGTGTTCCAGCGCAAAATTCTCTAGTATTTGAAATACGTGATTTGATAATTTTTGGCGAAGTAGGCGTGGCACCCAAAATGTAACAAAAACAAAATTGAATTAAACACGCAATACTAAAAACAAAATTTGAACACTAGCTATAAAGATGAATTAGATAGAATTTTTGATCTGAATCCGATTTGATCCGATTTGGTTTTTAATCGAAATCATTAAAACGGAACTAGTTATCGAATTATGAAGACAAACTTGACCTGCGCATGCTATACAGGGAACTACATTAAAAATTTCAAGTCTCTAGCTCTTATGGATGCTGAGATCGACTCGTTCATACTTACGGAGAGACGGACAAACGGAGAGAAAGACAGATGGACTCTCATATTGAAACTTTCAGGGCATGATTATGTTATTCATATGTATGTGTTCCAGCGCAAAATTCTCTAGTATTTGAAATACGTGTTTTGCAAATTTTTGGCGTAGTAGGCGTGGCACCCAAAATGTAACAAAAACAAAATTGAATTAAACACGCAATACTAAAAACAAAATTTGAACACTAGCTATAAAGATGAATTAGATAGAATTTTTGATCTGAATACCGATTTGGTTTTTAATCGAAATCATTAAAACGGAACTAGTTATCGAATTATGAAGACAAACTTGACCTGCGCATGCTATACAGGGAACTACATTAAAAATTTCAAGTCTCTAGCTCTTATGGATGCTGAGATCGACTCGTTCATACTTACGGAGAGACGGACAAACGGAGAGAAAGACAGATGGACTCTCATATTGAAACTTTCAGGGCATGATTATGTTATTCATATGTGTGTGTTCCAGCGCAAAATTCTCTAGTATTTGAAATACGTGATTTGATAATTTTTGGCGAAGTAGGCGTGGCACCCAAAATGTAACAAAAACAAAATTGAATTAAACACGCAATACTAAAAACAAAATTTGAACACTAGCTATAAAGATGAATTAGATAGAATTTTTGATCTGAATACCGATTTGGTTTTTAATCGAAATCATTAAAACGGAACTAGTTATCGAATTATGAAGACAAACTTGACCTGCGCATGCTATACAGGGAACTACATTAAAAATTTCAAGTCTCTAGCTCTTATGGATGCTGAGATCGACTCGTTCATACTTACGGAGAGACGGACAAACGGAGAGAAAGACAGATGGACTCTCATATTGAAACTTTCAGGGCATGATTATGTTATTCATATGTATGTGTTCCAGCGCAAAATTCTCTAGTATTTGAAATACGTGTTTTGCAAATTTTTGGCGTAGTAGGCGTGGCACCCAAAATGTAACAAAAACAAAATTGAATTAAACACGCAATACTAAAAACAAAATTTGAATACTAGCTATAAAGATGAATTAGATAGAATTTTTGATCTGAATACCGATTTGGTTTTTAATCGAAATCATTAAAACGTTACTAGTTATCGAATTATGAAGACAAACTTGACCTGCGCATGCTATACAGGGAACTAAATCAAAAATTTCAAGTCTCTAGCTCTTATGGATGCTGAGATCGACGCGTTCACACATACGGACAGACAGACAGATGAACTTTCTTATTCACACTTTCAGGGCAGGATTATGTTTTTCATATGTGTGTATGTTCCTGCGCAAAATTCTCTAGTATTTGAAAGACGTGTTTTGCAAATTTTTGGCGAAGGAGGCGTGGCATCCATATTTAATAAAAACAAAATTGAACTAAACACAAAACACTAAAAACAAAATTTGAACACTTGCTATAAAGATGAATTAGATAGAATTTTTGAGCTGAATATCGTTTTCGTTTTTGATCAAAATCATTAAAACGGCACTAGTTATCGAATTATGAAGACAAACTTGACCTGCGCATGCTATACAGGGAACTACATAAAAAATTTCAAGTCTCTAGCTCTTATGGATGCTGAGATCGACACGTTCACACTTACGGAGAGACGGACAAACGGAGAGAAAGACAGATGGACTCTCATATTGAAACTTTCAGGGCATGATTATGTTATTCATATGTATGTGTTCCAGCGCAAAATTCTCTAGTATTTGAAATACGTGATTTGATAATTTTTGGCGAAGTAGGCGTGGCACCCAAAATGTAACAAAAACAAAATTGAAATAAACACGCAATACTAAAAACAAAATTTGAGCACTAGCTATAAAGATTAATTAGATAGAATTTTTGATCTGAATACCGATTTGGTTTTTAATCAAAATCATTAAAACGGAACTAGTTATCGAATTATGAAGACAAACTTGACCTGCGCATGCTATACAGGGAACTACATAAAAAATTTCAAGTCTCTAGCTCTTGTGGATGCTGAGATCGACGCGTTCACACATACGGACAGACAGACAGATGGACTTTCTTATTCACACTTTCAGGGCAGGATTATGTTTTTCATTTGTGTGTATGTGCCGAAGCACAAGTATCTAGTATTTGAAATACGTGTTTTGCAAATATTTGGCGAAGGAGGCGTGGCATCCAAAATTGAAATAAACACACAATGGATGCGTTCACACATATGGACAGACGGTCAGACAGACAGGTGGACTTTCTTATTCACACTTTCAGGGCAGGATTATGTATTTCATATGTGTATGTTCCTGCGCAAAATTCTCTAGTGTTTGAAATACGTGTTTTGCGAAGGAGGCATCCATATTTAACAAAAACAAAATTGAACTAAGCACAAAACACTAAAAACAAAATTTGAGCACTAGCTATAAAGATTAATTAGATAGAATTTTTGATCTGAATACCGATTTGGTTTTTAATCAAAATCATTAAAACGGAACTATTTAACGAATTATGAAGACAAACTTGACCTGCGCATGCTATACAGGGAACTACATTAAAAATTTCAAGTCTCTAGCTCTTATGGATACTGAGATCGACATGTTCACACTTACGGAGAGACGGACAAACGGACAGACAGACAGATGGACTTTCTTATTCACACTTTCAGGGCAGGATTATGTTTTTCATTTGTGTGTATGTGCCGAAGCACAAGTATCTAGTATTTGAAATACGTGTTTTGCAAATATTTGGCGAAGGAGGCGTGGCATCCAAAATTGAAATAAACACACAATGGATGCGTTCACACATATGGACAGACGGTCAGACAGACAGGTGGACTTTCTTGTTCAAACTTTCAAACTTTTAATTATGTTATTCATATGTGTGTATATGCCGAAGCACAAGTATCTAGTATTTGAAATACGTGTTTTGCAAATATTTGGCGAAGGAGGCGTGGCATCCAAAATTGAAATAAACACACAATGGATGCGTTCACACATATGGACAGACGGTCAGACAGACAGGTGGACTTTCTTGTTCAAACTTTCAAACTTTTAATTATGTTATTCATATGTGTGTATATGCCGAAGCACAAGTATCTAGTATTTGAAATACGTGTTTTGCAAATTTATGGCGAAGGAGGCGTGGCATCCAAAATTGAAATAAACACACAATGGATGCGTTCACACATATGGACAGACAGACAGATGGACTTTCTTATTCAAACTTTCAGGTCATAATTATGTTATTCATATGTGTGTATGTTCCAGCGCAAAATTTTCTAGTATTTGAAATACGTGTTTTGCAAATTTTTGGCGAGGAGACGCGTGGTATCGAAAATTTAACAAAAACAAAATTGAAATAAACACACAATACTAAAAACAAAATTTGAGCACTAGCTATAAAGATGAATTGGATAGAATTTTTGATCTGAATACCGATTTGCTTTTTAATCGAAATCATTAAAACGGAACTAGTTATCGAATTATGAAGACAAACTTGACCTGCGCGTGCTATACAGGGAAGTACATAACAAATTTCAAGTCTCTAGCTATTGTGGATGCTGAGATCGACGCGTTCACACATACGGACAGACAGACAGATGGACTTTCTTATTCACACTTTCAGGGCAGGATTATGTTTCATATGTGTGTGTTCCGAATACCGATTTGGTTTTTAATCGAAATCATTAAAACGGAACTAGTTATCGAATTATGAAGACAAACTTGACCTGCGCATGCTATACAGGGAACTACATTAAAAATTTCAAGTCTCTAGCTCTTATGGATGCTGAGATCGACGCGTTCACACATACGGACAGACAGACAGATGGACTTTCTTATTCACACTTTCAGGGCAGGATTATGTATTTCATATGTGTATGTTCCTGCGCAAAATTCTCTAGTATTTGAAATACGTGTTTTGCGAAGGAGGCATCCATATTTAACAAAAACAAAATTGATCTAAGCACAAAACACTAAAAACAAAATTTGAACACTAGCTATAAAGATGAATTACATAGAATTTTTGATCTGAATACCGATTTGGTTTTTAATCAAAATCATTAAAACGGCACTAGTTATCGAATTGTGAAGACAAACTTGACCTGCGTATGCTATACAGGGAAGTATATAAAAAAATTCAAGTCTCTAGCTCTTATGGATGCTGAGATCGACACGTTCACACTTACGGAGAGACGGACAAACGGACAGACAGATAGATGGACTCTCATATTGAAACTTTCAGGGCATGATTATGTTATTCATATGTGTGTGTTCCAGCGCAAAATTCTCTAGTATTTGAAATACGTGTTTTGAAAATTTTTGGCGAAGTAGGCGTGGCACCCAAAATGTAACAAAAACAAAATTGAATTAAACACGCAATACTAAAAACTAAATTTGAACACTAGCTATAAAGATGAATTAGATGGAATTTTTGATCTGAATACCGATTTGGGTTTTAATCGAAATCATTAAAACGGAACTAGTTATCGAATTATGAAGACAAACTTGACCTGCGCATGCTATACAGGGAACTACATTAAAAATTTCAAGTCTCTAGCTCTTATGGATGCTGAGATCGACGCGTTCACACATACGGACAGACAGACAGATGGACTTTCTTATTCACACTTTCAGGGCAGGATTATGTATTTCATATGTGTATGTTCCTGCGCAAAATTCTCTAGTATTTGAAATACGTGTTTTGCAAATATTTGGCGAAGGAGGCGTGGCATTCAAAATTGAAATAAACACACAATGGATGCGTTCACACATATGGACAGACGGTCAGACAGACAGGTGGACTTTCTTGTTCAAACTTTCAAACTTTTAATTATGTTATTCATATGTGTGTATATGCCGAAGCACAAGTATCTAGTATTTGAAATACGTGTTTTGCAAATTTTTGGCGAAGGAGGCGTGGCATCCAAAATTGAAATAAACACACAACGGATGCGTTCACACATATGGACAGACAGACAGATGGACTTTCTTATTCAAACTTTCAGGTCATAATTATGTTATTCATATGTGTGTATGTTCCAGCGCAAAATTTTCTAGTATTTGAAATACGTGTTTTGCAAATTTTTGGCGAGGAGACGCGTGGTATCGAAAATTTAACAAAAACAAAATTGAAATAAACACACAATACTAAAAACAAAATTTGAGCACTAGCTATAAAGATGAATTGGATAGAATTTTTGATCTGAATACCGATTTGCTTTTTAATCGAAATCATTAAAACGGAACTAGTTATCGAATTATGAAGACAAACTTGACCTGCGCGTGCTATACAGGGAACTACATAACAAATTTCAAGTCTCTAGCTATTGTGGATGCTGAGATCGACGCGTTCACACATACGGACAGACAGAGAGATGGACTTTCTTATTCACACTTTCAGGGCAGGATTATGTTTCATATGTGTGTGTTCCGAATACCGATTTGGTTTTTAATCGAAATCATTAAAACGGAACTAGTTATCGAATTATGAAGACAAACTTGACCTGCGCATGCTATACAGGGAACTACATTAAAAATTTCAAGTCTCTAGCTATTGTGGATGCTGAGATCGACGCGTTCACACATACGGACAGACAGACAGATGGACTTTCTTATTCACACTTTCAGGGCAGGATTATGTTTCATATGTGTGTGTTCCTGCGCAAAATTCTCTAGTATTTGAAATACGTGTTTTGCAAATATTTGGCGAAGGAGGCGTGGCATTCAAAATTGAAATAAACACACAATGGATGCGTTCACACATATGGACAGACGGTCAGACAGACAGGTGGACTTTCTTGTTCAAACTTTCAAATTTTTAATTATGTTATTCATATATATGCCGAAGCACAAGTATCTAGTATTTGAAATACGTGTTTTGCAAATTTTTGGCGAAGGAGGCGTGGCACCCAAAATGTAACAAAAACAAAATTGAATTAAACACGCAATACTAAAAACAAAATTTGAACACTAGCTATAAAGATGAATTAGATAGAATTTTTGATCTGAATACCGATTTGGTTTTTAATCGAAATCATTAAAACGGAACTAGTTATCGAATTATGAAGACAAACTTGACCTGCGCATGCTATACAGGGAACTACATTAAAAATTTCAAGTCTCTAGCTATTGTGGATGCTGAGATCGACGCGTTCACACATACGGACAGACAGACAGATGGACTTTCTTATTCACACTTTCAGGGCAGGATTATGTTTCATATGTGTGTGTTCCGAATATCGATTTGGTTTTTAATCGAAATCAATAAAAACGGAACTAGTTATCGAATTATGAAGACAAACTTGACCTGCGCATGCTATACAGGGAACTACATTAAAAATTTCAAGTCTCTAGCTCTTATGGATACTGAGATCGACACGTTCACACTTACGGAGAGACGCACAAACGGACAGACAGACAGATGGACTCTCTTATTGAAACTTTCAGGGCATGATTATGTTATTCAGATGTGTGTGTTCCGAATACCGATTTGGTTTTTAATCGAAATCATTAAAACGGAACTAGTTATCGAATTATGAAGACAAACTTGACCTGCGCATGCTATACAGGGAACTACATTAAAAATTTCAAGTCTCTAGCTCTTATGGATGCTGAGATCGACGCGTTCACACATACGGACAGACAGACAGATGGACTTTCTTATTCACACTTTCAGGGCAGGATTATGTATTTCATATGTGTATGTTCCTGCGCAAAATTCTCTAGTATTTGAAATACGTGTTTTGCGAAGGAGGCATCCATATTTAACAAAAACAAAATTGAACTAAGCACAAAACACTAAAAACAAAATTTGAACACTAGCTATAAAGATGAATTAGATAGAATTTTTGATCTGAATACCGATTTGGGTTTTAATCGAAATCATTAAAACGGAACTAGTTATCGAATTATGAAGACAAACTTGACCTGCGCATGCTATACAGGGAAGTACATAAAAAATTTCAAGTCTCTAGCTCTTATGGATGCTGAGATCGACGCGTTCACACATACGGACAGACAGACAGATGGACTCTCTTATTGAAACTTTCAGGGCATGATTATGTTATTCATATGTGTGTGTTCCGAATACCGATTTGGTTTTTAATGGAAATCATTAAAACGGAACTAGTTATCGAATTATGAAGACAAACTTGACCTGCGCGTGCTAAACAGGGAACTACATAAAAAATTTCAAGTCTCTAGCTACTGTGGATGCTGAGATCGACGCGTTCACACATACGGACAGACGGACAAATGGATAGAAAGACAGATGGACTTTCTTATTCAAACTTTCAGAACATTATTATATTATTCATATGTGTGTATGTGCCGAAGTAAAAGTTTCTAGTATTTGAAATACGTGTTTTGCAAATTTTTGGCGAAGGAGGCGTGGCATCCAAAATTTAACAAAAACAAAATTGAATTAAACACACAATACTAAAACAAAATTTGAACACTAGCTATAAAGATGAATTAGATAGAATTTTTGAGCTGAATATCGTTTTCGTTTTTGATCAAAATCATTAAAACGGCACTAGTTATCGAATTATGAAGACAAACTTGACCTGCGCATGCTATACAGGGAACTAAATCAAAAATTTCAAGTCTCTAGCTCTTATGGATGCTGAGATCGACACGTTCACACTTACGGAGAGACGGACAAACGGAGAGAAAGACAGATGGACTCTCATATTGAAACTTTCAGGGCATGATTATGTTATTCATATGTGTGTGTACCAGCGCAAAATTCTCTAGTATTTGAAATACGTGATTTGAAAATTTTTGGCGAAGTAGGCGTGGCACCCAAAATGTAACAAAAACAAAATTGAATTAAACACGCAATACTAAAAACAAAATTTGAACACTAGCTATAAAGATGAATTAGATAGAATTTTTGATCTGAATACCGATTTGGTTTTTAATCGAAATCATTAAAACGGCACTAGTTATCGAATTATGAAGACAAACTTGACCTGCGCGTGCTATACAGGGAACTACATAAAAAATTTCAAGTCTCTAGCTCTTATGGATGCTGAGATCGACACCTTCACACTTACGGAGAGACGGACAAACGGACAGACAGACAGATGGACTTTCTTATTCACACTTTCAGGGCAGGATTATGTTTTTCATTTGTGTGTATGTGCCGAAGCACAAGTATCTAGTATTTGAAATAGGTGTTTTGCAAATATTTGGCGAAGGAGGCGTGGCATCCAAAATTGAAATAAACACACAATGGATGCGTTCACACATATGGACAGACGGTCAGACAGACAGGTGGACTTTCTTATTCAAACTTTCAGGTCATAATTATGTTATTCATATGTGTGTATGTTCCAGCGCAAAATTCTCTAGTATATGAAATACGTGTGTTGAAAATTTTTGGCGAAGTAGGCGTGGCACCCAAAATTTAACAAAAACAAAATTGAAATAAACACACAATACTAAAAACAAAATTTGAGCACTAGCTATAAAGATGAATTGGATAGAATTTTTGATCTGAATACCGATTTGCTTTTTAATCGAAATCATTAAAACGGAACTAGTTATCGAATTATGAAGACAAACTTGACCTGCGCGTGCTATACAGGGAACTACATAACAAATTTCAAGTCTCTAGCTATTGTGGATGCTGAGATCGACGCGTTCACACATACGGACAGACAGACAGATGGACTTTCTTATTCACACTTTCAGGGCAGGATTATTATTATATGAAATATGTGTGTGTTCCGAATACCGATTTGGTTTTTAATCGAAATCAATAAAAACGGAACTAGTTATCGAATTATGAAGACAAACTTGACCTGCGCATGCTATACAGGGAACTACATTAAAAATTTCAAGTCTCTAGCTCTTATGGATACTGAGATCGACACGTTCACACTTACGGAGAGACGGACAAACGGACAGACAGACAGATGGACTTTCTTATTCACACTTTCAGGGCAGGATTATGTTATTCATATGTATGTGTTCCAGCGCAAAATTCTCTAGTATTTGAAATACGTGTTTTGAAAATTTTTGGCGAAGTAGGCGTGGCACCCAAAATGTAACAAAAACAAAATTGAAATAAACACACAATACTAAAAACAAAATTTGAGCACTAGCTATAAAGATTAATTAGATAGAATTTTTGATCTGAATACCGATTTGGTTTTTAATCAAAATCATTAAAACGGAACTAGTTATCGAATTATGAAGACAAACTTGACCTGCGCGTGCTATACAGGGAACTACATAAAAAATTTCAAGTCTCTAGCTCTTATGGATGCTGAGATCGACACGTTCACACTTACGGAGAGACGGACAAACGGACAGACAGACAGATGGACTTTCTTATTCACACTTTCAGGGCAGGATTATGTTTTTCATTTGTGTGTATGTGCCGAAGCACAAGTATCTAGTATTTGAAATACGTGTTTTGCAAATATTTGGCGAAGGAGGCGTGGCATCCAAAATTGAAATAAACACACAATGGATGCGTTCACACATATGGACAGACGGTCAGACAGACAGGTGGACTTTCTTATTCACACTTTCAGGGCAGGATTATGTATTTCATATGTGTATGTTCCTGCGCAAAATTCTCTAGTGTTTGAAATACGTGTTTTGCGAAGGAGGCATCCATATTTAACAAAAACAAAATTGAACTAAGCACAAAACACTAAAAACAAAATTTGAGCACTAGCTATAAAGATTAATTAGATAGAATTTTTGATCTGAATACCGATTTGGTTTTTAATCAAAATCATTAAAACGGAACTATTTAACGAATTATGAAGACAAACTTGACCTGCGCATGCTATACAGGGAACTACATTAAAAATTTCAAGTCTCTAGCTCTTATGGATACTGAGATCGACATGTTCACACTTACGGAGAGACGGACAAACGGACAGACAGACAGATGGACTTTCTTATTCACACTTTCAGGGCAGGATTATGTTTTTCATTTGTGTGTATGTGCCGAAGCACAAGTATCTAGTATTTGAAATACGTGTTTTGCAAATATTTGGCGAAGGAGGCGTGGCATCCAAAATTGAAATAAACACACAATGGATGCGTTCACACATATGGACAGACGGTCAGACAGACAGGTGGACTTTCTTATTCAAACTTTCAGGTCATAATTATGTTATTCATATGTGTGTATGTTCCAGCGCAAAATTCTCTAGTATTTGAAATACGTGTTTTGCAAATTTTTGGCGAGGAGACGCGAGGTATCGAAAATTTAACAAAAACAAAATTGAAATAAACACACAATACTAAAAACAAAATTTGAGCACTAGCTATAAAGATGAATTGGATAGAATTTTTGATCTAAATACCGATTTGCTTTTTAATCGAAATCATTAAAACGGAACTAGTTATCGAATTATGAAGACAAACTTGACCTGCGCGTGCTATACAGGGAACTACATAACAAATTTCAAGTCTCTAGCTATTGTGGATGCTGAGATCGACGCGTTCACACATACGGACAGACAGACAGATGGACTTTCTTATTCACACTTTCAGGGCAGGATTATTATTATATGAAATATGTGTGTGTTCCGAATACCGATTTGGTTTTTAAACGAAATCAATAAAAACGGAACTAGTTATCGAATTATGAAGACAAACTTGACCTGCGCATGCTATACAGGGAACTACATTAAAAATTTCAAGTCTCTAGCTCTTATGGATACTGAGATCGACACGTTCACACTTACGGAGAGACGCACAAACGGAGAGAAAGACAGATGGACTCTCATATTGAAACTTTCAGGGCATGATTATGTTATTCATATGTATGTGTTCCAGCGCAAAATAATCTAGTATTTGATATACGTGATTTGAAAATTTTTGGCGAAGTTGGCGTGGCACCCAAAATGTAACAAAAACAAAATTGAATTAAACACGCAATACTAAAAACTAAATTTGAACACTAGCTATAAAGATGAATTAGATAGAATTTTTGATCTGAATACCGATTTGGTTTTTAATCGAAATCATTAAAACGGCACTAGTTATCGAATTATGAAGACAAACTTGACCTGCGCATGCCATACAGGGAACTACATAAAAAATTTCAAGTCTCTAGCTCTTATGGAAGCTGAGATCGACACGTTCACACTTACGGAGAGACGGACAAACGGACAGACAGACAGATGGACTTTCTTATTCACACTTTCAGGGCAGGATTATGTTATTCATATGTATGTGTTCCAGCGCAAAATTCTCTAGTATATGAAATACGTGTGTTGAAAATTTTTGGCGAAGTAGGCGTGGCACCCAAAATGTAACAAAAAAAAAATTGAAATAAACACACAATACTAAAAACAAAATTTGAGCACTAGCTATAAAGATTAATTAGATAGAATTTTTGATCTGAATACCGATTTGGTTTTTAATCAAAATCATTAAAACGGAACTAGTTATCGAATTATGAAGACAAACTTGACCTGCGCGTGCTATACAGGGAACTACATAAAAAATTTCAAGTCTCTAGCTCTTATGGATGCTGAGATCGACACCTTCACACTTACGGAGAGACGGACAAACGGACAGACAGACAGATGGACTTTCTTATTCACACTTTCAGGGCAGGATTATGTTTTTCATTTGTGTGTATGTGCCGAAGCACAAGTATCTAGTATTTGAAATAGGTGTTTTGCAAATATTTGGCGAAGGAGGCGTGGCATCCAAAATTGAAATAAACACACAATGGATGAGTTCACACATATGGACAGACGGTCAGACAGACAGGTGGACTTTCTTATTCAAACTTTCAGGTCATAATTATGTTATTCATATGTGTGTATGTTCCAGCGCAAAATTCTCTAGTATTTGAAATACGTGTTTTGCAAATTTTTGGCGAGGAGACGCGAGGTATCGAAAATTTAACAAAAACAAAATTGAAATAAACACACAATACTAAAAACAAAATTTGAGCACTAGCTATAAAGATGAATTGGATAGAATTTTTGATCTGAATACCGATTTGCTTTTTAATCGAAATCATTAAAACGGAACTAGTTATCGAATTATGAAGACAAACTTGACCTGCGCGTGCTATACAGGGAACTACATAACAAATTTCAAGTCTCTAGCTCTTATGGATGCTGAGATCGACACCTTCACACTTACGGAGAGACGGACAAACGGACAGACAGACAGATGGACTTTCTTATTCACACTTTCAGGGCAGGATTATGTTTTTCATTTGTGTGTATGTGCCGAAGCACAAGTATCTAGTATTTGAAATAGGTGTTTTGCAAATATTTGGCGAAGGAGGCGTGGCATCCAAAATTGAAATAAACACACAATGGATGCGTTCACACATATGGACAGACGGTCAGACAGACAGGTGGACTTTCTTATTCAAACTTTCAGGTCATAATTATGTTATTCATATGTGTGTATGTTCCAGCGCAAAATTCTCTAGTATATGAAATACGTGTGTTGAAAATTTTTGGCGAAGTAGGCGTGGCACCCAAAATTTAACAAAAACAAAATTGAAATAAACACACAATACTAAAAACAAAATTTGAGCACTAGCTATAAAGATGAATTGGATAGAATTTTTGATCTGAATACCGATTTGCTTTTTAATCGAAATCATTAAAACGGAACTAGTTATCGAATTATGAAGACAAACTTGACCTGCGCGTGCTATACAGGGAACTACATAACAAATTTCAAGTCTCTAGCTATTGTGGATGCTGAGATCGACGCGTTCACACATACGGACAGACAGACAGATGGACTTTCTTATTCACACTTTCAGGGCAGGATTATTATTATATGAAATATGTGTGTGTTCCGAATACCGATTTGGTTTTTAATCGAAATCAATAAAAACGGAACTAGTTATCGAATTATGAAGACAAACTTGACCTGCGCATGCTATACAGGGAACTACATTAAAAATTTCAAGTCTCTAGCTCTTATGGATACTGAGATCGACACGTTCACACTTACGGAGAGACGGACAAACGGAGAGAAAGACAGATGGACTCTCATATTGAAACTTTCAGGGCATGATTATGTTATTCATATGTATGTGTTCCAGCGCAAAATTCTCTAGTATTTGATATACGTGATTTGAAAATTTTTGGCGAAGTTGGCGTGGCACCCAAAATGTAACAAAAACAAAATTGAATTAAACACGCAATACTAAAAACTAAATTTGAACACTAGCTATAAAGATGAATTAGATAGAATTTTTGATCTGAATACCGATTTGGTTTTTAATCGAAATCATTAAAACGGCACTAGTTATCGAATTATGAAGACAAACTTGACCTGCGCATGCTATACAAGGAACGAAATCAAAAATTTCAAGTCTCTAGCTCTTATGGATGCTGAGATCGACGCGTTCACACATACGGACAGACAGACAGATGAACTTTCTTATTCACACTTTCAGGGCAGGATTATGTATTTCATATGTGTATGTTCCTGCGCAAAATTCTCTAGTATTTGAAATACGTGTTTTGCAAATATTTGGCGAAGGAGGCGTGGCATCCAAAATTGAAATAAACACACAATGGATGCGTTCACACATATGGACAGACGGTCAGACAGACAGGTGGACTTTCTTGTTCAAACTTTCAAACTTTTAATTATGTTATTCATATATGTGTATATGCCGAAGCACAAGTATCTAGTATTTGAAATACGTGTTTTGCAAATTTTTGGCGAAGGAGGCGTGGCATCCAAAATTGAAATAAACACACAATGGATGCGTTCACACATATGGACAGACAGACAGATGGACTTTCTTATTCAAACTTTCAGGTCATAATTATGTTATTCATATGTGTGTATGTTCCAGCGCAAAATTCTCTAGTATTTGAAATACGTGTTTTGCAAATTTTTGGCGAGGAAACGCGTGGTATCGAAAATTTAACAAAAACAAAATTGAAATAAACACACAATACTAAAAACAAAATTTGAGCACTAGCTATAAAGATGAATTGGATAGAATTTTTGATCTGAATACCGATTTGCTTTTTAATCGATATCATTAAAACGGAACTAGTTATCGAATTATGAAGACAAACTTGACCTGCGCGTGCTATACAGGGAACTACATAACAAATTTCAAGTCTCTAGCTATTGTGGATGCTGAGATCGACGCGTTCACACATACGGACAGACAGACAGATGGACTTTCTTATTCACACTTTCAGGGCAGGATTATTATTATATGAAATATGTGTGTGTTCCGAATACCGATTTGGTTTTTAATCGAAATCAATAAAAACGGAACTAGTTATCGAATTATGAAGACAAACTTGACCTGCGCATGCTATACAGGGAACTACATTAAAAATTTCAAGTCTCTAGCTCTTATGGATACTGAGATCGACACGTTCACACTTACGGAGAGACGGACAAACGGACAGACAGACAGATGGACTCTCTTATTGAAACTTTCAGGGCATGATTATGTTATTCATATGTGTGTGTTCCGAATACCGATTTGGTTTTTAATCGAAATCATTAAAACGGAACTAGTTATCGAATTATGAAGACAAACTTGACCTGCGCATGCTATACAGGGAACTACATTAAAAATTTCAAGTCTCTAGCTCTTATGGATGCTGAGATCGACGCGTTCACACCTACGGACAGACAGACAGATGGACTTTCTTATTCACACTTTCAGGGCAGGATTATGTATTTCATATGTGTATGTTCCTGCGCAAAATTCTCTAGTATTTGAAATACGTGTTTTGCAAATTTTTGGCGAAGGAGGCGTGGCATCCATATTTAATAAAAACAAAATTGAACTAAACACAAAACACTAAAAACAAAATTTGAACACTTGCTATAAAGATGAATTAGATAGAATTTTTGAGCTGAATATCGTTTTCGTTTTTGATCAAAATCATTAAAACGGCACTAGTTATCGAATTATGAAGACAAACTTGACCTGCGCATGCCATACAGGGAACTACATAAAAAATTTCAAGTCTCTAGCTCTTATGGATGCTGAGATCGACGCGTTCACACCTACGGACAGACAGACAGATGGACTTTCTTATTCACACTTTCAGGGCATGATTATGTTATTCATATGTATGTGTTCCAGCGCAAAATTCTCTAGTATTTGAAATACGTGTTTTGAAAATTTTTGGCGAAGTAGGCGTGGCACCCAAAATGTAACAAAAACAAAATTGAAATAAACACACAATACTAAAAACAAAATTTGAGCACTAGCTATAAAGATTAATTAGATAGAATTTTTGATCTGAATACCGATTTGGTTTTTAATCAAAATCATTAAAACGGAACTAGTTATCGAATTATGAAGACAAACTTGACCTGCGCGTGCTATACAGGGAACTACATAAAAAATTTCAAGTCTCTAGCTCTTATGGATGCTGAGATCGACACGTTCACACTTACGGAGAGACGGACAAACGGAGAGAAAGACAGATGGACTTTCTTATTCACACTTTCAGGGCAGGATTATGTTATTCATATGTATGTGTTCCAGCGCAAAATTCTCTAGTATTTGAAATACGTGTTTTGCAAATTTTTGGCGAAGTAGGCGTGGCACCCAAAATGTAACAAAAGCAAAATTGAAATAAACACACAATACTAAAAACAAAATTTGAGCACTAGCTATAAAGATGAATTGGATAGAATTTTTGATCTGAATACCGATTTGTTTTTTAATCGAAATCATTAAAACGGAACTAGTTATCGAATTATGAAGACAAACTTGACCTGCGCATGCTATACAAGGAACTACATAAAAAATTTCAAGTCTCTAGCTCTTATGGATGCTGAGATCGACACGTTCACACTTACGGAGAGACGGACAAACGGACAGACAGACAGATGGACTTTCTTATTCACACTTTCAGGGCAGGATTATGTTTTTCATTTGTGTGTATGTGCCGAAGCACAAGTATCTAGTATTTGAAATACGTGTTTTGCAAATATTTGGCGAAGGAGGCGTGGCATCCAAAATTGAAATAAACACACAATGGATGCGTTCACACATATGGACAGACGGTCAGACAGACAGGTGGACTTTCTTGTTCAAACTTTCAAACTTTTAATTATGTTATTCATATGTGTGTATATGCCGAAGCACAAGTATCTAGTATTTGAAATACGTGTTTTGCAAATTTTTGGCGAAGGAGGCGTGGCATCCAAAATTGAAATAAACACACAATGGATGCGTTCACACATATGGACAGACAGACAGATGGACTTTCTTATTCAAACTTTCAGGTCATAATTATGTTATTCATATGTGTGTATGTTCCAGCGCAAAATTCTCTAGTATTTGAAATACGTGTTTTGCAAATTTTTGGCGAGGAGACGCGTGGTATCGAAAATTTAACAAAAACAAAATTGAAATAAACACACAATACTAAAAACAAAATTTGAGCACTAGCTATAAAGATGAATTGGATAGAATTTTTGATCTGAATACCGATTTGCTTTTTAATCGAAATCATTAAAACGGAACTAGTTATCGAATTATGAAGACAAACTTGACCTGCGCGTGCTATACAGGGAACTACATAAAAAATTTCAAGTCTCTAGCTCTTATGGATGCTGAGATCGACGCGTTCACACATACGGACAGACAGACAGATGGACTTTCTTATTCACACTTTCACGGCAGGATTATGTTTCATATGTGTGTATGTGCCGAAGCACAAGTATCTACTATTTGAAATACGTGTTTTGCAAATATTTGGCAAAGTAGGCGTGGCATCCAAAATTTATCAAAAACCAAATTGTATTAAACACAATGGGTGCTCATATCGACGCATTCACACATACGGACAGACAGGCAAATGGACTTTCTTATTCAAAGTTTTAGAGCATGATTAAGATATTCCTATGTGTGTATATGCCTTAACATATACCTGCGCGTGCTATACCCTGTACACCTACATAAAAAATTTCAAGTCTCTAGCTCTTTTGGATGCTGAGATCGACGCGCTCACACATACGGACAGACAGACAGCTGGACTTTCTTATTCAGACTTTTGGGGCATGATTATGTTATTCCCATATGTGTATATGGCGAAGCACAAGTATCTAGTATTTGAAATACGAGGTTTACATATTTTTGGCGAAGGAGGCGTGGCATCCAAAATTTAACAAAAACCAAAATTGAAATAAACACACAATGGATGTGTTCACACATATGGACAGACAGACAGATGGACTTTCTTATTCAAACTTTCAGGTCATAATTATGTTATTCATATGTGTGTATATGCCGAAGCACAAGTATCTACTATTTGAAATACGTGTTGCAAATTTTTGGCGAAGGAGGCGTGGCATTTCAAACTTTCAGAGCATGATTATATTATTCATATGTGTGTATGCGCCGAAGCAAAAGTCTCTAGTATTTGAAATACGTGTTTTGCAAATTTTTGGCGAAGGAGGCGTGGCACCCAAAATTTAACAAAAACCAAATTGTAGATAGAATTTTTGAACTGAATATCGTTTTCGTTTTTGATCAAAATCATTAAAACGGCACTAGTTATCGAATTATGAAGACAAACTTGACCTGCGCATGCTATACAGGTAACTACATAAAAAATATCAAGTCTCTAGCTCTTATGGATGCTGAGATCGACACGTTCACACTTACGGTGAGACGGACAAACGGACAGACAGACAGATGGACTTTCTTATTAAAATTTTCCGGGCATGATTATGTTATTCATATATGTGTATGTTCCAGCTCAAAATTCTCTAGTATTTTGCAAATTTTTGGCGAAGTAGGCGTGGCATCCAAAATTTAACAAAAACAAAATTGAATTAAACACAATACTTGTTGAAATATTTATGTACACACCGCTGAATGTCCAACTCTTTTAGTCATAATTCGCTAGTTCTGTTCATTTGAATCATAACGGAACGTTTAACCTATTCCCTTTTGTGCTTAAGTTCGGCTGCCTGCGTTTGCAGCATACATATTTTTAGTCTCGAATAAACTCTAACTCGAATAGGTTATGGGCCCAGGACTGCGGAAATTGGGCATGTTAGTCGGAAAGACTGGTCGAGATTCGGTTTTGTTAATTAATATCGGATATTAATTAATTTGTGCAAAATGAGTTCGCAATTCGCAATTGACAAACTCGGTGATGAAAACTATGGTGTGTGGTCAGTACAGATGAGAAGTCTCTTAATCCATTCTGAATTGTGGGCGGTGACTTCTAAACGTTTAATAAAAAACGAAAATGATACACCTGAACAATTAGCGTTGGTAGACAGTAAAGACGAGAAAGCTCTCGCAAGTATATTGTTGTGCCTAAAACCATCGCAAATTAACTATGTTAAGCACTGTAAGACAGCAAATGAAGCTTGGAAAAAATTAGCTGAAATTCATATACCCTCGGGTCCGACGCGAAAAATACAGCTATTCAAGCAATTTCTATATTTGAAAATGTCAAGTTCGGAAAGCATTCGTGAACATTTAAATAATTTCTCTGATCTCGTAGAAAAATTATGTGAAATCCAGCAACACGTTCCCGATGAAATGCTCGCAATAATTTTGCTTGCAAGTTTAAGTGACGAATTCGAAAATTTCGTTGTCGCCATAGAGTCGCGAGATTCGCTGCCGTCGCTTAGCGCCCTAAAAATCAAATTACTTGAAGAAGGAGAGAGGCGCAAAATTGGCGAGGTAGCGGAAAAATTTGAGCAGAAAATGTTCGTGTCGCGGCAAGAAAACGGTAAAAAGGACAAACCGAAAAGAGACGGAAAAAACTTAGAGTGTTGGTCGTGTGGCCGTCGCGGGCATATAGCGGCAAAGTGCAGATCGAAAGAGAAAACGAAACCGCGCGAAGAGAGTAATAAAAGGGCTTTTTCGGTGTTTGCTGCTTCTGGAACTAAAAACGAATTGGCGAGAGACGCATGGTGTGTAGATAGCGGAGCTACAGCTCATTTGTGTGCGAACAAATCAATGTTCACATGTATCCGTGAGCACAAAGAAAAAATAAAACAAGTAAGAATGCTCTAGTCGAGACGGCTCGACTAGGAGATACCCTGAGCCCTGCGAAGTGCCGATACTTCAAATATTGTATGCTTAGTTTACATATACATATATTGCAAGCAACACATACACACATACACACGCACGCTCAAGCACGCGCTCTGCCAACTGCGCAGTTGACGTAGCGACTGCGTTTGGGCTGCACGACGCCTACGCTATGGGAAATTAAATGTTTAATAACTTTTTTTCTAGCAGGACTTTTATTCAAACTTTCAGGGCATGATTATGTTACTCATATGTGTGTATGTGCCGAAGCACAAGTCTCTAGTATTTGAAATGCGTTTTTTGCAAATTTAGGGCGAAGGGGGCGTGGCATCCAAAAACCAAAAATTACAAAATGTCTGCATTCACAACAGGAATCTATATAGTGAATTTCAGGTCTCTAGCTCTTACGGTACGTAAAAGAGACGAAAAGTTATCGAAATTTATCGATAAAAAGAGAACGGGAAGAGTTATCGAATTTTTGAAAAAAACTCGTATAGCGTATGGTATTCAGGAGTATACATGTCAAATTTCAGCTCTCTAGCTTCTGTGGTTTACGAGATCGCTGCGTTCACACAGACGGACGGACGGACGGACGGACGGACGGACGGACGGACGGACGGACGGACGGACGGACGGACGGACGGACAGACGGACAGGGCTATTTCAACTCAGCTCATCGAGCTGATCAAGAATATATATACTTTGTATGGTCTGCGACGTCTCCTTCTGCCTGTTACATACATTTTCACAAAAACATTATACCCTGATTTCCCATTTTCAATGGGCTCAGGGTATAATTAGCGGGCGAAGATTACATAGAAGCCGAAGGTTTAGGAACAGTGGTGTTAAACGGACAAAAAGGTACGTTCGAATTAGTCGACGTATTATATGTAAAAGGCTTACAATGCAATTTTATATCAGTATCAAAAGCAACGGAAAATGGTTTTAAAGTAAATTTTGTTAAAAACAAAGCGTATGTTAAAGACAGTAATAACGAAATATTAATGGTTGCAGATAAAGAATGTGATTTGTTTTTGTTTAAAAATAAAATAAAAAGAGCATTCGTCGCAAATACAAATTTAAATAAGCTGATTAAATGGCACGATCGGTTCGGGCATTTAAATTTTGACAGCTTGAATAAAATGATAAAACAAGACATGGTTTATGGTCTTCGAGCTAGTGCGTGCAACATTAATGACTTTGTATGTGAGACGTGTGCGAAATGTAAGATTTGCGTCAAGAAATTCCCGAAAACGTCGGAAAATCGCTCCAAAGATGTGCTGGGCTTAATCCACACTGACATTTGTGGCCCTATGCCAACACAATCCCAAGGTGGAGCACGGTATTTCGCCACGTTTATTGATGATAAATCGCGCTATGTATCGGTATACATGTTGAAAACGAGAGACGAAATTTTCGAAAAATTTAAAGACTTTAAAACGTTGGTAGAAAATCAATCCGGAATAAAGCAGATTAAAGCTGTCAGAAGCGACAATGGGCGTGAGTACCTTAGCGGCGCGTTTGAAAATTACTTGTCGAGCCACGGTATAAAAAGGCAACTTACGGTTCCCCACACTCCGCAGCAAAATGGTGTGGCGGAACGCGCCAACAGAACCTTAGTGGAGATGGCGCGCAGTATGCTGGTTCACGCTGGAGTAAGTGAAAGCTTATGGGGTGAGGCCATAATGACAGCGGCATACCTACGCAATAGAGCTGAAACTGCAAGTTTGTCCGGAAAAACACCGTATGAGGAATGGTATGGGAAAAAACCAAGCGTTTTCCACCTAAAAATATTTGGCATGAGAGCGATTGTTCTAGATAAAACACACAAGAAAAAGTTTGCGCAAAAGGGATTGCAACACATTTTTGTCGGCTATTCCGAAACTGCAAAAGCTTATCGCTTGTACAATCCTGCTAAAAGATGTATTACAGTTTCTAGAGATGTTGTGTTTTTGGAGCACAAGTTTGTATTGGATTCGGAACACGAGAAAATATCAAGTGAGTCCATTTCGTTGGTGTTTGAATCAGGTGAAAACAAGCACATTGACGATCATAAGGATACTGTTGATAACATCCAAGGCCCAACAGTCCATGGAGCCAGCGAATCTAATGATGAAGAGAATGCTGAACAGGAGGAAACCACAGCCAGAAGAGGGCCAGGCAGGCCAAGGATTGTTCACAATGGGCGTCCAGGTCGCCCACGAAAAGAGTACAATATGCTAAATGTACTAGATGTTAAAGACATAAATGTGCCTACCAGCGTAAAAGAGGCACTCAACTCGCAGCAATCGGAGAACTGGAATACAGCAATGCAGAAAGAGTATGATCATCTGAAGAACATCAAAACTTGGACCCTGGTCGACCTTCCAGCAGGTGAAAAAGTAATCGGATGTAAATGGGTTTTTACAACCAAGCGTGATCAGTATGGCATCGTGCAGCGCTTTAAGGCACGATTGGTCGCAAAAGGGTGCGGGCAGCAGTATGGTGTAAACTACGAGGAAACTTTTTCTCCAGTGGCACGTTATTCGTCAATCAGGCTAGTGATTGCGTTGGCTGTCGAGCACGAGATGCACTTGCACCAAATGGACGTCTCAGCAGCGTATCTTAACAGCGAGCTACACGACGACGTATATATGCGACAGCCGGAGGGCTTCATTGATGCAGATCATCCCAAACGTGTGCTGAAACTAAACAAATCGTTGTACGGTCTAAAGCAGAGTGGCCGTGAATGGAACCAAAAACTGGAGAGTACTTTGCTGGAGATTGGTTTCGTCCCATGTGCGAGCGAGCCGTGCATATACACCAATACAATTAAAGGGTATTTAAATATAATTGTTGTATATGTTGACGATTTTATACTTGCATGTACCAGAGAAGAAGACATGGTCCACATAAAGCAACTTATATCAAATAAATTTGACGTAGTTGATGGCGGCAAGCTGCAGCATTTCCTAGGCATGGAAATCGAGAGAGATGGCAAAACGGGTGGCGTATCCATTGGCCATAATCAATACATCAAGGGTCTCTTAAAGGAGTACGGCATGCAAGACTGTAAGGCAATAACAACACCGTTAGAAGTTGGCTTCCAGACAAAATGCGACGATGTTGGCTGTGAGCAGGTGGACAAGACACGCTACCAATCTCTCATCGGGTCCTTATTATATTTGGCGCTGACGACACGACCAGATATAATACATTCTGTGGCTAAGCTGGCGCAGAGAAATGCAGATCCGCACAAGGAGCATGAGGTTGCTGCAAAGCGGGTGTTGAGATACTTAAAGGGTACCTCAGAGATGCGATTGTGCTACAACAAAACAGGTGTGCCTATCCATTGTTTTGTTGATGCCGACTGGGCTGGCGATAGCAGCGATCGGAAGTCTTTCACGGGTTGGTCATTCTTCATGGCTGGAGCAGCAGTCTCATGGGAATCAAAGAAGCAAAGCCTTGTCGCCCTCAGCAGCACGGAGGCAGAATACGTAGCACTTTCTACAGCCACCAAAGAAGCTGTATACCTAAGAAAGCTGATCCACGAGATGGGATTCGAGCCGATGTTAAAATTAATGATATATAGCGATAACCAAAGCGCACAGTGCCTTGCTAAAGATCCTAAATTTCATTCACGTAGCAAGCACATCGAAATAAAGTATCATTTTGTACGGGAAATTTATAAAAATAATGTAATTAATATAAAGTACGTTCCCACGGATAATATGACATCAGATATCCTAACTAAAAACTTATGTAAGACAAAGCATGTAAAGTTCAGAGAAATGTTAGGACTAGCTTAAATTCTTTAATTTTTGTAAAGTGGACATCGCGTTGAGAAGGAGTGTTGAAATATTTATGTACACACCGCTGAATGTCCAACTCTTTTAGTCATAATTCGCTAGTTCTGTTCATTTGAATCATGACGGAACGTTTATCCAATTCCCTTTTGTGCTTAAGTTCGGCTGCCTGCGCTTGCAGCATACATATTTTTAGTCTCGAATAAACTCTAACTCGAATAATACTAAAAACAAAATTTGAACACTAGCTATAAAGATGAATTAGATAGAATTTTTGACCTGAATACCGATTTCTCTTACGGAGAGACGGACAAATGGACAGACAGACAGATGGACTTTCTTATTTACCCTTTCAGGGCATGATTATGTTATTCATATGTGTGTACGTGCCCAAGCAAAATTCTCTAGTATTTGAAATACGTGTTTTGCAAATTTTTGGCGAAGGAGTCGTGGCATCCAAAATTCAACAAAAACATAAATTGAAATAAACACACAATACTAAAAACAAAATTTGAACACTAGCTATAAAGATGAATTGGATAGAATTTTTGAGCTGAATACCGATTTCGTTTTTAATCTAAATCATTAAAATGGAACTAGTTATAGAATTATGAATACAAACTTGACCTGCGCTTCCTATACAGGGAACTTCATAAAAAATTTCAAGTCTCTAGCTCTTATGAAAGCTGAGATCGATGCGTTCACACATACGGACATACGGACAATCGGACAGAAAGACAGGTGGACTTTCTTATTCAAACTTTCAGAGCATGATTATATTATTCATATGTGTGTATGTACCGAAGCAAAAGTCTATTATTTGAAATACGTGTTTTGCAAATTTTTGGCGAAGGAGGCGTGGCACCCAAAATTTAACAAAAACCAAATTGAATTAAACACACAATACTAAAAACAAAATTTGAACACTAGTTATAAAGATGAATTAGATAGAATTTTTGATCTGAAAACCGATTTGGTTTTTAATCGAAATCATTAAAACGGAACTAGTTATCGAATTATGAAGACAAACTTGACCTGCGCGTGCTATACAGGGAACTACATAAAAAATTTCAAGTCTCTAGCTTTTATGGATGCTGAGATCGACGCGCTCACACATACGGACAGACAGACAGCTGGACTTTCTTATTCAAACTTTTAGGGCATGATTATGTTATTCCCATATGTGTATATGGCGAATCACAAGTATCTAGTATTTGAAATACGAGGTTTACATATTTTTGGCGAAGTAGGCGTGGCATCCAAAATTTAACAAAAACCAAAATTGAAATATACACACAATGGATGTGTTCACACATATGGACAGACAGACAGATGGACTTTCTTATTCAAACTTTCAGGTCATAATTATGTTATTCATATGTGTGTATATGCCGAAGCACAAGTATCTAGTATTTGAAATACGTGTTTTGCAAATTTTTGGCGAAGTAGGCGTGGCATCCAAAATTGAACAAAACCAAATTGAATTAAACTCACAATACTAAAAACAAAATTTGAACACTATCTATAAAGATGAATTGGATGGAATTTTTGAGCTGAATACCGATTTCGTTTTTAATCGAAATCATTAAAACGGAACTAGTTATCGAATTATGAAGACAACCTTGACCTGCGCATCCTATACAGGAAACTACATAAAATATTTCAAGTCTCTAGCTCTTATGAAAGCTGAGATCGACGCATTCACACATACGGACATACGGACAAACGGACAGAAAGACAGGTGGACTTTCTTATTCAAACTTTCAGAGCATGATTATATTATTCATATGTGTGTATGTACCGAAGCAAAAGTCTATTATTTGAAATACGTGTTTTGCAAATTTTTGGCGAAGGAGGCGTGGCACCCAAAATTTAACAAAAACCAAATTGAATTAAACACACAATACTAAAAACAAAATTTGAACACTAGTTATAAAGATGAATTAGATAGAATTTTTGACCTGAATACCGATTTCTCTTACGGAGAGACGGACAAATGGACAGACAGACAGATGGACTTTCTTATTTACCCTTTCAGGGCATGATTATGTTATTCATATGTGTGTACGTGCCCAAGCAAAATTCTCTAGTATTTGAAATACGTGTTTTGCAAATTTTTGGCGAAGGAGTCGTGGCATCCAAAATTCAACAAAAACCAAAATTGAAATAAACACACAATACTAAAAACAAAATTTGAACACTAGCTATAAAGATGAATTGGATAGAATTTTTGAGCTGAATACCGATTTCGTTTTTAATCGAAATCATTAAAACGGAACTAGTTATCGAATTATAAAGACAAACTTGACTTGGGCGTGCTATACAGGGAAGTACATAAAAAATTTCAAGTCTCTAGATCTTATGGATGCTGAGATCGCCGCTTTCGCACATACGGACAAACGGACAGAAAGACAGATGGACTTTCTTAGTCAAACTTTCAGGTCATGAGTATGTTATTCATATGTGTGTATATGCCGAAGCACAACTATCTAGTATTTGAATTACGTGTTTTGCAAATTTTTGGCGAAGGAGGCGTGGCATCCAAAATTTAACAAAAACCATATTGTATTAAACACACAATGGATGCTGAGATCGACACGTTCACACATACGGACAGACAGACAGATTGACTTTCTTATTCAAATTTTTAAGGCATGAATATGTTAAATAAATGTGTATAAATTATATATGTATGTGTGTGTATCTAAATTACTGTAGACGATCTTCAGGGCAGCAGCTGTTTACCGTTGTTGCCAGCGTCCGGTTTTTCGCCGTCTCTTTACACCCTTTCGTTCGCCGTAACTGTAACTGCGCTGCAGTTCTTAGGTCTATTCGGTTTTGATCGTAAGTTTGTACTTTGTACAATTAAATAGTTATGTTGTTCCACGTCGCTGTAGACGATCTCCAGAGCTACAGCTGTGACGTGGGAACAAAGGTTCCGTAAGGTTCCGTTCTTTAGGATGATTATGGTGGAGAGATTACTTGTCTCTCATATCACTGAGCTTGTGCCACAGCAATGCAGAAATAATTATTTCCAAGTATTTACGGCTTGTTGCCGGAGCAGAGTTTATTAAACGAACCTTTCGATTTCGTTGTAAGAACAAAACTAAATCTAGGAACCACCAGCAAGCTGGGGCGTAAGCTAAACGAACGGTACTTAGTTTCTAAGAACTACAGAGCTACAAAATATATGTACTAAAGCTACAATACTACAGCCGGCGACCCGACTGGGCATAAGTGATAACGGTGATCTTACACATATGCAAGACATCAGGTTACCGTTGGTTGTGCGAGGGGCACTCGTTAACTACTCCCCCCTCAGAAATATGACCGTCCCCGTTCATCTTATAGCTGTCCACGATCGCCTGTATCTTCTGTGAGGCTCGTCTTCTTCTCAAACTCTGGTAGAGCAGAATGGAACCGCTGAGACTCAGGCTGAACCCGACCGATGTTACCTCCTTCTGAAGTTCTTGGATGATATGTAGGTTGTGGTTATTCATCCTTTGTAGTAAAGGCATGCTCGGGATTTGTTCCATTTATGACAGCCACGCGCCTGAATATGATGAGGAAAGTACCGTAGACTGATACTGTTGCGCTGTCATCGGTGCTGATACTGGCAGGACTCTCGTTTAAGACCATGATGCCGTCATCTACCCTTGTAATACGCTCCAGGTGACTAGGCTGCGTGTTACAATGCGCTGTCGCATTTAGTTACGGTGTCATCTTAAAGCTGAAGTACAGTGTGCTCTGGGGACACCGGGAGAATGTTGACCTTTCTACATATAAACTTAATTCTGGGATATTCGATTAAAATGTGGACAATATTTTTGGACTGGAAAATCTTAATATTAGATGCCTCCATCAGGCTAACTATAGCAACTTCTGCGGGATGTTTGATAAGCACAGATTTTAAATCATCGTGATCAAAAATTGTTGGATTTATTATGTTGGCTTTTGCAAGAGTGATTGTGAGCATTAAATTTTGGATTTTATGTATTAACATTTTATTTCTAGCCGATAATGCCTCGTACAAATGTGGCGTGTCTATTAGATCATTTTTCTTTGCTTTAATTATCTTATTTACTGTATTGGTTGATTGATTTATTTGCTTCTGAGTTTCTGTGTTTATTACTACCTGTTTGTTGTGTGATTCGTTTAATCTTCTTTCAGTCATTCTGATCTTTCTAAATCTTTAGCGTCCGGTGTCCTACTGTGTTTCTTTAGTTCTAATACTAACTTATAATCGCTAATCTAATTCCTATTTTATGTTGTTCTTTTGGACCACCCTCCCCTTAATGAGTACAGACGTTTCTAGGTTGTATTACCTCTTCTGATTGCGATAGAGTCATGGCTGCACCCAAAAGTGGGTGTGGTGGACTACGCTGGTCTTGCCCCAATTGCTTCGAAAAACAATTAAATTTTTCCAAGATGTATAATACAGTGCGGGTACAGTATTCGAAACTGATTAACATTTCTAAACAGCTAACAGGTGAACTGAAAGCTGGCGAAGAAATTTTAAATCAATATAGTTTCGAGTCCCCGCTTAATCAGGTGATGACTCCATCACTGTTCATCATCATCATCATCATTTACCATCACCTAATTTGTCTGCCCCTTCTTCACCGTGTCAGGAAATATCAATTCCGATATCCGATGACTCAGGTGAAACAGCATTCAGACATCTACTCTTGACCATACTATATTCTATTTATCTGTTGTGTCTCCTCGAAAGCAAGTTTTCTTATCTAGGCTTTCATCAGATACTACATGTGAGGCTGTGTCTGCTTTTATTGAAAGCAAAACTAAAGCTAAGGTTTTTATTTCGAAGTTCAATTTTACTACTCCTCGTGAAATTGCTTCATTTAAAATAAATGTACCTATAGAATTCTTCGCAGTAGTTGAATGAATTCAAACATGAATTAAAACAGAAGATTCGGAACAGAATTTCCCCGGTCTCTTTGATTTCTGATTCGGTACAACCTTCATCTGAGGCTGTATCAAAAAACTAATTACACCATCTTCTCCGCAGCTATCCTTAATATACCAAAATGTTCGTGGCCTTAATTCCAAATTAAGAAGTCTTTTTCTGTATGGCTTTAGTGTAAAATTGAACTTATTGCCCTCACTGAGACGTGGTTAACTCCAAATGTTTACAACAGTGAGGTTCTTTCAGATAATTTCGCTATTTATAGACTTGATCGCTTGTCACGTAGAGGGGGTGGAGTTTTAATAGCTGTTAAATTCCACTTCCTCTCGGAATCTTTTACCTTCTCATCACTTTACAATGTTGAGATTATTGGAGTTAAAATAACTCTGCAGTCCTGTTCCCTGTACGTTACTTGTTCATATATACCTCCCTCTTCTGATTTACGAGTTTATAGTATATATCTTGTATTAAAGAAATGTATGGGTATGTTCAAGATAACGACCTGTTTCTTGTATTGGGTGATTTTAATATACCAAACACTTCTTGGGCCTCATCTCTCAATTCAAATCATCTTATTCCAACAATGGATCATTATCTTTTTGATGAATTGATTAACCTTTCCATGTTTCAGATGAACTCGATCTCAAATCATTTGAATCGATCTCTTGATTTTCTTTTTACTAATGATGATACCATTATTAGGGTTTTTGTATTCCTGAGGATATATATCATCCGACTTTAGAGGTTTTAATACCTATTGACTGTCCACTAATTTCAACGTCTTTATCATTTAAACAACGTCGTTGTTTTAATAAATGTAATTTTGTTTTGCTTAATGATCTCATTAATGCAACGGACTGGTCCCCTTTGTATGAGGCAACTGAGGTCGATTTAGCAGTTTCTATATTTTATAGTACTTTAAATTCTATCCTAGACAGTTGTGTTCCTATATATATTTCTAAATCCCTTTCTAATAAACCACCCTGGTTTACTCCGACTCTTTCGAATTTAAAAAATATTAAATCTAAATATTTTAAAAAGTTTAAAAAGTCGGGCTCAATTGTTGACTGGTCTAAATACTCTTTAGCTAAGTCAAATTTCAATATTTTTAACTCTCGTTGCTATGAGAATTACCTCTTACGCTGTAGAAGGCAGTTTGCTCGTGACCCTAAAAGGTTTTATTCATTTGTAAATTCGAAGTGTAAATCTTCTGGATTTCCCTCTTCATTTTTCTTCGGTTTAGACAAGACCTGTAATGATCAAGATGCCTCTGATCTATTTGCAGATTTCTTCCAATCCACTTACTCTTCTGCCATAACCTATACCAAATCACATTCAACTTTGAATACTATAATGAATGTAAATTCCATATTTGCTTCAAACATTTCGTCTCCCTCTCTCTTATCCGCTATTCGGACGTTGAAATCATCGTTCTCTCCTGGAGCAGATGGTATTCCAAGTTGTTTGATTAAAGAATGCAGTGTTTCTTTGCGGTCACCTTTATTAAAACTGTTTAATTTGTCCCTTAATACCTCAGTATTCCCTTCAATTTGGAAAGAATCATTTATTATTCCTTTAAAACAGAAGGAAGATCTCATATTTCCAATTATAGGGGTATTGCGAAGCTGTTCAGAATCGATCAACCTCAACTAACCTATTAGAATTTTCATCTCTAATCAACGAAAGCTTTTTAAATAAAATGCAGACTGATGTTATATATACTGACTTCAGTAAGGCATTTGACTCAGTTCAGCATGATATTTTACTTCAAAAGCTTGACCATTTCGGATTTTCGCCTAAACTTCTGTCTTGGATAGCTTCCTATTTAAAGGATAGAACCCAAAGAGTTCTGTTGAGAACAGCTATTTCGAAGGTCATATTTGTCTCATCGGGTGTGCCTCAGGGTAGTCATTTCGGCCCTCTACTATTCTCCCTTTTTATACCCTGAGCCCATTGAAAATGGGAAATCACGGTATAATGTTTTTGTGAAAATGTATGTAACAGGCAGAATGAGACGTCGCAGACCATACAAAGTATATATATTCTTGATCAGCTCGATGAGCTGAGTTGAAATAGCCCTGTCCGTCTGTCCGTCCGTCCGTCTGTGTGAACGCAGCGATCTCGTAAACCACAGAAGCTAGAGAGCTGAAATGTGACATGTATTATCCTGAATACCATACGCTATACGAGTTTTTTTTTTCAAAAATTCGATAACTCTTTCCGTTCTCTTTTTATCGATAAATTTCGATAACTTTTCGTCTCTTTTACGTACCGTAAGAGCTAGAGACCTGAAATTCACTATGTAGATTTCTGTTGTGAATACAGACATTTTGTAATTATTGGATTTTGGATGCCACGCCCCCTTCGTCCTAAATTTGCAAAAATGCATTTCAAATACTAGAGACTTGTGCTTCGGCACATACACACATATGAATAACATAATCATGCCCTGAAAGTTTGAATCAAAAAGTCCTGCTAGAAAAAAAGTTATTAAACATTTAATTTCCACAACATAAGCCTCTTGCAGCCCAAGCGCTGTCGCTACGTCAACTGCGCAGTTGGCAGAACGTGTGCTTGAGCGTGGGTCTGTGTGTGTGTATGTGTTGCTTGCAGTATATGTATATGTAAACTAAGCATAGCATATTTGAAGTATCGGCACTTCGTAGGGCTCAGGGTATTTCCTAGTCGAGCCGTCTCGACTAGAGCATTCTTACTTGTTATTAATGACCTTCCGAGTTGTATTTCTCATTCAAAAGTTTTTATGTATGCAGATGATGTAAAACTCTGTCTCTCATACAACAATTCACTGGATCATCTACGCTTACAAGATGATCTTGATTGCTTTCAATGTTGGTGTAAGGCTAATCAATTGCAGTTGAATTGTTCTAAATGTATGACAATGACCTTTAGTCGCGTTTGTCCATATACTGCTCATTATACAATCAATAATGATTCCTTGCAACGTATTTCCACAGTGAAAGATCTTGGGGTACTCTTGGACTCTAAACTTAGATTCAATGCCCATATATCAACCATTATTAATGAAGCCAAAAGTGTTCTTGGCTTTATTAAACGATGGTCGAAAGAATTTAATGACCCCTTTTGTTACCAAACTCCTTTTTGTTTCGCTGGTTCGACCAATTTTGGAATATTGTTCAATTATATGGTCGCCACAGCATAAATTGTATCAGGACCGTATAGAATCGGTTCAGAAACAGTTTCTTCTCTTTTCGTTACGCAATCTTAACTGGGATTGTAACCTTCGCTTACCCTCTTATCATAGTAGGCTTCTTCTTATAGATCTGCCGTCACTAATAAACCGTAGAACAGTCTTGGGTATTGCTTTTCTACATAATTTGATTAGTGGTAATACTGATTCGCCTGCTCTTTTAAAGCAAATTAATTTTGTAGTGCCTTCTCGTATTTCCCGTCACTTTCGTCCTCTATTTTTACCTATATGTACATCTGATTACTGCTTGCATAGTGCGTTTCAGGTCTTATGTGCTACCTATAATAAATATTTTTATGTATTTACTTCAGAACTCTCTCTTCCTTTAATAAAATCCTTGCTTTCAGCTTACCTCAGAGAAATCACACACAGGGCCCAAGAGTAAGAATGCACAGGAATTGGCAATTCTCCCTACTTGTGTTGTGTTTTCTCATTTCAGTAAAATATATAAATATATGTTCTTCTTCTTCCTGTTTTTATGGTTAAGCTATGTTTGTAGATTAATTTTTAAACTAAATTTCTTCACTCCCTATCTTTCATAGTTCAATGATATCACTAACCATATTTGGCTGTGATTCGGGTCATAGCTCGCCGGCATGGCAAATAAAACACCCCAGCGGTGATATCATTGATAAAATTTTGTTATTTTTAGGCTTTTACTTTAATTACTTATTAGTGACACTCGTTTTGTCAACTATAATAAATAAAAATAAAAAATAAATACTTGTAAGATTGTTTCCAAGTCTCTTGTTGGATTTGATGAAGACTTTTTCTCCTACCTCAAATATCCTGTTTTGCCTGTGTGGATTTTTCTGTTCAGTTGTATCTGTTGAGCTTTCTCAATCTGGTACGTGATATTATTGGTTCACTATTGCGAATTTAGAAAACTTATCGACACATGTCAGAAATTGTTTCTTATCGGTCGAGAAAATGTCAATCTGCAACCGCTCGCCGGGAAATGATGGCGTTGGTGTTTTTCCGAGAATTTGTTTTTTCGGGTGCCTGTCGTATTTTGACTTAGTGCAAGTTCTGCAGTTGGCCACAACTTCCTTAGCCAGCCTGGTCATTTTCGGAAAGTAATAGTCTTCTAAAATTTGCTTGATGTTTTCCTGTGCGGCTCTGTGCGCCCGATTGTGCTCTGCTATGACAATGTCCCTTTTTTCGGTTTTGTCAACTATGTCGGTTACCATATTTTTACAGTACCAAAACTTTGTTGACGGAATTTTCTCACTAACTCATGCTGGATGAATGCCAGCGTCGGCAGATTACAGTGTATAGCATTGACCACACTAGGATTAACAACTGCGTTAACTTCCTTTAGGATTTCGTTCCTATCAGAAAAGTGAATTTTGTGGCGTGTTTTTTCGCCAAAGAATATGAAGTTTTGTTTTAGAGAGAACCTTGATTCCTCTAAAACTATCTGGTTTTTGAAACAATTCAAAAATTGTTGCTGCATCGGATACTACTTTACTTTGCAGAGCATTCACGTTCTGTCGTGAGAGTGCGTCTGCTACGTGGTTTTCTTTACCCGGTTTGTAGTGGATTTTTGCGTTATGCTCGTCGATATACGCTTTCCATCTTTTTATCTTTGCATTTGGGTTTCTATCAGACACCGCAAACGTTAATGGCTGGTGGTCTGTGTATATGTTAATGTCCCTTGTACCATATAGGTATTGTTGTAATTTTCCCAGGGCCCAAACTATAGCTAATAGTTCCCTCTCGTTGGTGGCATAATGTGATTCACTGTCCTTTAGTGATCTCGAAATCATTGTTATGGGTCTGTTGTCCTGAGACAGTACTGCGTCAATGCCATGAGCAGAGGCATCCGTTGTCAAATCAAATGGTTTCCTGAAATCTGGGTATCTGAGAGTAACATCCTCTGAGGCTAGAACATTCCTTAATTTTTCGAACGCATCTCGCTCTGGATTACCAAAATCTATGGTTGTTTTCTTTGACATGTGTTTACTGTCGGACCCACTCTCTCCTTTCAACAAATTTGTCAATGGCCTTGCAATTGCTGCAAAGTCTTTAACAAAACCTGTAGTAGCTGGCCAATCCTAGGAATGACCTAAGCTCATACAGGGATTTCGGTTCTGGATATTCTTGTATAGCCTTTACCTTTTCCGGGTCTGTTTTGGCGCCACCCAGAGTCACGATGAACCCTAAGTATTCTACGCTTGTTTTGAAAAAATGGGTTTTCTCTTTCGAAACTTTCATTTTGGCATCGCATAGGCTCTTTAGAACCCAATCTATGTGCTTTACATGATCCTTTTCATTTTCAGAAAAAATTATCACGTCGTCTACGTAAACATAACAAGATTTTCCAATTTGTTCACGCAGCACGTCGTCTATCGCTCTTTGGAAGATGCTTCCCGTATTCTTCAATCCGAACGGTAGTCTGCCGAATTCATACTTTCCGCCGTTTACGGAGAAAGCTGTTTTCTCGCGATCTTGCTCTGCCAAGTAAATTTGGTGATAGCCGGACTTAAGATCTAACGTCGTAAAGTATTTGGCTTTACCCAAGTTCGACAATATCATGGATATGTTGGGCATTGGATACTTATCTGCGATGGTCTTTTCATTTAGTTTCCTAAAGTCAATTACCAGTCGCTTATTCCTGTTCCCACTTTCGTCTAAGCCCTTTTTGTCAACGACCCATGTTGGGTTATTGTAGGGTGACCTTGAAGGCCTAATGATGCCGTTCTGCAGAAAATCTTTAATTTCTTTTTTTACAAAGTCATTTACCCCCATGGGATGCGGATATAGTTTTGAATAAACTGGCTTATCGTCCTCTGTACGGATCGTAGCCACAACAGATGTATTGAACGGCTGTAGTATGTTGTATGCCAAATGAGCATATGCCCACAGTATTGTAGAGTATACAATATATCAAGTGGTCATATGCCCAACTTTAAAGTAAGAGTAATAACTCTTAACATAGCGACACTTTGTTGCTATGCTTATACGATAACAAATACATATATAAAGTGCAGTAATAAGATCCGTTTCTTATGCAAATACAAATACATATATGAAGTGCAGTAATAAGATCCGTTTCTTTTGCGGACTGGCCGCAGCGTGAGAACGCTAGCGTAAGCACTTCTTAAGTATGTACCATCAGTACATATATATATGTGTATATGTGTATGCATAACTAGATAAGCAAATACATACTGCAACTCTCTCTCTCTCTGCCGACGTTCTTGGCGGCAGAGCTCATTTATAACATTCTATGTAATAAGCCTAAGTTTAAAATTTGAATAAAACAGAGAGACACTCTCGTCTGAACAAGCGAACAGTGAAGACGTATTTTTTATTTTATATGGCGACCGTGACAAGTGTCACGAACATGGTGGACATAGAACATAGCTGGAAATCGGATTAAAAATAAAGGAGTCAAGGCGTGAAAGCGAGTCGGCGTCAGCAGCAGTAGAACACTCAACGCTGGCCAAAATGGAGCCAATATAACATCAGAGTCAAGCAAACAAGCACTGCTGCAGGAAGTGAACGACGCAGTGAACCTCACACGGCAACAGTCGAAGAAATATACATTCTGGTCAACGCAGCCGGTGCCAAATCTGAACGAACTGGTGCCTCATCATAGTGACCACAAACGAGTGCATCAAGCCAAACATAGAGATTGCCCAGGTACGGGCCGAGCCGTATGCAAAATTATGCAATGCGTCACGGGCACGTCCAGCAGTTGGAAGTACTGAGTAGGTGGAGGTGATGAGCGATGCCTAAAACTAGGCGCAGTGGAGTTAGAATAAGGCTTAAGAAAAGAAAAGCCGAACTCATAAATCTGCTATTTGCCCCCAACACAACAATTAGTTGGGAAACAGGCAACAAAATACAAGCTGAAATCGACAATATCGAGTCGATTCAGCAAGAATTTCAAAAAAAAAGCTCAACCTCTACAAATAAATATGATATTAAAAATATCAAAATAATAAACTCCCACGTATTCCAACTAGTGCCACAGAAGAAAATGATAAAAACCAGACCGGAACTAAAATGCCCAACGGACTGCCCTGGACCATTGGAGTCGCCGCACTGCAACTACACCTGCCACGAGAAGACCATCACCGGCGCCCCATCAGCCTGTGAGAAGACCATCACCGGCACCGTTTAGCGTTCCAAGCTAAACCAATCGGGATCCACAAGGACCGACAGCGCTAAAAAGAGCGTACATCGTTAAAAATAAAAAAAAAATTTTATATATATATAATAATAATAAGTTTAGTTTAAACACAATTATATGTAAAAAAAAAAAAAAACATTGTAATACTGAGCGATAATTGCGTTGCTCGTAATAGAGTATGGCCCGTAAAGCCATACGAAATGATAGACAGGAGATCACTGTGTTGATCAAATAGGGACACACTAACACAAAAAAAAAAAAAAATTAAAAAAAAAAAAAAATTTATTATTAAAAAAAAAAAAAATTTATTATTAAAAATGCATAATAAATTCAATACTATATAGATATATGTATATTCTTCTTTATAAAAAAAAATTTTTTTTTGAAACATAACTTATGCATAACAAATATAGTTACTGCGTTTACACCGCTAAAAACTCCATTTTTTTTCCATTTAACAATGGAATGGAATGCATTAGCGAGAAAAATAAATGATTGCAAAGACAAGTTTGAGAAATCATACAAATGTATCAATTCTGATAAAACAATTAGGTCAGATACATTGATACATCATGCTCAAATATTAACAACTCAATACAATAACATAGTTATCACAATAAACAAAGTTATTGTTAAATTGACGCAGGAGCATAAAAATCAATGTCTAAAAATTGTAAAATCTTTAAAAACAAGATTACATAATATTTGTATTAGAAGAAGTATTGTAATAACAATCCCAGAAGATCCATATCTGCTAGCTGAATTCAACGAGAACCAGTTACAAGATTTGGATGAATCTAAATCAATACTTAGCTCTGATATTGATAGTGACATTGAAGCGCTTGACGAAAATACAGAAGTCACAATGACTAACCAGGTAGCCTTGGACAGGGAATATGTGAAGCAGGTTTCCTCTTCAGTCCCTGAATTCGATGGAAAAAAATTAACATTGAACCGGTTCATAACAGCATTGAAACTTGTAGAAAGAACCAATGGCGACCAGGAAGATATAGCAGTTGAAGTCATAAAGTCGAAAATAGTCGGTACAATTTTGTACAGAGTACAAGACGAAACAACTATATCAGGAATAATAAACAAGCTTAAAGATAACGTAAAAGGAGAATCTCCCGACGTGCTAAAAGCTAAATTATTAAACATAAAACAAAAAGGCAAAACTGCTTCCCAATACGCAACCGAAATAGATAATTTGCGGAAGCAATTGGAGGCAGCCTTTATTGATAACGGCCTAGACCCAATCAATGCAGAAAAATTCTCCACAAACGAGTCTATTTCTGCAATGATTAAAAATTGTGAACATGAAAAGCTCAAAATAATACTGGAAGCTGGTAACTTCGTTACTTTCAATGATGTAATGGGTAAATATATCCATTGCACCACAGAAATGACTGGAAGTGCAAGTACAGTATTATTTCAGCGAGGTCGAAATAATAGAGGAGGTAGTTACTATTCCCAAAGAGGAAGAGGCAATGGCCGAGGTAACTACAACTCCAATTATAATAATAACAATAATAGAAACAACAACTCTGCATATAGCAGAGGCTATAACCGAGGTAGGAACAATTTCAACCGAGGCAACAACCAAAACAGAAATAATTATAATAACAATAATGTCCGAGTTACCCAAGATATTTCGGGAAACTCCCAAGCTCCTCCAGATACACAGGGTTAAATAGTAAAATGCATACTATCAACTTAAGTCTCAACAATTTCTTAACATTCAAAAATGTTGCAACAAATAAAAAAATAACATTCTTGGTTGATACAGGTGCAGATATTTCAATTATAAAAGAAAATTCTGATGTCTTTCACGACGTCCAAATCAATAGAATTATAGACATTCGAGGCATAGGAGAAGGAGTAACAAACTCCAAAGGACTAGTCTCAATTGAACTACAAACAGACAAATACATTATTCCATACAAATTTCATTTACTTCATTCAAATTTAGACGTATTTTTTATTTTATACGGCAACGCCTCGTTAGAGGTCGTGAATGCTCTAACTCTGTTCAAAATCATACTCCTAAATTCAGCTTTTACGACTTCCGATACGACAATATCATTCACGTTGGTGAAATTGACGTTGTCACAATAATGATGCTGTAGCTTTTCAGATACAGATCCATAATTGATTGTACCATTCACGGTATCTAGGGTTGCTCCTACTTGCGTTAGCAAGTCGAAACCTATAATACCATCAAATGGTGTTAAAGAGTCTAATAAAAAAAAAATTAGCTGATTTCCCGAAAATGTTCATTAAACACTTATGGGTTACTTTGTTAGAACCGTGGACGGAACTTACTGTGAAAGGGGAGCTGACCGGGATTACATTTTTTAGCTCCTTTACGGGCTTGATGTAGTTTTTAGCCGCTCCTGTGTCAATCAATATCTTTAGTTTTCTCCCAGCCAGCTGTTGTTCGACGAACGGCAACCGGGAGCACTCACTAAAAAATTGACCAAGTAATTGTCACTTGCTGTTTCAGATTCATCATGGGCTTCTGCGACAGCGGCTTCGGCTGCCCTATAATAATCTTGGTCTTGGTCATTGTTCGCTTGCTGAATAGTGTTCTGCACACGCTGACGTCTCTGGCCCGTCATTCGTTCAGAAACCTGTCTCTTTTGAGCCTGCGAGTTTTCGATCTGGGTGTTAGCCCCTTGATTCAGTCCAAATGCTGTAGGCTGTCTAAACTTAGTCATGGCAGATCCCGTATCCATTGGTTCTGGTGCTGACCTTTTGTCCTCTTTAGGAGTCTGATTACTGTTGTTTTGTTGTTGCTTATTTTGTTTTTTGAAAAAATGTGGGTTTCTATCTTGGCCATATTCGGCTACATTGTTTTTCCCCTGTTTATAGTGTGAGCGCGCCTGGTATTTGCTATTTTCACTTGACTGAGCCCTGTCCTCCATAGCTTTTGCATACGTGGGTGAAAAAATGCTACGCTCTATACTCGCTTCTGCATCTCTGATGGCAGATCTCTGGGCTGAGCCGGGAATACCACTGCTTTCAGTGATTTCTTAAGGCCTGAAACGAAGGCATGCAAAGCATCAGCTCTGACTTCTTCGTTAAGGAGTTTTGCTGTATCCGCTTGATGCGTCATCACGATCTTATTCGCAACCAGTGTCAATCTGCGTTCAACCTCATCGTAGTATTCCATGAGGCTGGAATTTCCCTGTCTGACCATATCCAGGTTCTGACGCAAGAGCCTAAGTGACGTCTTGTCTGCGTATGTGCAGTCCAACCTTGCTATTATGGCGTCAAAATTTAATACAGTGTTATGTGACACCAATAGTGCTCTTGCTGTACCTCTAATTTTGTTCCGAATAATAGTTACCGCTTGGTAGTGCGCGCTACTACCCACGAATGGCTGAAAAAGTTCACAGGCATCTGCGGCGGATTGTCTCCATGCCACATAATCATCCTGAGTTCCATTGAACTCGGGCACTGATTTTATAATGTCTAATTTTATATCGCACCGGATGTCTGGATTTACGCTAATCCTCTGATATGTTTCGACCTGAGGTGCCTCTATGTGTAATTTTTGAATATCTTGTTTTAGTAAAGTAAACTGCGCATTAAATCTGATTTATTGCGCCGCTAATGCCTGACTGACAGCATTCGCTACTAACGCTTGCCCTTGGTTCATGTCCATGTTAACTGTTGCTTGAAAGCCTACTTGATCGTATTCCCACTCGTTTTCACCTTCACTATCACTTCCTATTTCTTTCTTTACTTCCCTATCCGGGCCAAAACTAGTCATTAGCTTTTTCGTAATAGATCTCTTTAGGGACACTTCACATTAAATCACGGCCGAGTAAGTATATTCGGCAATGGGCATAACTTAAACAGAAATTTAATATATTCTTGCTTTTAGCAAGATAACGGTGATAACGGTGATCTTACACATATGCAAGACATCAGGTTACCGTTGGTTGTGCGAGGGGCACTCGTTAACTTATATGCCGAAGCACAAGTATCTAGTATTTGAAATACGTGGTTGGCAAATTTTTGCCGAAGGAGGCGTGGCATCCAAAATTTAACAAAAACAAAATTGTATTCAAAACACAATGGATGCTGAGATCGACGCGTTCACACATACGGACAGACAGACAGATGGACTTTCTTATTCAAACTTTTAGGGCATGATTATGTTATTATTATGTGTGTATATACCGAAGCAAAAGTATCTAGTATTTGAAATACGTGTTTTGCTAATTTTTGGCGAAGGCGAAAAACAAAATTGTATTTAACACACAATGGATGCTGAGATCGACGCGTTCACACATACGGACAGACAGACTTTCTTATTCAAACTTTTAGGGCATGATTATGTTATTATTATGTGTGTATATGCCGAAGCATATACCTGCGCGTGCTATACCCTGTATACCTACATAAAAAATTTCAAGTCTCTAGCTCTTATGGATGCTGAGATCGCCGCTTTCGCACAAACGGACAGACGGACAGACAGACAGATGGACTTGCTTATTCATACTTTCAGGGCATGATTATGTTATCCATATTGTGTATGGGCCGAAGCAAAAGTCTCTAGTATTTGAAATAGGTGTTTTGCAAATTTTTAGCGAAGGAGGCCTGGCATTCAAAACTTAATAAAAACCAAATTGTATTAAACACACAATGGATGCTGAGATCGACGCGTTCTCCCATACGGACAGACAGACAGATGGTCTTTCTTATGTGTGTATATGCGCGTGATGTATCAATGTATCTGACCTAATTGTTTTATCAGAATTGATACATTTGTATGATTTCTCGAACTTGTCTTTGCAATCATTTATTTTTCTCGCTGATGCAGTTCATTCTATTGTTTAATGGAAAAACAAGTAAGAATGCTCTAGTCGAGACGTCTAGACTAGTAGATACCCTGAGCCCTGCGAAGTGCCGATACTTCAAATATTGTATGCTTAGTTTACATATACATATACTGCAAGCAACACATACACACACACAGACCCACGCTCAAGCACACGTTCTGCCAACTGCGCAGTTGACGTAGCGACAGCGCTTGGGCTGCAAGAGGCTTATTTTGTGGAAATTAAATGTTTAATAACTTTTTTTCTAAAAGGACTTTTTGATTCAAACTTTCAGGGCATGATTATGTTATTCATATGTGTGTATGTGCCGAAGCACAAGTCTCTAGTATTTGAAATGCGTTTTTTGCAACTTTAGGGCGAAGGGGGCGTGGCATCCAAAATCCAAAAATTACAAAATGTCTGTATTCACAACAGGAATCTACATAGTGAATTTCAGGTCTCTAGCTCTTACGGGACGTAAAAGAGACGAAAAGTTATCGAAATTTATCGATAAAAAGAGAACGGGAAGAGTTATCGAATTTTTGAAAAAAAAAACTCGTATAGCGTATGGTATTCAGGAGTATACATGTCAAATTTCAGCTCTTTAGCGTCTGCGGTTTACGAGATCGCTGCGTTCACACAGACGGACGGACGGACGGACGGACGGACGGACGGACGGACAGACGGACAGGGCTATTTCAACTCAGCTCATCGAGCTGATCAAGAATATGTATACTTTGTATGGTCTGCGACGTCTCCTTCTGCCTGTTACATACATTTTCATAAAAACATTATACCCTGATTTCCCATTTTCAATGGGCTCAGGGTATAAAAATGAGGCGGCTATTGCTAAACTGCGACCATTACAAAATCACGCCTATGTATTTGCACCCGTATCACGAACGACTTAGAAATTATTTAGAAGATAGGCATAAGATTTTTAGTGAAATAAGTCCTCTAAAAACTAGAAGTGCTTTGTGCTGTAAACATTATTATAGAAGGATAAGAAAATATAGGAAGTTATTAATTTCTTCAGTTATATGCAATAAAAATGATTCGCGTTGCTATGCCGAAGTTAGCTTTTTACAATTTACGAAATTAGGTTTATTAGACACAGGCGCAAGTGTTAGTTGTATTGGTTCTGATCTGGCGTTAGCGAACTTTTCAAGCTATCGTGATCGTGGGGACGCACGTCCAGTTAAGCAACGTTTTTATCCAGTCAGCAGTGGAAACACTTTTATACGGGGAAATTGACCGAATGCTAGAGCTCGATGTTATCGAACCATCGAACAGCGCTTGGAGTTCTCCTATGCGTCTGGTTGTGAACTCGTTGTGACTCTGTTTGGATACTCGGAAACCAAACGAAGCAATTAAAAAAGATGCATACCCTTTGCCGGGTATTGAAGGCATTTTTTCGCGGATGCCCCAAGCCAATACGCCTCGCAGAACAATTTCGGAAAGCAAATTTAACTCTGAATATTGCCAAAAGTCATTTCTGCGTAAAAACGTCAATTATTTGGGACATATCCTAGGTAGTGGCGGTATTCGTACAGATCCCAGCAAAATCGTGGGTTGGTATAGAAGGTTTATTAAAAACTATGCTGAACTCACGTGCCCTATAACCGACGCCTTAACTAAGAAGAAAAAGAGTGTTTGGTCAGAAGAAGCACAAGAAGAAATGGACAAGCTTAAAGCTATCCTCACCACGGCTCCGGTGTTGCAGACCCCGGATTTTGCGAACAAATTTTATCTGCATTGCGATGCCAGTGACTATGGCATAGGAGCTGTATTAGTCCAATTGTCATTAGATAATGATGAAATGGCGATTGCCTTTATGTCTAAAAAATTGAGTAGTGCGCAGCGAAATTATAGTGTAGCGCAGCGAAATTATGTTTGGCAGTTGTTTTAGCCATAGAAAAATTTCCCTGTTACTTAGAATTGCAGCCATTTGAAGTAGTAACTGACCATTCTAGCCTGTTATGGCTTATGCGTCAACAAAACGCTTCGGGTAAGCTTGCTAGATGGATTTTTCGCTTGCAGCCCTATAACTTCACAATTCCGCACAGAAAAGGTAAAGACCATATAGTTCCGGATGCCCTATCACGAATTTGTGAAGAGGAAGTGGCAGCGCTAGAAATTGGTCGGATTGTGGATTTGGACTCAGCTGCTTTCTTTGACCCTGAGTACCAAGAGCTCAAAAAGAAGTTTACTCTGCAACAGTCCAAATTCCCAGACATTAAGATTTCTAGCCAGTTTATTTACATCCGAACCGAGCACTCTAAAGGCAAGGAAGACCATGATGAGAGTCAGTGGAAGTTATGGGTTCCTACTCGACTTAGGTCGGATGTACTTAGGCAAGCACATGATAGTGTGATTTCGTCACACTGTGGTATGCAGAAGACCATAGAAAAACTGCGAAGGAATTTGTTTTGGCCTGGATTGGCTAATGACGTACGTGCTTACATTCGTAGCTGTGACACCTGCAAGGAAACGAAAGCACCCAACCATATCCTTAGACCGCCAATGGGGTTACAGTCTCCCACATGCAGACCATTTCAAAGGCTTTATGTGGGTATTTTAGGACCGTATCCGAGAAGTAAAGGAGGTAATATCGGGTTGCTCATAGTACTAGACCATTTTAGTAAATTTCATTGGCTTTGTCCATTAAAGAAATTTACTTCTGCTTTAATTCAGGAATTTGTACTCAAAGCAATATTTCACTGTTTTGGAGTTCCTGAACTCTTAGTGAGCGATAATGCCGTACAACTTCGCTCCAATGAATTTAACGCATTTATATCAGAATTGGGCGTGAGGCACACATATACTGCTTTGTATTCTCCTCAGAGCAATGCGGCCGAGCGAGTAAATCGTTCGATTTTAGCTGCAATTAGGGCGTATATTAAATCAGATCACACTGAATGGGATAAGAATTGCTATCTCATGTGCGCTGAGATCGGCATTTCACCAGTCTTTAGGCTGTTCGCTTTACTAAGCTCTCTTCGGGTTAGATATGATAACCCATGGGGGCCGATTATCGTCTCCTAAAGTCGGTATCGCTGTTGGAAGAGCCACAGTGGACAGTTCACAGAACAGATAAGATCGCCTTGCTGCGAAATGATCTCCAAAAGAATATTCGCACTGCATATGAGCGCAATGCAGCCCAATATAATCTAAGATCCAAGCCAGTCTTTTAAGTTTTTTAAGGAAGGTCATGAGATTTTTAGAAGAAACTTTAGTCTAAGTAAATTTTCTCAGAATTTTAATACTAAGTTGGCAACACAATTTATAAAATGCCGCATTAAAAAGAAGCTTGGTAATAGCTTTTACTTATTAGAGAATTTACAAGGGCTAGAAGTAGGGACTTATCACGCGAAAGATATTCGGAGCTAATTCCCGCTAATCTTCTTTCTACTGAATCAGATTATCGTGTGTGTAATGGTCGGCTAGTTCGAACAGCAAAAATATTGTTACAGCGCAAAGCGAGGCTGACGAATTTGTCATCTGCGCTGTAACGGGGAGACCAAACGAGATAAGAACAAGTAAGAATGCTCTAGTCGAGACGGCTCGACTAGGAGATACCCTGAGCCATGCGAAGTGCCGATACTTCAAATAATGTATGCTTAGTTTACATATACATATATTGCAAGCAATACATACACACACACAGACGCACGCTCAAGCACAAGCTCTGCCAATTGCGCAGTTGACGTAGCGACTGCGATTGGGCTGCAAGAGGCTTATGTTGTTAAAATTAAATGTTTAATAACTTTTTTTCTAGCAGGACTTTTTTATTTAAACTTTCAGGGCATGATTGTGTTATTCATATGTGGTATGTGCCGAAGCACAAGTCTCTAGTATTTGAAATGCGTTTTTTGCAAATTTTGGGCGAAGGGGGCGTGGCATCCAAAATCCAAAAATTACAAAATGTCTGTATTCACAACAGGTGAATTTCAGGTCTGAATTTAGAAAAAATTTAAATTTAGTTTTAACGAAAAATTATAAAATTTGCGTATATATAAATTTTCCTTTTTTTATACCCTGAGCCCATTGAAAATGGGATTTCAGGGTATAATGTTTTTGTGAAAATGTATGTAACAGGCAGAAGGAGACGTCGCAGACCACACAAAGTATATATATTCTTGATCAGCTCGATGAGCTGAGTTGATATAGCCCTGTCCGTCTGTCCGTCTTTGTGAACGCAGCGATCTCGTAAACCACAGAAGCTAGAGAGCTGAAATTTGACATGTATACTCCTGAATACCATACGCTATACGAGTTTTTTTTTCAAAAATTCGATAACTCTTCCCGTTCTCTTTTTATCGATAAATTTCGATAACTTTTCGTCTCTTTTACGTACCGTAAGAGCTAGAGACATGAAATTCACGGTGTAGATGCCTGTTGTGAATACAGACATTTTGCTTCGGCACATACACACATATGAATAACATAATCATACCCTGAAAGTGTGCTTGAGCGTGCGTCTGTGTGTGTGTATGTGTTGCTTGCAATATATGTATATGTAAACTTAGCATAGAATATTTGAAGTATCGGCACTTCGCAGGGCTCAGGGTATCTCCTAGTCGAGCCGTCTCGACTAGAGCATTCTTACTTGTTTTTTTTTTAGGGACTCTATAATTAAAAATTTGTGGCACAGAGCCGTTCGCACGCAGCAACACCCACCCCACCCGGAAGAGCCAGGGTATATTAGGGTCCCAACCTCTGCTGTCGGACCGAGGTTCGCTCGCTAAAGACAGGCACAGACAAGTGTAGCTTAGCGCACTTGTCACCTACATTTTTTTTTGGCGCCCAACGTGGGCAGGCCCAGTATAGCGAAGCGTTGTTATCACAACTTTCAGGGCATGATTATGTTATGCATATGTGTGTATATGCCGAAGCACAAGTATCTAGTATTTGAAATACATGTTTTGCATCCAAAATTTGTAAAAAATCCAAATATTTGAGCTGAATATTGATTTCGTTTTTAATCGATATCATTAAAACGGATCTAGTTATCCAATTACGAAGACAAACTTAGCCTGCGCGCGCTATACCTTGTATACCTACATAAAAATTTCAAGTCTCTGCTGTTATGGATGCTGAGATCGACGCGTTCGCACATACGGACAGACGGATAGACAGACAGATGGACTTTCTTATTCACAATTTCAGGGCATGATTATGTTATTCATATGTGTATATGTGCCGAAGCAAAAGTCTCTAATATTTGAAATGCGTGTTTTGCAAATTTTTGGCGAAGGGGGTATGGCATCCAAAATTGATAAAAATCCACATTGTATTGTACAAACCGAAAACTAAAAACAAAATTTGAACACTATAGCTGTAAAGATGAATTAGATTAAATTTTTTAGCTAAATATCGATTTCGTTTTTAATCTATAACATTAAAACGGAATGAGTTATCGAATTTTAAAAACCAACTTGACCTGCGCGTGCTATACAGGAACCTAAAAAATTTCAAGTCTCTCTCTAGCTCTTATGGATGCTGAGATCGACGTGTTTACACATACGGACAGACAGACAGATGGACTTTCTTATTCAAACTTTCAGGGCATGATTATGTTATGCATATGTGTGTATATGCCGAAGCACAAGTATTTAGTATTTGAATTACGTGTTTTGCAAATTTTTGGCGAAGGAGGCGTGGCATCCAAAATTTAACAAAAACCAAATTGTATTAAACACACAATGGATTCTGAGGTCGAAGCAAAAATCTCCAGTATTTGAAATACGTGTTTTGCAAATTTTTGGCGAAGGGGGTATGGCATCCAAAATTGATCAAAAATCCAAATTGTATTATACACACATTAAACTAAAAACAAAATTTGAACACTAGCTATAAAGATGAATTAGATAGAATATTTGAGCTGAATATCGATTTCGTTTTTATTCGATAACATTAAAACGGAATGAGTTATCGAATTTTGAAGACCAACTTGACCTGCCCGTGTTATACAGCGAACTACATAAAAAATTTCAAGCTCCTATTTATGCTGAGATCCATGCGTTCACACATACGGACAGACGTACAAACGGACAAAAAGACAGATGGATTTTCTTATTTAAACTTTGAGTGCATGATTATATTATTCGTGTGTGTATCGGCCGAAGCACAATTCTCTAGTATTTGATATACGTGGTTTTTGGCGAAGGGGGTATATTTATATATTTATTTACTTATTTATTTATTATATAGTTTACAAAAGGAGTGTCACTAATAAGTAATTAAAGTGAAAGCCTAAAAATAACAAAATTTGATCAATGATATCACCGCTGGGGTGTTTTATTTGCCATGCCGGCGAGCTATGCCTCGAATCACAGCCAAATATGGTTAGTGATATCATTGAACTATGAAAGATAGGGAGTGAAGAAATTAAAAATATTTAGTTTAAAAATTAATCTACAAACATAGCTTAACCATAAAAACAGGAAGAAGAAGAACATATATTTATATATTTTACAGAAATGAGAAAACACAACACAAGTAGGGAGAATTGCCAATTCCTGTGCATTCTCACTCTTGGGCCCTGTATGTAAGCTGAAAGCAAGGATTCTATTAAAGGAAGAGAGAGTTCTGAAGTAAATACATAAAAATATTTATTATAGGTACCACATAAGACATGAAACGCACTATGCAAGGAGTAATCAGATGTACATATAGGTAAATATAGAGGACGAAAGTGACGGGAAATACGAGAAGGAACTACAAAATTAATTTGCATTAAAGAGCAGTCGAATCAATATTACCACTAATCAAATTATGTAGTAAAGCAATACACAAGACTGTTCTTCGGTTTATTAGTGACGGAAAATCTATTAGAGGAAGGCTACTATGATAAGAAGGTAAACGAAGGTTACGATCCCAGTTAAGATTGCGTAACGCAAAGAGAAGAAACTGTTTCTGAACCGATTCAATACGGTCCTGATACAATTTATGCTGTGGCGACCATACAATTGAACAATATTCCAAAATTGGTCGAACCAGCGAAACAAAAGGAAGTTTGGTAACAAACGGGTCATTTAACTCTTTCGACCATCGTTTAATAAAGCCAAGAACACTTTTGGCTTCATTAATGATGGTTGAGATATGGGCATTAAAACTAAGTTTAGAGTCAAAGAGCACCCTTAGATCTTTAACTGTAGAAATACGTTGCAAGGCTCATTATTGATTGTATAATGAGCAGTATATGGACAAACGCGACTAAAGGTCATTGTCATACATTTAGAGCAATTGAACTGCTTTACACCAACATTGAAAGGAATCAAGATCATCTTGTAAGCATAGATGATCCAGTGAATTATTGTATGAGAGACAGAGTTTTACATCATCTGCATACATAAAATTTTTGAATGAGAAATACGAGACAAATATGACCTTCGAAATGGCGGTTCTCAACAAAACTCTTTGGGTTCTACCCTTTAAATAGGAGGCTATCCAAGACAGAAGTTTAGGCGAAAATCCCAAATGGTCAAGCTTTTGAAGTAAAATATCATGCTGAACTGAGTCAAATGCCTTACTTAAGTCAGTACATAAATTTTCTTCTATTGTGTGTTGTTGCTGGTATCTACAGCTGATGTCCAGCGCTTTTAGGATGATATATGTGTTCCGTAGGGTTATGATTATGAAGATTACGGTGGAGAGATTACTGGTCTCTCATATCACTGGCCTTGTTGGACAGTGATATAGAATTAATAATTCAAAGTTTTACAGCTTATTGCTGGAGCAAAGTTCATTGAACGAGCTTCTCGCTTCGTTGTACGAACAGAACTGACTTAAAGTAATTTGACAAACCAAACTAAAAGCTAAATGAATCAAATGTTACCAAGAAAACTCATACAAGCATCCGGTCGGCAAGCCAACTCATAATTGGTACGCTGCTCTTGCGACCCATGTAAAGTATCCAGCCGCTGAGCGTTGCTACCCGAACGTTGAACTGAGCTACTGCAAAGTCAGCACTTGTGCATGCATAAAAATACCTACATAAAAAATTTCAAGTCTAGCTCATATGGATGCTGAGATCGCCGCTTTCGCACATACGGACAAACGGACAGACAGACAGATGGACTTCCTTATTCACACTTTCAGGGCATGATTATGTTATGCATATGTGTGTATATACTGAAGCACAAATATCTAGTATTTGATATATATGTTTTGCAAATTTTTGACGAAATTTAACAAAAATCGAAATTGAAATAAACACACAATACTTAAAACAAAATTTGAGCACTCTAGCTATAAAGATTAATTAGATTAAATTTTTTAGCTGAATATCGGTTTCGTTTTTAATCGATAACATCACAACGCAATGAGTTATCGAATTTTTAAGACCAATTCGACCTGCGCGTGCTATACAGAGAACTACATAAAAAATGTCAAGTCTCTAGCTCTTATGGATGCTGAGATCGACGTGTTCACTCATACGGACAGACGGATAGACAGACAGATGGACTTTCTTATTCAAAATTTCAGGGCATGATTATGTTATTCATATGTTTATATGTGCCGAAGCAAAAATCTCCAGTATTTGAAATACGTGTTTTGCAAATTTTTGGCGAAGGGGGTATGGCATCCAAAATTGATCAAAAATCCAAATTGTATTATACACACATTAAACTAAAAACAAAATTTGAACACTAGCTATAAAGATGAATTAGATAGAATATTTGAGCTGAATATCGATTTCGTTTTTATTCGATAACATTAAAACGGAATGAGTCGAATTTTGAAGACCAACTTGACCTGCCCGTGTTATACAGGGAACTACATAAAAAATTTCAAGCTCCTATTTATGCTGAGATCCATGCGTTCACACATACGGACAGACGTACAAACGGACAAAAAGACAGATGGATTTTCTTATTTAAACTTTGAGTGCATGATTATATTATTCGTATGTGTGTATCGGCCGAAGCACAATTCTCTAGTATTTGATATACGTGGTTTTTGGCGAAGGGGGTATATTTATATATTTATTTACTTATTTATTTATTATATAGTTTACAAAAGGAGTGTCACTAATAAGTAATTAAAGTGAAAGCCTAAAAATAACAAAATTTGATCAATGATATCACCGCTGGGGTGTTTTATTTGCCATGCCGGCGAGCTATGCCTCGAATCACAGCCAAATATGGTTAGTGATATCATTGAACTATGAAAGATAGGGAGTGAAGAAATTAAAAATATTTAGTTTAAAAATTAATCTACAAACATAGCTTAACCATAAAAACAGGAAGAAGAAGAACATATATTTATATATTTTACAGAAATGAGAAAACACAACACAAGTAGGGAGAATTGCCAATTCCTGTGCATTCTCACTCTTGGGCCCTGTATGTAAGCTGAAAGCAAGGATTCTATTAAAGGAAGAGAGAGTTCTGAAGTAAATACATAAAAATATTTATTATAGGTACCACATAAGACATGAAACGCACTATGCAAGGAGTAATCAGATGTACATATAGGTAAATATAGAGGACGAAAGTGACGGGAAATACGAGAAGGAACTACAAAATTAATTTGCATTAAAGAGCAGTCGAATCAATATTACCACTAATCAAATTATGTAGTAAAGCAATACACAAGACTGTTCTTCGGTTTATTAGTGACGGAAAATCTATTAGAGGAAGGCTACTATGATAAGAAGGTAAACGAAGGTTACGATCCCAGTTAAGATTGCGTAACGCAAAGAGAAGAAACTGTTTCTGAACCGATTCAATACGGTCCTGATACAATTTATGCTGTGGCGACCATACAATTGAACAATATTCCAAAATTGGTCGAACCAGCGAAACAAAAGGAAGTTTGGTAACAAACGGGTCATTTAACTCTTTCGACCATCGTTTAATAAAGCCAAGAACACTTTTGGCTTCATTAATGATGGTTGAGATATGGGCATTAAAACTAAGTTTAGAGTCAAAGAGCACCCTTAGATCTTTAACTGTAGAAATACGTTGCAAGGCTCATTATTGATTGTATAATGAGCAGTATATGGACAAACGCGACTAAAGGTCATTGTCATACATTTAGAGCAATTGAACTGCTTTACACCAACATTGAAAGGAATCAAGATCATCTTGTAAGCATAGATGATCCAGTGAATTATTGTATGAGAGACAGAGTTTTACATCATCTGCATACATAAAATTTTTGAATGAGAAATACGAGACAAATATGACCTTCGAAATGGCGGTTCTCAACAAAACTCTTTGGGTTCTACCCTTTAAATAGGAGGCTATCCAAGACAGAAGTTTAGGCGAAAATCCCAAATGGTCAAGCTTTTGAAGTAAAATATCATGCTGAACTGAGTCAAATGCCTTACTTAAGTCAGTATATAAATTTTCTTCTATTGTGTGTTGTTGCTGGTATCTACAGCTGATGTCCAGCGCTTTTAGGATGATATATGTGTTCCGTAGGGTTATGATTATGAAGATTACGGTGGAGAGATTACTGGTCTCTCATATCACTGGCCTTGTTGGACAGTGATATAGAATTAATAATTCAAAGTTTTACAGCTTATTGCTGGAGCAAAGTTCATTGAACGAGCTTCTCGCTTCGTTGTACGAACAGAACTGACTTAAAGTAATTTGACAAACCAAACTAAAAGCTAAATGAATCAAATGTTACCAAGAAAACTCATACAAGCATCCGGTCGGCAAGCCAACTCATAATTGGTACGCTGCTCTTGCGACCCATGTAAAGTATCCAGCCGCTGAGCGTTGCTACCCGAACGTTGAACTGAGCTACTGCAAAGTCAGCACTTGTGCATGCAGTTGTTTTGTCTAAACAACTGAGTCCGAGGGACACTCATTAACTACTCCCCCCTCCGAACCATGACCGTCCTCGTTCATTTTATAGCTGTTCACGATCTTTTGTATTTTATTATACCCTGAGCCCATTGAAAATGGGAAATCAGGGTATAATGTTTTTGTGAAAATGTATGTAACAGGCAGAAGGAGACGTCGCAGACCATACAAAGTATATATATTCTTGATCAGCTCGATGAGCTGAGTTGAAATAGCCCTGTCCGTCTGTCCGTCCGTCCGTCCGTCCGTCCGTCCGTCCGTCCGTCCGTCTGTGTGAACGCAGCGATCTCGTAAACCACAGAAGCTAGAGAGCTGAAATTTGACACATATACTCCTGAATACCATACGCTATACGAGTTTTTTTCAAAATTTCGATAACTCTTCCCGTTCTCTTTTTATCGATAAATTTCGATAACTTTTCGTCTCTTTTACGTACCGTAAGAGCTAGAGACATGAAATTTACTGTGTAGATGCCTGTTGTGAATGCAGACATTTTGTAATTTTTGGATTTTGGATGCCACGCCCCCTTCGCCCTAAATTTGCAAAAAACGCATTTCAAATACTAGAGACTTGTGCTTCGGCACATACACACATATGAATAACATAATCATGCCCTGAAAGTTTGAATACAAAAGTCTTGCTAGAAAAAAAGTTATTAAACATTTAATTTCCCATAGCGTAGGCGTCTTGCAGCCCAAGCGCTGTCGCTACGTCAACTGCGCAGTTGGCAGAGCGTGTGCTTGAGCGTGCGTCTGTGTGTGTGTATGTGTTGCTTGCAACATATGTATATGTAAACTAAGCATAGAATATTTGAAGTATCGGCACTTCGCAGGGCTCAGGGTATCTCCTAGTCGAGCCGTCTCGACTAGAGCATTCTTACTTGTTTTAAGCTCGTTTTCTCCTCAGACTCTGGCAGAGGAGGATGGAACCTCTGAAGATGAGGCCGAGACCAGCTCCAGTGATGAATCAAGTTTTAAATGATCCGGCCGATGCTACTTCCCCTTGAAGTTTGTTGATGATATGAAGGTTGTGGTTGTTCATTCTCTGTAGGAGTGGCATGCTCAGAATTTGTTCATGGCTAATGATGTTGAGCAATGGTGAAGCTGCTATGCCTGGGGTTCTGTTTAGCATCTCACGCCGATTTACGTACTTAGAACCATTTATGCAGGCTGCTCGTGCAAAGGTGACAAGGAAGGTGCCGTTGACTGTGATCTCGGGGCTGCCATCGGTGCTGATTCGCGCTGGGCTTTCATTTACCACCACTATTCCATCATCTACGACTGTGATAGGTTTCAAGTGGCTAGGCTGAGTGTAGCAACGGGTCGTGCTTCCTGCGTGTAATCCACGGGCGCAGGTGTCATGGGAGGCCAATTTGCAGATCGATGCGTAGGTGATGGTGTCATCTTGCAGTTGAAGCACAGTTTGTTCGTGGGATACGGGGAGGATGTTGACCTTTCTACATATGAACTTAATTCTGGGATAATCAATTAAAATATGGATAATGTTTTCAGACTGGAGGACCTTAATATTAGATGCTTCTATTAAACTTACTATGGGGACTTCTGTGGGATGTTCAATGAGCACAGACTTTAAATCGTCTTGGTCGAAAATTGTTCGATTTATAATGTTGGCTATAGCAAGCGTGATTGTGAGCATTAACTTTTGAATTTCTGTTATTAACATTCTATTTCTGGCTAGTAATGCCTCATATAAGTGTGAAGTGTCAACTAATTCATTTTTCTTGGCTTTTATTATTTGATTAACAGTATCTGTTTAACAGTATCTGGTTTATTTGCTTTTGAGTTTCAGAGTTTATTGCTACCTGTCTATTGTTTGAGTCTATCAATTTTGATTCAGCAATTTTGATTCTTTCTAAATCCGTGGCATCAGGTGTGCCAGCCACAACCTTTAGTACTGTGCCTAAAAAATCTAAACTTTTGGCAATTCTATGATGAATTTTTAAAACGGACAAAAGACTTTTAATGTGCTTAGCGTCAACATCTAACAGTTTTCGCATGTGATATTGAGGAAATAACTCAGACAAATGTTCTGTTTCTTCTACTATCTTTGTGAATTCGGATAAGTTGCTTGAGTGCCTGACATAGTCTCGTTGTTCCCATACCAGTACACTTCCATCTATTATAGGAATGTAATCGGAATGTGAATAGTCGGTGAACCGAGCGGTTACTAATTACTATGTCAGTAAGAATGGAAGTGAACAAATAAGCCTGCAAGGAAAAATGAAATTAAATCTATTGTATTTCTTAACTTATTATTTAACTTAAACTCGTATTATTTCAGGTTGTCATTGTGGACCACCATCCCTCTAATGAGCACAGACATTCCTAGGTCTGCTTGGATCACTTCCTCCGTGCACAGGGGTGATAGCTTGTTTCCCAGTATTTTGTTTAACTTCACAAAGACTTTTTCCCCTACATCAAACACTCTTTATACCCTGAGCCCATTGAAAATGGGAAATCAGGGTATAATGTTTTTGTGAAAATGTATGTAACAGGCAGAAGGAGACGTCGCAGACCATACAAAGTATATATATTCTTGATCAGCTCGATGAGCTGAGTTGAAATAGCCCTGTCCGTCTGTCCGTCCGTCCGTCCGTCCGTCCGTCCGTCCGTCCGTCCGTCCGTCCGTCCGTCCGTCCGTCCGTCCGTCCGTCTGTGTGAACGCAGCGATCTCGTAAACCACAGAAGCTAGAGAGCTGAAATTTGACATGTATACTCCTGAATACCATACGCTATACGAGTTTTTTTCAAAAATTCGATAACTCTTCCCGTTCTCTTTTTATCGATAAATTTCGATAACTTTTCGTCTCTTTTACGTACCGTAAGAGCTAGAGACCTGAAATTCACTATATAGATTCCTGTTGTGAATTCAGACATTTTTCAATTTTTGGATTTTGGATGCCACGCCCCCTTCGCCCTAAATTTGCAAAAAACGCATTTCAAATACTAGAGACTTGTGCTTCGGCACATACACACATATGAATAACATAATCATGCCCTGAAAGTTTGAATCAAAAAGTCCTGCTAGAAAAAAAGTTATTAAAAATTTAATTTCCCATAGCGTAGGCGTCTTGCAGCCCAAGCGCTGTCGCTACGTCAACTGCGCATTTGGCAGAACGTGTGCTTGAGCGTGCGTCTGTGTGTGTGTATGTGTTGCTTGCAGTATATGTATATGTAAACTAAGCATAGAATATTTTAAGTATCGGCACTTCGCAGGGCTCAGGGTATCTCCTAGTCGAGCCGTCTCGACTAGAGCATTCTTACTTGTTTTTGTCTGTTCGGATTTATTCTTTCTAACTGTACTTGTTAAACTTTTTCGATCTTGTTTGCGATGGTCTCCCTAAATTCATCAGTAGATGAGAGAATTATTTCAATTGGTTTCATGCCAGTTACTGAGTGCAGCGATCTAATGTATTCTCGTGTCGCTTGTAGAATTAGTTCGACTGTGTCGTCGATCTTTTTTTCCAATTTAAAACACCTGGCAATTTCTACCAATGTACTATGAAACCGTTCTACTTGACCGTTGGAGGTACTGTGTAATGGGGGTGCATTTACAACATCGATTCCATTGTTGTTCTTTAACAGTGAAGTAATGGTTTCTGAACTAAATGCCGCTTCATTGTCACAGTAAATGATCTTAGTTTTTGGAAAAAAATTCACGGCTTGTATGATTGGTCCTTTTACATCTGCTATAGTACGAGAAACTATTGGTTGCACGATTGCAAATTTCGAGAACTTATCAACACACGTCAGAAACTGCTTTTTGTCGGTTGAAAAAATATCGATGTGCAACCTTTCGCCAGAGTGTGACGGAACTGGCGTCTCACCGAGGAACTGTTTCTTAGGATGCCTGACATATTTGGAGCGGGTACAGATTTTGCAATTTGCTACAACTTCTGTCAAAATTCTATTAATTTTTGGAAAATAATACTCTTCCAAAATTTGCTTGCAATTTTCTTGTGCTGCCCTATGCGCACGGTTATGTTCAGTTATTGCTATTTCCTTCTGCTCTGCTTTATCAGGAATGTCAACTACCAACTTTGCACTAACTCGTGCTGGATACTAGCCAGTGTTGGGAGATCACAATGTAATGCATTCACTACATTGCGATTAACTACCGCCTTTACTTGCCTAATGCATTCACTACATTGGGATTAACTACCGCCTTTACTTCGTTCAAGACATTGTTTTCTCCGTTAAAATGTATTATATGGCGTGTTTTTTCGCCAAACAGGATAAAATTAGTTTTTAGAGCAAATTGGGCTTCATCCAAAACTATTTGGTTTCTAAAAACGTTCACAGAGTTTTCCGAAGCTTCCATCGTGTAAGTTACCGATAACTCACTTCGTTGGTAGCATAGTGTGACTCGCTTTCTTTAAGTGTTCTAGAAATCATGGTGATGGGCCTGTTTTCTTGCGATAGAACAGCACCGATACCGTTTGCGGAAGCATCCGTCGTTAGATCGAATGGCTTCTTGAAATCTGGATACTTAAGAATTACATCTTCAGAAGCCAAAACATTTCTTAGCCTCTCGAATGCATCAATTTGTGAATCATTGAATTCAACGGGAGTCTTCTTTGACATATGTTTGCTTATGGACCCATTTTCTCCTTTAAGCTAATTTGTCAAAGGTCTTGCAATTGCAGCAAAGTCTTTTATGAAGCAACGGTAGTAGCTGGCTAATCCCAGGAATGACCTCAGCTCGTATAAGCTTTTTGGTTCTGGATAATCCTGTATGGCTCTTACCTTTTCTGGATCAGTTTTTGCGCCACCCATGGTTACTATAAACCCAAGGTATTCTACTCTTTGCTTAAAAAATTGAGTTTTTTCCCTGGAAACTCTCATGTTTGCATATAACAAGCTCTTTAGAACCCAGTCTAACATGATCATTTTCGTTTTCAGAAAAAATAATGACGTCATCTACGTAAACATAGCAAGTTTTACCAATTTGTTCACGCAAGACGTCGTCAATTGCTCTTTAAAATATGCTACCCGCATTTTTCAAACCGAATGGGAGTAGACAGAACTAGTATTTCCCACCGTTTACAGAAAAAGACGTGTTTTCACGGTCGTGTTCAGCCAAATATATTTGATGGTATCCAGATTTAATATCCAATGTTGTAAAGTATTTGGCTTTGCCCAAATTTGCCAATATCATGGGGATGTTGGGCATTGGGTACTTGTCGGCAATGGTTTTCTCATTTAGTTTCCTAAAATCGATTACTATGCGCTTATTTTTGTTACCCTGCTCATCGCAACCTTTTTTATCAACAATCCAAGTTGGGTTGTTGTAGGGCGACTTCAATGGCCTAATGATGTTGTTCTCTAGTAAGCGAAATCAGCGACTCCCATTGGATGTGGGTATAGCTTTGAGTGTATTGGCTTGTCGTCTTCTGTGCGGATTGTAGCAACTACAGACGTATTGAATGGCAATGCCTCGTTTGAGGTCGAAAATGCCTTTGATCTATTCAAGATCATGCTTCTTAATTCTTTTTTCACTGCCTCTGGCACGATAATATCATTTACGTTAGTAAAATTAACATTATCACAATAATGATGCTGTAACTTTTCGGACACAGAACCATAATTGATTGTACCATTATCAATATTCAAGGTCGCTCCCACCTGCGTTAGAAGATCGAAACCAATTATACCATCAAATGGAGCTAGAGAATCCAATAAAAAGAATGAAGCTGTTTTACCAAAAATGTTTATTATACACTTCTGGTGGATTTTGTTAGAACCATGGATGGAGCTAACTGTAAAAGGGGAGCTGACCGGACTTACATTTCTTAGCTCCTTTACGGGCTTAATGTAGTTTTTGGCAGCTCCTGTGCCAATCAGAATTTTTAGTTTCCTCCCAGCCAGCTGTCGTTCAATGAACGGTAGCCGGGAGCGTTCCCTGAAAAATTGATCGAATCGTTGCCACTTATGGAGTCATCATCTTCATCAACCTCAACAACTGTAGCTGTGGCAGTGTCATTGTATTCTGTCTCTTGGCTAGTGGTGGCATGTTGTATATAGTATTTTTCAATCTCTGGCGCGTTTGGCCAGTCATGCGTTCGGAACCTTGCCTTTTTCGGCCCTGCTCTCCTTCATTTTATACGTTGGCACATTGGCCATTTCCTAAAGAATTGGTTTGTTTGATTTTTGACATATTAGATCCTATGTCCATAGGCTCTGATTTTTGGTCTTGTTCCCTTTTAAAAGCCTGATTAACACTATTATGCTGTTTATTTTGTTTTTTGAAAATGGGATTTTTGTCTTGGGTATTTTCGACCCCGTAATTCTTTCCCTGTTTTTCATGATGTTTCCTACTATATTCAACTGCCTGGGTTCTATCTTCCATAGCTTTTGCGTATGTAGCTGCAAACATGCTACGCTCTATGCTGGCTTCTGCCTCCCTAGCTACAGCCAGGGCAGACGCTAAGTCTTTGTGTTGGGTCGGAAACACAACCGACTTCAACGACTTCTTAAGTCCTGAAATAAATGCATGCAATGCATCATCCCTGACCTCTTTGTTAAGCAGTGTGGCTGTGTCAGGTTCATGAGTCATGATAATTTTGTTAACAACGAGTGTCAGCTTTTGTTCATCCTCATCATAATATTGCATGAGGCAGGAATTTCCTTGACTTACCATCTCTAGTCCTTGACGTAAGAGCCGTAGCGATGTCTTATCAGCATATGTGCAATCTAACCTAGCTATTATAGCGTCAAAATTGAGTACCGTGTTATGTTATACGATACCAACAGTGCACTCGCTGGACCCCTGATTTTGTTTCTAATAATTGTAACAGCTTGATATTGCGCGCTGCTACCTTCAAATGACTTAAAAATTTTGTACGCATCTGTGGCAGATTGCCTCCAGGCTACGTAATCATCTTGTGAACCACTGAATTCGTGTACTGATTTTATAATGTCAAGCTTTATTTCACATGGGATATTTGGGTCTACGGATATTCTTTGGTAAGCTTCGACCTGCGGCACTTCTATGCGCAAACTGTTCACTTGTCCTCTCAACTGGTTAAGTTGATTATGCGCAATTGGCTTGAGGCATTAATTGTATTTAATTCGTGCAACTGTAGGAATTTTTGTCTCGTTGCAGTGAAAATTGGTTTGAAAAATTACTTAACACATTTATTTGAACAGCACTTATTGAACATTCCACTTACATGTTTATGCCCACAACTTCAGATATTCAAACGTTCCCTGTGAGTTCTTATATATAACGTTGGGCGCCATTTATCTTCTTTGAGTGTTGCTGCTGGTATCTATGGCTAATGTCCAGCGCTGTTAAGATGATGTATGATTTCCGTAGGGTTATGATTATGAAGATTACGGTGGAGAGATTACTGGTCTCTCTTATCACTGGCCTTGTTGGACAGTGATATAGAATTAATAATTCAAAGTTTTGCAGCTTATTGCTGGAGCAAAGTTCATTGAACGAGCTTCTCGCTTTGTTGTACGAACAGAACTGACTTAAAGTAATTTGACAAACCAAACTAAAAGCTAAATGAATCAAATGTTACCAAGAAAACTTATACAAGCATCCGGTCGGCAAGCCAACTCATCATAATTGATACGCTGCTCTTGCGACCCATGCAAAGTATCCAGCCGCTGAGCGTTGCTACCCGAACGTTGGACTGAGCTTCTGCAAAGTCAGCACTTGTGCGTGCAGTTGTTCTGTCTAAACAACTGAGTCCGAGGGACACTCGTTAACTTATATAACATCAGTCTGCATTTTATTTAAAAAGCTTTCGTTGATTAGAGATGAAAATTCTAATAGGTTAGTTGAGGTTGATCGATTCTGAACAAAGCCATGCTGAGATGATGAAATAATCGATTTGCAAAAATGTTTCAAGTTCGAAGTTATTATTTTTATAACCATTGAAAATGGGAAATCAGGGTATAATGTTTTTGTGAAAATGTATGTAACAGGCAGAAGGAGACGTCGCAGACCATACAAAGTATATATATTCTTGATCAGCTCGATGAGCTGAGTTGATATAGCCCTGTCCGTCTGTCCGTCCGTCTGTCCGTCCGTCCGTCCGTCCGTCTGTGTGAACGCAGCGATCTCGTAAACCACAGAAGCTAGAGAGCTGAAATTTGACATATGTATATGTAAACGAAGCATAGAATATTTAAAGTATCGGCACTTCGCAGGGCTCAGGGTATCTCCTAGTCGAGCCGTCTTGACTACAGCATTCTTACTTGTTTTAAATAACTTTAAATAACAGACTGCCTCGCAATATATTTTGAAATATCAGACCATCCTCCTTTTTTATACAGAGGAATAATAAAGGATTCTTTCCAAATTTATGGGAATACTGAGGTATTAAGGGACAAAATAAAAAGTTTTAATAAAGGTGACTGCAAAGAAACACTGCATTCTTTAATCACACAACTTGGAATACAATCTGCTCTAGGAGAGAACGATGATTTCAACGTCCGAATATCGGATAAGAGAGAGAGGGAGACGAAATGTTTGAAGCAATAATGGAATTAATTATAGTATTCAAAGTTGAATGTGATTTGGTATCGGGTATGGCACAAGAGTAAGTGGATCGGAAGAAATCTGCAAATAGATCAGAGGCATCTTGATCATTACAGGTCTTGTCTAAACCGAAGAAAACTGAAGAGGGCAATCCAGAAGATTTACGCTTCGAATTTACAAATGAATAAAACATTTTTTGGGTCACGAGCAAACTGCCTTCTACAGCGTAAGAGGTAATTCTCATAGCAACGAGAATTAAAAATATTGAAATTTGAAATTGAAATTTAAACTTTTTAAAATATTTAGATTTAATATTTTTTAAATTCGAAAGAGTCGGAGTAAACCAGGGTGGTTTATTAGAAAGGGATTTAGAAATACATATAGGAACACAACTGTCTAGGATAGAATTTAAAGTACTATAAAATATAGAAACTGCTAAATCGACCTCAGTTGCCTCATACAAAGGAGACCAGTCTGTTGCATTAATTTATTAAAACAACGACGTTGTTTAAATGATAAGGGCGTTGAAATGAGTGGACAGTCAATAGGTATTAAAACCTCTAAAGTCGGATGATATATATCCTCAGGAATACAAAAGGGAGGTGATCTTAAGACCCTAATGATAGTATCATCATTAGTAAAAACAAGAATGCTCTAGTCGAGACGGCTCGACTAGGAGATACCCTGAGCCCTGCGAAGTGCCGATACTTCAAATATTCTATGCCTAGCTTACATACATATATATTGCACGCAACATATACGCACACAGACGCACGCTCAAGCACACGCTCTGCCAACTGCGCAGTTGACGTAGCGACTGCGTTTGGGCTGCACGAGGCTTATGTTGTGGAAATTAAATGTTTAATAACTTTTTTTCTAGCAGGACTTTTTGATTCAAACTTTCAGGGCATGATTATGTTATTCATATGTGTGTTTGTGCCGAAGCACAAGTCTCTAGTATTTGAAATGCGTTTTTTGCAAATTTAGGGCGAAGAGGCGTGGCATCCAAAATCCAAAAATTACAAAATGTCTGTTTTCATAGCAGGAATCTACATAGTGAATTTCATGTCTCTAGCTCTTACGGTACGTAAAAGAGACGAAAAGTTATCGAAATTTATCGATAAAAAGAGAACGGGAAGAGTTATCGAATTTTTGAAAAAACTCGTATAGCGTATGGTATTCAGGAGTATACATGTCAAAATTCAGCTCTCTAGCTTCTGTGGTTTACGAGATCGCTGCGTTCACACAGACGGACGGACGGACGGACGGACGGACGGACGGACGGACGGACAGACGGACAGGGCTATATCAACTCAGGTCATCGAGCTGATCAACAATATATATACTTTGTATGGTCTGCGACGTCTCCTTCTGCCTGTTACATACATTTTCACAAAAACATGATACCCTGATTTCCCATTTTCAATGGGCTCTGGGTATAACAAGATCAAGAAATCTATTCAAATGATTTGAGATCGAGTTCATCTGAAACATGGAAAGGTTAAACAATTCATCAAAAAGATAATGATCCATTGTTGGAATAAGATGATTTGAATTGAGAGATGAGGCCCAAGAAGTGTTTGGTATATTAAAATCACCCAATACAAGAAACAGGTCGTTATCTTGAACATACCCATACATTTCTTTAATACAAGATATATGCTGACTATAAACTTTTAAATCAGAAGAGGGAGGTATATATGAACAAGTAACGTACAGGGAACAAGACTGGAGAGTTATTTTAACTCCAATAATCTCAACATTGTGAAGTGATGAGAAGGTAAAAGATTCTGATAGAAAGTGGGATTTAACAGCTATTAAAACTCCACCCCTTCTACGTGACAAACGATCAAGTCTATAAATAGTGAAATTATCAGAAAGAACCTCACTGTTATAAACATTTGGAGTTAACCATGTCTCAGTGAGGCAATAAGTTCAGATTTTACACTAAAGCTATACAGAAAAAGACTTCTTAATTTGGAATTAAGGCCACGAACATTTTGATATATTAAGGATAGCTGCGGAGAAGATGGAGAAATTAGTTTTTTGATACAGCCTCAGATGAAGGTTGTACCGAATCAGAAATCAAAGAGACCGGGGAAATTCTGTTCCGAATCTTCTGTTTGAATTCATGCACTACTACATGGGGTGGCCAAAATTTGGAGTCACATATAGTTGAGAAGAATTCTATAGGTAAATTTATTTTAAATGAAGCAATTTCACGAGGAGAAGTAAAATTGAACTTCGAAATAAAAACCTTAGCTTTAGTTTTGCTTTCAATAAAAGCAGGCACAGCCTCACATGTAGTATCTGATGAAAGCCTAGATAAGAAAACTTGCTTTCGAGGAGACACAACAGATAAATAGGGTATAGTATGGTCAAGAGCAGATGTCTGAATGCTGTTCTTAGTTTGAACTACACTCGGAGTAACTTTAACTTTTTTATTAGGGACTTTTTGAGTGTCTATTATGACACTGGCAGCAGATGTTTCACCTGAGTCATCGGATATCGGAATTGATATTTCCTGACACGGTGAAGAAGGGGCAGACGAATTAGGTGATGGTAAATGAAATTAGGGAGGGACTAACAGTGATGGAGTCATCACCTGATTAAGCGGAGATTCGAAACTATATTGATTTAATATTTCTTCGCCACCTTTCAGTTCACTCTTTAGCTGTTTGGAAATAGTAATCAGTTTTGAATACTGTACCCGCACTATATTATACATCTTGGAAAAATTTAATTGGTTTTCCAAGCAATCGGGGCAAGACCAGCGTAATCCACCACACCCACTTTTGGGTGCAGCCATGACTCTATCGCAATCACGCCCAGAGATGCCAGCACTTTTTATATGCATTAGATTCTCGCACAACCAGCAACCAACAAATTGCATTTGTGCAGAATCAGCGGCTTGCCTAAATGAGCAAGATTTCTTGCAGCAAGTCATATTGGCAACTGGGAAGTTGAGCAAAACAAAATTAACGGATAAAAAATAAGAAAAATACAGACAAAGCGAGGATTAACTGTGTTGAGCGAGCGAATCACAAACAACAACAAAGAGCTAAGACAGAGACCAACACAAACAGCTTATACAGTAAATAGAGCGGGAGAGATACAACGATAAAAACGAACAAAAATTTCGTATCACAAAAACAAACACTAAGCTAAAACGGCTCGACTAGGAGATACCCTGAGCCCTGCGAAGTGCCGATACCTCAAATATTCTACGCTTAGTTTACATACACATATATTGCAAGCAACACATACACACACACAGACGCACGCTCAAGCACACTCTCTGCTAACTGCGCAGTTGACGTAGCGACTGCGCTTTGGCTGCAAGAGGCTTATGTTGTGGAAATTAAATGATTAATAACTTGTTTTCTAGCAGGACTTTTTTATTCAAACTTTCAGGGCATGATTATGTTATTCATATGTATGTATGTGCCGAAGCACAAGTCTCTAGTATTTGAAATGCGTTGTTTGAAAATTTAAGGCGAAGGGGGCGTGGCATCCAAAATCCAAAAATTAAAAATGTCTGTATTCACAACAGGCATATACACAGTGAATTTCATGACTCTAGCTCTTACGGTACGTAAAAGAGACGAAAAGATATCGAAATTTATCGATAACAAGTAAGAATGCTCTAGTCGCGACGGCTCGACTAGGAGATACCCTGAGCCCTGCGAAGTGCCGATACTTCAAATATTCTATGCTTAGTTTACATATGCATATATTGCACGCAACACATACACACACACAGACGCGTGCTCAAGCACACGCTCTGCCAACTGCGCAGTTGACGTAGCTACTGGGCGTGGGCTGCAAGAGGCTTATGTTGTGGAAATTAAATGTTTAATAACTCTTTTTGTAGAAGCACTTTTTTATTCAAACTTTCAGGGCATGATTACGTTATTCATATGTGTGTATGTGCCGAAGCACAAGTCTCTAGTATATGAAATGCGTTTTTTGCAAATTTATGACGAAGGGGGCGCCACGCCCCCAAAAAAATCCAAAATCCACAAATTACATATGTCTGTATTCACAACAGGCATCTACACAGTGAATTTCGTGTCTCTAGCTCTTACGGTATGTAAAAGAGACGAAAAGTTATCGAAATTTATCGATAAAAATGAAACGGGAAGAGTTATCGAACTTTTGAAAAAAACTCGTATAGCGTATGGTATTCAGGAGTATACATGTCAAATTTCAGCTCTCTAGCTTCTGTGGTTTACGAGATCGCTGCGTTCACATAGACGGACGGACGGACGGACGGACGGACAGACGGACGGACGGACGGACGGACGGACAGACGGACAGGGCTATATCAACTCAGCTCATCGAGCTGATCAAGAATATATATACTTTGTATGGTCTGCGACGTCTCCTTCTGCCTGTTACATACATTTTCACAAAAACATACCCTGAATTTCCATTTTCAATGGGTTCAGGGTATAACAAGTAAGAATGCTCTAGTCGAGACGTCTAGACTAGGAGATACCCTGAGCCCTGCGAAGTGCCGATACTTCAAATATTGTATGCTTAGTTTACATATGCATATATTGCACGCAACACATACACACACACAGACGCGTGCTCAAGCACACGCTCTGCCAACTGCGCAGTTGACGTAGCGACTGCGCTTGGGCTGCAAGAGGCTTATGTTGTGGAAATTAAATGATTAATAACTTGTTTTCTAGCAGGGCTTTTTTATTCAAACTTTCAGGGCATGATTATGTTATTCATATGTGTGTATGTGCCGAAGCAAAAGTCTCTAGTATTTGAAATGCGTTTTTTGCAAATTTAGGGCGAAGGGGGCGTGGCATCCAAATCCCAAAAATTACAAATGTCTGTATTCACAACAGGCATCTACACAGTGAATTTCATGACTCTAGCTCTTACGGTACGTAAAAGAGACGAAAAGTTATCGAAATTTATCGATAAAAAGAGAACGGGAAGAGTTATCGAATTTTTGAAAAAAACTCGTATAGCGTATCGTATTCAGGAGTATACATGTCAAATTTCAGCTCTCTAGCTTCTGTGGTTTATATTGCCGTTATATTGCCACATCTGCAAGGAGAGTCGTCACACGCTGATACATTCCAGTAACGAGTCCACCACCATGCGTTTAAACTCGCACGAGCGACCATCCACGAGCAATCAACCATCGAACGCTCAAAGTTATTTCGCCTCCACTCCAGGGCGAGGCCTTCTCGGTACAGCCATCGTGACTCTGAATCATCGCGGTGAAGAGTAGTTTCACCAAGGTCTCGCCAAGTCTTCACGGTTCAAACGGGAGTGCTCGCACCAAGCCAGAACCTTGATGTGCTGCTCACCAATTTCTGGGAAGTGGAAGACCTTCCGGCAAAGCCGAAAAACGAGGCAGATGTCATCTGCGAACAGGTGTTCCAGGAAACCATCTGGAGGAGGAAGGACGTTCGATATGTAGTCTCGTTTTCGTATAAAAATCCAAACGGTGTAGATCTCGGTCACTCCAGACTCATCACTCTGGCTCAATTTCGGAGGAATGAAGCACGTCTCCAAAAACACCCTCCTTTGAAGGGTCAGTATGACGCTGTGTTGCAGGAATACATCGATTTGGGTCACATATATCGAGTGACCCCACCCGCGGACGGCAATTATTTTTATCTTCTTCACCACGCTGTCCTCAAACCTGACAGCACTACCACCAAAGTCCGCGTCGTCTTTAACGCTTCGAGTCTGTCCACTAGAGGAATCAGTTTAAATGACGCCTTGCTTACCGCACCCACTCTGCAAACCGACCTCACGCTGCAGATTCACAAATGGCGCGTGTTCCAATTCGTCTTCAATGCTGACATTACGTAGATGTATCGGCAGATCCTTGTCGACCCCAAGCACACTCCGTTCCAACGGATCCTCTACCGAGATCGCGGCGGGAATCTTTAGGACTACGAGCTTCAAACGGTCACTTTCGGTGTGAACTGCGCCCCCTTTCTCGCAATAAGAGTCCTGCTACAGCTGGCGCACGACGTGCAACACTTGTTTCCTAGAGGAAGTAAGATCCTGCGGCACTACATGTGTGTAGTGTAGACCAAACATTTGGTCCTTCGAGCCGGATACTCTTCCGCTCCTCCAGGTAGCATCGGTGGAACAATCTGATAAGTACAGCAATTGTTATTCTTTTAGCTATGCATATATATGTACATACACTCAAAGGTGCAAGGGTTCCCGCTCTTCCATAGCGGCCTGTGCACTTTTAACACAGTGTAGACATACCTGACCTGCCTCTATTCAAGCAATTAAGGCATTTAAGCCCAGTGTCAGTGCAAACTTATTTGTGCTAGAAATTACACAGTGCAAGTGCAAATCCACCACAGCTGATTTACGATTAGGCCTGGCGCGCTACCCCAGTCGTGAGTGAGTCACGGATTATCGGTCACGCTTAATTGTTAAGTAAATAAATAAATACTTTTATTGTTATTTATATATTTAAATATTTATATTTAGGCGCTTAGGCTGCAAGACGACTACGCTATGGTAAATTAAATGTTTAATAACTTTTTTTGTAGATGGACTTTTTTAATTAAACTTTCAAGGCATGATTATGTTATTCATATGTGTGTATGTGCCGAAGCACAAGAAACAGTTTCTTCTCTTTTCGTTACGCAATCTTAACTGGGATTGTAACCTTCGCTTACCCTCTTATCATAGTAGGCTTCTTTTTATAGATCTTCCGTCACTAATAAACCGTAGAACAGTCTTGGGTATTGCTTTTCTACATAATTTGATTAGTGGTAATACTGATTCGCCTGCTCTTTCAAAGCAAATTAATTTTGTAGTGCCTTCTCGTATTTCCCGTCACTTTCGTCCTTTATATTTACCTATATGTACATCTGATTACTGCTTGCATAGTGCGTTTCAGGTCTTATGTGCTACCTATAATAAATATTTTTATGTATTTACTTCAGAACTCTCTCTTCCTTTAATAAAATCGTTGCTTTCAGCTTACCTCAGAGAAATCACACACAGGGCCCAAGAGTAAGAATGCACAGGAATTGGCAATTCTCCCTACTTGTGTTGTGTTTTCTCATTTCAGTAAAATATATAAATATATGTTCTTCTTCTTCCTGTTTTTATGGTTAAGCTATGTTTGTAGATTAATTTTTAAACTAAATTTCTTCACTCCCTATCTTTCATAGTTCAATGATATCACTAACCATATTTGGCTGTGATTCGGGTCATAGCTCGCCGGCATGGCAAATAAAACACCCCAGCGGTGATATCATTGATAAAATTTTGTTATTTTTAGGCTTTTACTTTAATTACTTATTAGTGACACTCGTTTTGTCAACTATAATAAATAAAAATAAAAAATAAATACTTGTAAGATTGTTTCCAAGTCTCTTGTTGGATTTGATGAAGACTTTTTCTCCTACCTCAAATATCCTGTTTTGCCTGTGTGGATTGTTTCTGTTCAGTTGTATCTGTTGAGCTTTCTCAATCTGGTACGTGATATTATTGGTTGCACTATTGCGAATTTAGAAAACTTATCGACACATGTCAGAAATTGTTTCTTATCGGTCGAGAAAATGTCAATCTGCAACCGCTCGCCGGGAAATGATGGCGTTGGTGTTTTTCCGAGAATTTGTTTTTTCGGCTGCCTGTCGTATTTGGACTTAGTGCAAGTTCTGCAGTTGGCCACAACTTCCTTAGCCAGCCTGGTCATTTTCGGAAAGTAATAGTCTTCTAAAATTTGCTTGATGTTTTCCTGTGCGGCTCTGTGCGCCCGATTGTGCTCTGCTATGACAATGTCCCTTTTTTCGGTTTTGTCAACTATGTCGGTTACCATATTTTTACAGTACCAAAACTTTGTTGACGGGAATTTTCTCACTAACTCATGCTGGATGAATGCCAGCGTCGGCAGATTACAGTGTATAGCATTGACCACACTAGGATTAACAACTGCGTTAACTTCCTTTAGGATTTCGTTCCTATCAGAAAAGTGAATTTTGTGGCGTGTTTTTTCGCCAAAGAATATGAAGTTTTGTTTTAGAGAGAACCTTGATTCCTCTAAAACTATCTGGTTTTTGAAACAATTCAAAAATTGTTGCTGCATCGGATACTACTTTACTTTGCAGAGCATTCACGTTCTGTCGTGAGAGTGCGTCTGCTACGTGGTTTTCTTTACCCGGTTTGTAGTGGATTTTTGCGTTATGCTCGTCGATATACGCTTTCCATCTTTTTATCTTTGCATTTGGGTTTCTATCAGACACCGCAAACGTTAATGGCTGGTGGTCTGTGTATATGTTAATGTCCCTTGTACCATATAGGTATTGTTGTAATTTTCCCAGGGCCCAAACTATAGCTAATAGTTCCCTCTCGTTGGTGGCATAATGTGATTCACTGTCCTTTAGTGATCTCGAAATCATTGTTATGGGTCTGTTGTCCTGAGACAGTACTGCGTCAATGCCATGAGCAGAGGCATCCGTTGTCAAATCAAATGGTTTCCTGAAATCTGGGTATCTGAGAGTAACATCCTCTGAGGCTAGAACATTCCTTAATTTTTCGAACGCATCTCGCTCTGGATTACCAAAATCTATGGTTGTTTTCTTTGACATGTGTTTACTGACGGACCCACTCTCTCCTTTCAACAAATTTGTCAATGGCCTTGCAATTGCTGCAAAGTCTTTAACAAAACACCTGTAGTAGCTGGCCAATCCTAGGAATGACCTAAGCTCATACAGGGATTTCGGTTCTGGATATTCTTGTATAGCCTTTACCTTTTCCGGGTCTGTTTTGGCGCCACCCAGAGTCACGATGAACCCTAAGTATTCTACGCTTGTTTTGAAAAAATGGGTTTTCTCTTTCGAAACTTTCATTTTGGCATCGCATAGGCTCTTTAGAACCCAATCTATGTGCTTTACATGATCCTTTTCATTTTCAGAAAAAATTATCACGTCGTCTACGTAAACATAACAAGATTTTCCAATTTGTTCACGCAGCACGTCGTCTATCGCTCTTTGGAAGATGCTTCCCGTATTCTTCAATCCGAACGGTAGTCTGCCGAATTCATACTTTCCGCCGTTTACGGAGAAAGCTGTTTTCTCGCGATCTTGCTCTGCCAAGTAAATTTGGTGATAGCCGGACTTAAGATCTAACGTCGTAAAGTATTTGGCTTTACCCAAGTTCGACAATATCATGGATATGTTGGGCATTGGATACTTATCTGCGATGGTCTTTTCATTTAGTTTCCTAAAGTCAATTACCAGTCGCTTATTCCTGTTCCCACTTTCGTCTAAGCCCTTTTTGTCAACGACCCATGTTGGGTTATTGTAGGGTGACCTTGAAGGCCTAATGATGCCGTTCTGCAGAAAATCTTTAATTTCTTTTTTTACAAAGTCATTTACCCCCATGGGATGCGGATATAGTTTTGAATAAACTGGCTTATCGTCCTCTGTACGGATCGTAGCCACAACAGATGTATTGAACGGCAACGCCTCGTTAGAGGTCGTGAATGCTCTAACTCTGTTCAAAATCATACTCCTAAATTCAGCTTTTACGACTTCCGATACGACAATATCATTCACGTTGGTGAAATTGACGTTGTCACAATAATGATGCTGTAGCTTTTCAGATACAGATCCATAATTGATTGTACCATTCACGGTATCTAGGGTTGCTCCTACTTGCGTTAGCAAGTCGAAACCTATAATACCATCAAATGGTGTTAAAGAGTCTAATAAAAAAAATTAGCTGATTTCCCGGAAATGTTCATTAAACACTTATGGGTTACTTTGTTAGAACCGTGGACGGAACTTACTGTGAAAGGGGAGCTGACCGGGATTACATTTTTTAGCTCCTTTACGGGCTTGATGTAGTTTTTAGCCGCTCCTGTGTCAATCAATATCTTTAGTTTTCTCCCAGCCAGCTGTTGTTCGACGAACGGCAACCGGGAGCACTCACTAAAAAATTGACCAAGTAATTTGTCACTTGCTGTTTCAGATTCATCATGGGCTTCTGCGACAGCGGCTTCGGCTGCCCTATAATAATCTTGGTCTTGGTCATTGTTCGCTTGCTGAATAGTGTTCTGCACACGCTGACGTCTCTGGCCCGTCATTCGTTCAGAAACCTGTCTCTTTTGAGCCTGCGAGTTTTCGATCTGGGTGTTAGCCCCTTGATTCAGTCCAAATGCTGTAGGCTGTCTAAACTTAGTCATGGCAGATCCCGTATCCATTGGTTCTGGTGCTGACCTTTTGTCCTCTTTAGGAGTCTGATTACTGTTGTTTTGTTGTTGCTTATTTTGTTTTTTGAAAAAATGTGGGTTTCTATCTTGGCCATATTCGGCTACATTGTTTTTCCCCTGTTTATAGTGTGAGCGCGCCTGGTATTTGCTATTTTCACTTGACTGAGCCCTGTCCTCCATAGCTTTTGCATACGTGGGTGAAAAAATGCTACGCTCTATACTCGCTTCTGCCTCTCTGATGGCAGATCTCTGGGCTGAGCCGGGAATACCACTGCTTTCAGTGATTTCTTAAGGCCTGAAACGAAGGCATGCAAAGCATCAGCTCTGACTTCTTCGTTAAGGAGTTTTGCTGTATCCGCTTGATGCGTCATCACGATCTTATTCGCAACCAGTGTCAATCTGCGTTCAACCTCATCGTAGTATTCCATGAGGCTGGAATTTCCCTGTCTGACCATATCCAGGTTCTGACGCAAGAGCCTAAGTGACGTCTTGTCTGCGTATGTGCAGTCCAACCTTGCTATTATGGCGTCAAAATTTAATACAGTGTTATGTGACACCAATAGTGCTCTTGCTGTACCTCTAATTTTGTTCCGAATAATAGTTACCGCTTGGTAGTGCGCGCTACTACCCACGAATGGCTGAAAAAGTTCACAGGCATCTGCGGCGGATTGTCTCCATGCCACATAATCATCCTGAGTTCCATTGAACTCGGGCACTGATTTTATAATGTCTAATTTTATATCGCACCGGATGTCTGGATTTACGCTAATCCTCTGATATGTTTCGACCTGAGGTGCCTCTATGTGTAATTTTTGAATATCTTGTTTTAGTAAAGTAAACTGCGCATTAAATCTGATTTCTTGCGCCGCTAATGCCTGACTGACAGCATTCGCTACTAACGCTTGCCCTTGGTTCATGTCCATGTTAACTGTTGCTTGAAAGCCTACTTGATCGTATTCCCACTCGTTTTCACCTTCACTATCACTTCCTATTTCTTTCTTTACTTCCCTATCCGGGCCAAAACTAGTCATTAGCTTTTTCGTAATAGATCTCTTTAGGGACACTTCACATTAAATCACGGCCGAGTAAGTATATTCGGCAATGGGCATAACTTAAACAGAAATTTAATATATTCTTGCTTTTAGCAAGATAACGGTGATAACGGTGATCTTACACATATGCAAGACATCAGGTTACCGTTGGTTGTGCGAGGGGCACTCGTTAACTTATATGCCGAAGCACAAGTATCTAGTATTTGAAATACGTGGTTGGCAAATTTTTGGCGAAGGAGGCGTGGCATCCAAAATTTAACAAAAACAAAATTGTATTCAAAACACAATGGATGCTGAGATCGACGCGTTCACACATACGGACAGACAGACAGATGGACTTTCTTATTCAAACTTTTAGGGCATGATTATGTTATTATTATGTGTGTATATGCCGAAGCAAAAGTATCTAGTATTTGAAATACGTGTTTTGCTAATTTTTGGCGAAGGCGAAAAACAAAATTGTATTTAACACACAATGGATGCTGAGATCGACGCGTTCACACATACGGACAGACAGACAGATGGACTTTCTTATTCAAACTTTTAGGGCATGATTATGTTATTATTATGTGTGTATATGCCGAAGCATATACCTGCGCGTGCTATACCCTGTATACCTACATAAAAAATTTCAAGTCTCTAGCTCTTATGGATGCTGAGATCGCCGCTTTCGCACAAACGGACAGACGGACAGACAGACAGATGGACTTATTCATACTTTCAGGGCATGATTATGTTATCCATATTGTGTATGGGCCGAAGCAAAAGTCTCTAGTATTTAAAATAGGTGTTTTGCAAATTTTTAGCGAAGGAGGCGTGGCATTCAAAACTTAATAAAAACCAAATTGTATTAAACACACAATGGATGCTGAGATCGACGCGTTCTCCCATACGGACAGACAGACAGATGGTCTTTCTTATGTGTGTATATGCGCGTGATGTATCAATGTATCTGACCTAATTGTTTTATCAGAACTGATACATTTGTATGATTTCTCGAACTTGTCTTTGCAATCATTTATTTTTCTCGCTGATGCAGTTCATTCTATTGTTTAATGGAAAAACAAGTAAGAATGCTCTAGTCGAGACGTCTAGACTAGGAGATACCCTGAGCCCTGCGAAGTGCCGATACTTCAAATATTGTATGCTTAGTTTACATATACATATATTGCAAGCAACACATACACACACACAGACGCACGCTCAAGCACACGCTCTGCCAACTGCGCAGTTGACGTAGCGACAGCGCTTGGGCTGCAAGAGGCTTATTTTGTGGAAATTAAATGTTTAATAACTTTTTTTCTAAAAGGACTTTTTGATTCAAACTTTCAGGGCATGATTATGTTATTCATATGTGTGTATGTGCCGAAGCACAAGTCTCTAGTATTTGAAATGCGTTTTTTGCAACTTTAGGGCGAAGGGGGCGTGGCATCCAAAATCCAAAAATTACAAAATGTCTGTATTCACAACAGGAATCTACATAGTGAATTTCAGGTCTCTAGCTCTTACGGTACGTAAAAGAGACGAAAAGTTATCGAAATTTATCGATAAAAAGAGAACGGGTAGAGTTATCGAATTTTTGAAAAAAACTCGTATAGCGTATGGTATTCAGGAGTATACATGTCAAATTTCAGCTTTCTAGCTTCTGTGGTTTACGAGATCGCTGCGTTCACACAGACGGACGGACGGACGGACGGACGGACGGACGGACGGACAGACGGACAGGGCTATTTCAACTCAGCTCATCGAGCTGATCAAGAATATATATACTTTGTATGGTCTGCGACGTCGCCTTCTGCCTGTTACATACATTTTCACAAAAACATTATACCCTGATTTCCCATTTTCAATGGGCTCAGGGTATAAAAACATACAGTTATCGAGATGACACGATCAAATACATATAATTCTTCTGTGTCACCTTGACTCGCAGGCTCGCCTCTTGAGGAGAGGGAAGTGACATAATCATAATAATTATGTTCACAATACATAAAAAACTGTTCCCATAGCAACGTGCTAGATCAGCTGAAATTTCTTGGATTTGCCAATCCAGAATTAACTGGATAGCCAAATCCCAAATACTGGCACAAAAATTGAGAACAACCGTTGATGTTGATTCTGCCTAAACGCTGAATATAACGCGCCCGACTGACGGCAAAAGAACCGTTGCATCAAAGCGTCATGTTGCTTTTATCTGAATGCTGAGAATAACGCGCCCGACCGACGGCAAAAGAACCGTTGCAGCGACGCGTCATGTTCCTGCTGCGTAATTTCAACAGCATATAAAATAAGCCAAGGATTAAATATTCTTTAGTCTTAAGTTGTTCGTGAATAAAGCAAGTTGTCAAGTAAAATACAAATCGTGGCTTCGTCTTTCAAAAATCGCATCAACGTTACCATTTGCTTTTGGCGTGGCATTAGTTCGACTCAAATTTAATTATATTCAATTATATGTATGTACATATTTATATAGTAACATAATCATAATAATTATGTTCACAATACATAAAAACTGTTCCCATAGCAACGTGCTAGCTCAGCTGAATCAACGCGTCATGTTGCTAACGCGCCCGACCACCCGAATCCAGAATTAACTAGAAAGAACCGTTGCATCAACGCGTCATGTTGCTAACGCGCCCGACCACCCGAATTCAGAATTAACTAGAAAGAACCGTTGCATCAACGCGTCATGTTGCTAACGCGCCCGACCACCCGAATCCAGAATCGACTAGAAAGAATCGTTGCATCAACGCGTCATGTTGCTGCTGCGTAGTTTCAACAGCATATAAATAAGCCTGGGATAAAAATGTTCTTCAGTCTTAAGTTGTTTGTGAATAAAGCAAGTTGTCAAGTAAAATACAAATCGTGACTTCGTCTTTAAAAAATCACATCAACGTTACCATTAGCTTTTGGCGTGGTATTAGTTCGACTCAAATTTACTTATATTCAATTGGCGCAGCCGGTAGGATAGCAATAAAGAGCATCTTGATGCAATAACTAAGTTATTAATTCTTATGCCTGGTTACTGCTATCCGCTAAACAACTGACGCAAAGGCAACCCACGCGACGGTCAATATCGCGTCAAGTTTTTAAACAAAATAAAAACCTCGACAGTGACGTGTACACCAAATTTCGCATATTGCCAAAGCCACAGATTGTGCAAATAAAACTTGAAATTAATTCAAGAAGACGCGATAGAATTCGAAGAGACTATAATTCCAGAAACTTCTGGTTATCTCACAAAATTCGAAAGAGCTATCTGTGCAAACCAAACAATCAAAACTATAGAAAATTAAGTATTGATAATAATAAATTTAAAAAAGATAAAAACTGAACTAAAAATTATGTGAATATAAAAACTGAACAAAAAATTAAGTGAATATTAATAAATTTAAAAAGAAAAAGAAAAAACTGAACAAAAAATTATGTGAATATAAAAACTGAACAAAAAATTAAGTGAATATTAATAAATTTAAAAAGAAAAAGAAAAAACTGAACAAAAAATTATGTGAATATAAAAACTGAACAAAAAATTAAGTGAATATTAATAATAATAAATTCAAAAAGAAAAAGAAAAACTGAACTTAAAATTAAGTGAATATAATAACTGAACTAAAAATTAAGTGAATATTAATAATAATAAATTCAAAAAAGAAAAAGAAAAACTGAACTTAAAATTAAGTGAATATAAAAACTGAACAAAAATTTAAGTGAATATTAATAATAATAAATTCAAAAAGAAAAAGAAAAAACTGAACTTAAAATTAAGAAAAAAAAAAAAAAAAACTATAATAATATATTAAACAAACAAAATGGAAGGAAACGCAACAACACCCCTATCTGACACAAGTATGACGCAAGTAATCAATCAACTAAAAATTGTTGAAAAATTCACTGGAAACAAGAACCATTTATACACGTTCATCAAACGGATCGATTACATATTGTCCCTCTACACCACGAATGATGCGAGGCAGAGGTTAATACTTTTTGGACTTGTAGAAAGCTGCATCAGCAGTGAAGTTATGCTATCTCTTGGCATAAACAATCTCACAACATGGTCGGATCTTCGGAAGCAACTCATATTAAACTACAAGACACAAACCAAAAATCATGTCTTGTTAGAAGAATTCCGGAGTACCCCATTTAAGGGAAATGTACGAGCTTTCTTAGAAGAAGCAGAACACCGTAGGCAGACATTAATGAGTAAGCTAGAATTAGAAAATAATCTAGATGAAAAAACATTGTATGCACGGTTAATTAAAACTAGTATCGACCACCTAATCCAAAAACTACCTACAGATATTCGCATTCGAATTATAAATTGTGAAATCCCCGACTTAAGATCCTTAATAAATATATTACAGGAAAAAAACATTTATGATGAACCCAGTCTAAATTCAAATCAAATCAAAGCAAAACAAGATAAAAATTTTAAGCCGTCATACCCAAATCCTTATACTCAAAGATTTCCCACATTCCTTCAACCAAACCATCCTTATGTCCCATATCGACCTTATTCTCAACAACCATATCTTCCATCAATACCAACACCAACACCTAATTATACTAACAATAACATTTTTCCACCTAATCATTATTCACATCGACCAATGCAACCAACACCTAACACGGTCAGACCATTATACCCTACACAAAGATCAATTCTAAGAGCGAGCCAATTTGACAATAATCGTTTCGGACAACATGCACAAGTAACTCCACAACAAGCCCCTTTCAATACCCAACCAACAAAACGTGTTAGACCTGCAGAAAGTGGACAAAGTAAAATGAGCATAGACGAAGAAACTAGAAATCAAGAAGAAATTAACTATCACAATTATATGAAACAAGAATATTATAATCAAGTAGCTCCTTATTCTGAACACTATCCTCAATATTACCAAGAACAAAGTTACCCACAAAGCTCAAATGACACATACATACAAACAGCCACAGCCGAACATGAGACAGAACAATTAAATGAAATAGAAATCGAGAAAGCCGAAAATTTTTCAGCTGCCAGCCTCGGAAACCAACAATACATAACTATCACTTATAAGGGCAAAAATTTAAAATGTTTAATAGACACAGGATCTACTGTTAATATGATGACATCTAATATTTTTAATTTACCAATTCATAATACCGATTGTCTTATTCACACCAGTAATGGACCTTTAATAATCACACAAAAAGTAAATGTCCTTTCCAACAACTTGTTCAAGAGTAATAATGAATTCTTTCTACATCAGTTTTCAGTAGATTACGATTTATTAATTGGTAGAAAACTGCTTTCAGAAGCTCAAGCCGTTATAGATTATAAATCACAAACTGTAATTTTATACAATAGAAAGTATAACTTAGTCAACAATATTACGATCACAAACCAAAATCATTTCTTAGCCAATCCTGAAACACAACATAGCGCTGACGAAGACAGTAGTAATTTAATTTGCATTACAGAGAAACCAATAAACACATTCAAAAGACAAATTATATTTTCTAAAGGCATTCCAAATATTAAAAAACAGAATTACTTCAAAAAATTAATAATTCACATTACATATGATAGCATGACTAAAGACAAAGCCGAAAAATATTTAATTGACTATTTTTGTACAAAGACTAGTGTAATGTTTATAGACAGTGATGCAGATTTCGAGATCATTCAAAACGCACACAAAGAAATTATCAACACTAACCATACTAAAATTCTACGAAGTCTCATTCAATTAAAAAATATAAACTCATATGCTGAATTTAAAGAACTTATCTTGAAGAATCATGAAAAACTCTTACACCCCGGAATTCAAAAAACAAATAAACTCTTTTGCCAAACTTACTATTTCCCTAACAGCCAATTACTAACACAAAACATAATAAATGAATGTAACATTTGTAACTTAGCAAAAACCGAACACAGAAACACAAACATGCCGATGAAAATTACCCCCAGGCCCGAACATTGTCGCGATAAATTTGTAATAGACATTTATTCATCCGAAGGCAAACACTATCTTAGTTGCATAGACATTTATTCAAAATTCGCTACTCTTGAAAACATTAAAACAAAAGATTGGATAGAATGCAAGAACGCATTAATGCGTATATTTAATCAGTTAGGAAAGCCAATATTATTAAAAGCTGACCGAGATGGCGCATTTTCCAGCTTAGCACTCAAGAAATGGCTTGAAAATGAAGGAGTAGAAATACAACTAAATACTACAAAAACAGGAATAGCAGACATCGAACGACTACACAAAACAATAAACGAAAAAATTAGAATAATCAATACTTTAAATGACGAAGAAAATAAACTCAGTAAAATAGAAACCATTCTTTACATTTACAATCACAAAACAAAACATGACACAACTGGACAAACTCCTGCACACATATTCTTATATGGTGGACAACCAAAGTTAGACACTCAAGAAAAAAAGAAAAAGTTATAAATAAAATCAACAGTGACCGACAAGAATACGAAGTCGATACCAGATATCGAAAAGGACCATTACAAAAAGGAAAATTAGAAAATCCCTTTAAAGCCAATAAAAACGTTGAAAAAATAAATCCAGATCATTACCAAATTACTGACAGAAACAGAGTTACACGTTACTATAAAACACAGTTTAAAAAAATTAAAGAAAATTAACCAAATTCAAAACCCACAGGTTTCTACTTCATAAGCATACTTCAATCAAACCTTCTACTTGAATTTATATCCCAATTGATTTTCAATCCACTAACACAATCAAAATTATCCCATATCCCGATCACAACTCAACCTGATTACATTACATTTCTATTATGAAAAAGATACAAAGAAATAATAAAATATATTACTTGAAACATAAATTAAAAAACAAAATTGCAAAAAAAAAAAAAAAAAAAAAAAAAAAAATAATAATAATAATGTTAATCTTAAATTATAAGCAATAACTATTTTTAACCAGAAGTCGATCTTACACCATTGTATTTCCCAATAGAAATTATTAAAATCAAACTTATAAAGCATAATAATATTGTAAAATTTTATCACAAACTATTATCCTCACATATACAATCATTATAATCACAATAGTCATATTCATAGTTGTAATCTTATACTTTACTTATCTTGTGACCCCATAATATTAAGAAAAACATACAGTTATCGAGATGACACGATCAAATATAATTCTTCTGTGTCACCTTGACTCGCAGGCTCGCCTCTTGAGGAGAGGGAAGTAACATAATCATAATAATTATGTTCACAATACATAAAAACTGTTCCCATAGCAACGTGCTAGCTCAGCTGAATCAACGCGTCATGTTGCTAACGCGCCCGACCACCCGAATCCAGAATTAACTAGAAAGAACCGTTGCATCAACGCGTCATGTTGCTAACGCGCCCGACCACCCGAATTCAGAATTAACTAGAAAGAACCGTTGCATCAACGCGTCATGTTGCTAACGCGCCCGACCACCCGAATCCAGAATCGACTAGAAAGAATCGTTGCATCAACGCGTCATGTTGCTGCTGCGTAGTTTCAACAGCATATAAATAAGCCTGGGATAAAAATGTTCTTCAGTCTTAAGTTGTTTGTGAATAAAGCAAGTTGTCAAGTAAAATACAAATCGTGACTTCGTCTTTAAAAAATCACATCAACGTTACCATTAGCTTTTGGCGTGGTATTAGTTCGACTCAAATTTACTTATATTCAATTATATATATATATATATATATATATGTATGAAGAAAAATTAAATATATTTTTTTTGTAAGTGCTAAATTTAGAAAATTTAATTCATCTTTAATAATAATCATCACCAACATTCATCGACATACCGACGGAAAGCTTTCCAGCGCGGGAGTTCATGTAAGTTAATTCTTTAATTTTTACTGTGAAGTTTTTGAAAAAAAAAATCAAAAAAATAACAAAGAGGAAAATGTGTTATATATAAAATTTTTCCATTTTTTTTAAATTTGCAAGTTTAAAAAAAAAATAAATAAATAAATTTAATAATTTTTTTCCATAAAAAAAAAAAACAAAAGTTTCAAAAGAAAAACAAGTAAGAATGCTTTAGTCGAGACGGCTCGACTAGGAGATACCCTGAGCCCTGCAAAGTGCCGATACTTCAAATATTGTATGCTTAGTTTACATATACATATATTGCAAGCAACACATACACATACACAGACGAACGCTCAAGCACACGCTCTGCCAACTTCGCAGTTGACGTAACGACTGCGCTTGGGCTGCAAGAGGCTTATGTTGTGGAAATTAAATGTTTAAAAACTTTTTTTCTAGCAGGACTTTTTGATTCAAACTTTCAGGGCATGATTATGTTATTCATATGTGAATGTGCCGAAGCACAAGTCTCTAGTATTTGAAATGCGTTTTTTGCAAATTTAGGGCGAAGGGGGCGTGGCATCCAAAATCCAAAAATTACAAAATGTCTGTATTCACAACAGGAATCTACATAGTGAATTTCATGTCTCTAGCTCCTACGGTACGTAAAAGAGACGAAAAGTTATCGAAATTTATCGATAAAAAGAGAACGGGAAGAGTTATCGAATTTTTGAAAAAAAACTCGTATAGCGTATGGTATTCAGGAGTATACATGTCAAATTTCAGCTCTCTAGCGTCTGCGGTTTACGAGATCGCTGCGTTCACACAGACGGACGGACGGACGGACGGACGGACGGACAGACGGACAGGGCTATTTCAACTCAGCTCATCGAGCTGATCAAGAATATGTATACTTTGTATGGTCTGCGACGTCTCCTTCTGCCTGTTACATACATTTTCACAAAAACATTATACCCTGATTTCCCATTTTCAATGGGCTCAGGGTATAAAAATGAGGCGGCTATTGCTAAACTGCGACCATTACAAAATCACGCCTATGTATTTGCACCCGTATCACGAACGACTTAGAAATTATTTAGAAGATAGGCATAAGATTTTTAGTGAAATAAGTCCTCTATAAACTAGAAGTGCTTTGCGCTGTAAACATTATTATAGAAGGATAAGAAAATATAGGAAGTTATTAATTTCTTCAGTTATATGCAATAAAAATGATTCGCGTTGCTATGCCGAAGTTAGCTTTTTACAATTTACGAAATTAGGTTTATTAGACACAGGCGCAAGTGTTAGTTGTATTGGTTCTGATCTGGCGTTAGCGAACTTTTCAAGCTATCGTGATCGTGGGGACGCACGTCCAGTTAAGCAACGTTTTTATCCAGTCAGCAGTGGAAACACTTTTATACGGGGAAATTGACCGAATGCTAGAGCTCGATGTTATCGAACCATCGAACAGCGCTTGGAGTTCTCCTATGCGTCTGGTTGTGAACTCGTTGTGACTCTGTTTGGATACTCGGAAACCAAACGAAGCAATTAAAAAAGATGCATACCCTTTGCCGGGTATTGAAGGCATTTTTTCGCGGATGCCCCAAGCCAATACGCCTCGCAGAACAATTTCGGAAAGCAAATTTAACTCTGAATATTGCCAAAAGTCATTTCTGCGTAAAAACGTCAATTATTTGGGACATATCCTAGGTAGTGGCGGTATTCGTACAGATCCCAGCAAAATCGTGGGTTGGTATAGAAGGTTTATTAAAAACTATGCTGAACTCACGTGCCCTATAACCGACGCCTTAACTAAGAAGAAAAAGAGTGTTTGGTCAGAAGAAGCACAAGAAGAAATGGACAAGCTTAAAGCTATCCTCACCACGGCTCCGGTGTTGCAGACCCCGGATTTTGCGAACAAATTTTATCTGCATTGCGATGCCAGTGACTATGGCATAGGAGCTGTATTAGTCCAATTGTCATTAGATAATGATGAAATGGCGATTGCCTTTATGTCTAAAAAATTGAGTAGTGCGCAGCGAAATTATAGTGTAGCGCAGCGAAATTATGTTTGGCAGTTGTTTTAGCCATAGAAAAATTTCCCTGTTACTTAGAATTGCAGCCATTTGAAGTAGTAACTGACCATTCTAGCCTGTTATGGCTTATGCGTCAACAAAACGCTTCGGGTAAGCTTGCTAGATGGATTTTTCGCTTGCAGCCCTATAACTTCACAATTCCGCACAGAAAAGGTAAAGACCATATAGTTCCGGATGCCCTATCACGAATTTGTGAAGAGGAAGTGGCAGCGCTAGAAATTGGTCGGATTGTGGATTTGGACTCAGCTGCTTTCTTTGACCCTGAGTATCAAGAGCTCAAAAAGAAGTTTACTCTGCAACAGTCCAAATTCCCAGACATTAAGATTTCTAGCCAGTTTATTTACATCCGAACCGAGCACTCTAAAGGCAAGGAAGACCATGATGAGAATCAGTGGAAGTTATGGGTTCCTACTCGACTTAGGTCGGATGTACTTAGGCAAGCACATGATAGTGTGATTTCGTCACACTGTGGTATGCAGAAGACCATAGAAAAACTGCGAAGGAATTTGTTTTGGCCTGGATTGGCTAATGACGTACGTGCTTACATTCGTAGCTGTGACACCTGCAAGGAAACGAAAGCACCCAACCATATCCTTAGACCGCCAATGGGGTTACAGTCTCCCACATGCAGACCATTTCAAAGGCTTTATGTGGGTATTTTAGGACCGTATCCGAGAAGTAAAGGAGGTAATATCGGGTTGCTCATAGTACTAGACCATTTTAGTAAATTTCATTGGCTTTGTCCATTAAAGAAATTTACTTCTGCTTTAATTCAGGAATTTGTTCCTGAACTCTTAGTGAGCGATAATGCCGTACAACTTCGCTCCAATGAATTTAACGCATTTATAACAGAATTGGGCGTGAGGCACACATATACTGCTTTGTATTCTCCTCAGAGCAATGCGGCCGAGCGAGTAAATCGTTCGATTTTAGCTGCAATTAGGGCGTATATTAAATCAGATCACACTGAATGGGATAAGAACTTAACTGCTATCTCATGTGCGCTGAGATCGGCATTTCACCAGTCTTTAGGCTGTTCGCCTTACTAAGCTCTCTTCGGGTTAGATATGATAACCCATGGGGGCCGATTATCGTCTCCTAAAGTCGGTATCGTTGTTGGAAGAGCCACAGTGGACAGTTCACAGAACAGATAAGATCGCCTTGCTGCGAAATGATCTCCAAAAGAATATTCGCACTGCATATGAGCGCAATGCAGCCCAATATAATCTAAGATCCAAGCCAGTCTTTTAAGTTTTTTAAGGAAGGTCATGAGATTTTTAGAAGAAACTTTAGTCTAAGTAAATTTTCTCAGAATTTTAATACTAAGTTGGCAACACAATTTATAAAATGCCGCATTAAAAAGAAGCTTGGTAATAGCTTTTACTTATTAGAGAATTTACAAGGGCTAGAAGTAGGGACTTATCACGCGAAAGATATTCGGAGCTAATTCCCGCTAATCTTCTTTCTACTGAATCAGATTATCGTGTGTGTAATGGTCGGCTAGTTCGAACAGCAAAAATATTGTTACAGCGCAAAGCGAGGCTGACGAATTTGTCATCTACGCTGTAACGGGGAGACCAAACGAGATAAGAACAAGTAAGAATGCTCTAGTCGAGATGGCTCGACTAGGAGATACCCTGAGCCATGCGAAGTGCCGATACTTCAAATAATGTATGCTTAGTTTACATATACATATATTGCAAGCAATACATACACACACACAGACGCACGCTCAAGCACAAGCTCTGCCAATTGCGCAGTTGACGTAGCGACTGCGCTTGGGCTGCAAGAGGCTTATGTTGTTAAAATTAAATGTTTAATAACTTTTTTCTAGCAGGACTTTTTTATTTAAACTTTCAGGGCATGATTGTGTTATTCATATGTGGTATGTGCCGAAGCACAAGTCTCTAGTATTTGAAATGCGTTTTTTGCAAATTTTGGGCGAAGGGGGCGTGGCATCCAAAATCCAAAAATTACAAAATGTCTGTATTCACAACAGGTGAATTTCAGGTCTGAATTTAGAAAAAATTTAAATTTAGTTTTAACGAAAAATTATAAAATTTGCGTATATATAAATTTTCCTTTTTTTATACCCTGAGCCCATTGAAAATGGGATTTCAGGGTATAATGTTTTTGTGAAAATGTATGTAACAGGCAGAAGGAGACGTCGCAGACCACACAAAGTATATATATTCTTGATCAGCTCGATGAGCTGAGTTAATATAGCCCTGTCCGTCTGTGTGAACGCAGCGATCTCGTAAACCACAGAAGCTAGAGAGCTGAAATTTGACATGTATACTCCTGAATACCATACGCTATACGAGTTTTTTTTTCAAAAATTCGATAACTCTTCCCGTTCTCTTTTTATCGATAAATTTCGATAACTTTTCGTCTCTTTTACGTACCGTAAGAGCTAGAGACATGAAATTCACGGTGTAGATGCCTGTTGTGAATACAGACATTTTGTAATTTTTATATTTTGGATGCCACGCCTCCTTCGCCCTAAATTTGCAAAAAACGCATTTCAAATACTAGAGACTTGTGCTTCGGCACATACACACATATGAATAACATAATCATACCCTGAAAGTGTGCTTGAGCGTGCGTCTGTGTGTGTGTATGTGTTGCTTGCAATATATGTATATGTAAACTTAGCATAGAATATTTGAAGTATCGGCACTTCGCAGGGCTCAGGGTATCTCCTAGTCGAGCCGTCTCGACTAGAGCATTCTTACTTGTTTTTTTTTTAGGGACTCTATAATTAAAAATTTGTGGCACAGAGCCGTTCGCACGCAGCAACACCCACCCCACCCGGAAGAGCCAGGGTATATTAGGGTCCCAACCTCTGCTGTCGGACCGAGGTTCGCTCGCTAAAGACAGGCACAGACAAGTGTAGCTTAGCGCACTTGTCACCTACATTTTTTTTTTGGCGCCCAACGTGGGCAGGCCTAGTATAGCGAAGCGTTGTTATCACAACTTTCAGGGCATGATTATGTTATGCATATGTGTGTATATGCCGAAGCACAAGTATCTAGTATTTGAAATACATGTTTTGCATCCAAAATTTGTAAAAAATCCAAATATTTGAGCTGAATATCGATTTCGTTTTTAATCGATATCATTAAAACGGATCTAGTTATCCAATTACGAAGACAAACTTAGCCTGCGCGCGCTATACCTTGTATACCTACATAAAAATTTCAAGTCTCTGCTGTTATGGATGCTGAGATCGACGCGTTCGCACATACGGACAGACGGATAGACAGACAGATGGACTTTCTTATTCACAATTTCAGGGCATGATTATGTTATTCATATGTGTATATGTGCCGAAGCAAAAGTCTCTAATATTTGAAATGCGTGTTTTGCAAATTTTTGGCGAAGGGGGTATGGCATCCAAAATTGATAAAAATCCACATTGTATTGTACAAACCGAAAACTAAAAACAAAATTTGAACACTATAGCTGTAAAGATGAATTAGATTAAATTTTTTAGCTAAATATCGATTTCGTTTTTAATCTATAACATTAAAACGGAATGAGTTATCGAATTTTAAAGACCAACTTGACCTGCGCGTGCTATACAGGAACCTAAAAAATTTCAAGTCTCTCTCTAGCTCTTATGGATGCTGAGATCGACGTGTTTACACATACGGACAGACAGACAGATGGACTTTCTTATTCAAACTTTCAGGGCATGATTATGTTATGCATATGTGTGTATATGCCGAAGCACAAGTATCTAGTATTTGAATTACGTGTTTTGCAAATTTTTGGCGAAGGAGGCGTGGCATCCAAAATTTAACAAAAACCAAATTGTATTAAACACACAATGGATTCTGAGGTCGACGCGTTCACACATACGGACAGACAGACAGATGGACTTTCCTATTCAAAATTTCAGGGCATGATTATATTATTCATATGTGTATATGTGCCGAAGCAAAAGTCTCTAATATTTGAATTACGTGTTGTGCGCAATTTTGGCGAAGGAGGCGTGGCATCCAAAATTTAACAAAAACCGAAATTGAAAAAAACATAAAATACTAAAAACAAAATTTGAACACTAGCTATAAAGATTAATTAGATAGAATTTTTGAGCTGAATATCGATTTCGTTTTTAATCTATAACATTAAAACGGAATGAGCTATCGAATTTTGCAGACCAACTTGACCTGCGCGTGCTATACAGGGACCTAAAAATATTTCAAGTCTCTCTCCAGCTGTAATTGATGCTGACATCGACGTGTTCACACAAACGGACAGGCAGACAGATGGACTTTCCTATTCAAACTTTCAGGGCATGATTATGTTATGCATATGTGTGTATATGCCGAAGCACAAGTATCTAGTATTTGAAATACATGTTTTGCATCCAAAATTTGTAAAAAATCCAAATATTTGAGCTGAATATCGATTTCGTTTTTAATCGATATCATTAAAACGGATCTAGTTATCCAATTACGAAGACAAACTTAGCCTGCGCGCGCTATACCTTGTATACCTACATAAAAATTTCAAGTCTCTGCTGTTATGGATGCTGAGATCGACGCGTTCGCACATACGGACAGACGGATAGACAGACAGATGGACTTTCTTATTCACAATTTCAGGGCATGATTATGTTATTCATATGTGTATATGTGCCGAAGCAAAAGTCTCTAATATTTGAAATGCGTGTTTTGCAAATTTTTGGCGAAGGGGGTATGGCATCCAAAATTGATAAAAATCCACATTGTATTGTACAAACCGAAAACTAAAAACAAAATTTGAACACTATAGCTGTAAAGATTAATTAGATTAAATTTTTTAGCTAAATATCGATTTCGTTTTTAATCTATAACATTAAAACGGAATGAGTTATCGAATTTTAAAGACCAACTTGACCTGCGCGTGCTATACAGGAACCTAAAAAATTTCAAGTCTCTCTCTAGCTCTTATGGATGCTGAGATCGACGTGTTTACACATACGGACAGACAGACAGATGGACTTTCTTATTCAAACTTTCAGGGCATGATTATGTTATGCATATGTGTGTTTATGCCGAAGCAGAAGTATCTAGTATTTGAATTCCGTGTTTTGCAAATTTTTGGCGAAGGAGGTGTGGCATCCAAAATTTAACAAAAACCAAATTGTATTAAACACACAATGGATTCTGAGGTCGACGCGTTCACACATACGGACAGACAGACAGATGGACTTTCCTATTCAAAATTTCAGGGCATGATTATATTATTCATATGTGTATATGTGCCGAAGCAAAAGTCTCTAATATTTGAATTACGTGTTGTGCGCAATTTTGGCGAAGGAGGCGTGGCATCCAAAATTTAACAAAAACCGAAATTGAAAAAAACATAAAATACTAAAAACAAAATTTGAACACTAGCTATAAAGATTAATTAGATAGAATTTTTGAGCTGAATATCGATTTCGTTTTTAATCTATAACATTAAAACGGAATGAGCTATCGAATTTTGCAGACCAACTTGACCTGCGCGTGCTATACAGGGACCTAAAAATATTTCAAGTCTCTCTCCAGCTGTTATTGATGCTGACATCGACGTGTTCACACAAACGGACAGACAGACAGATGGACTTTCCTATTCAAACTTTCAGGGCATGATTATATTATTTCAAGTCTATAGCTCTTATGGATGCTGATATCGACGCGTTCGCTCATACGGTCAGACAGACAGATGGACTTTCCTATTCAAACTTTCAGGGCATGATTATATTATTTCAAGTCTATAGCTCTTATGGATGCTGATATCGACGCGTTTGCTCATACGGTCAGACAGACAGATGGACTTTCTTATTCAAATTTTTAGGGCATGATTATGTTATTCCTATGTGTATATATGCCGAAGCATATTCCTGCGCGTGCTTTACCCTGTATACCTACATAAAAAATTTCAAGTCTAACCCATATGGATGCTGAGATCGCCGCTTTCGCACATACGGACAAACGGACAGACAGACAGATGGACTTCCTTATTCACACTTTCAGGGCATGATTATGTTATGCATATGTGTGTATATACTGAAGCACAAATATCTAGTATTTGATATATATGTTTTGCAAATTTTGGACGAAATTTAACAAAAATCGAAATTGAAATAAACACACAATACTTAAAACAAAATTTGAACACTCTAGCTATAAAGATTAATTAGATTAAATTTTTTAGCTGAATATCGGTTTCGTTTTTAATCGATAACATCACAACGCAATGAGTTATCGAATTTTTAAGACCAATTCGACCTGCGCGTGCTATACAGATAACTACATAAAAAATGTCAAGTCTCTAGCTCTTATGGATGCTGAGATCGACGTGTTCACTCATACGGACAGACGGATAGACAGACAGATGGACTTTCTTATTCAAAATTTCAGGGCATGATTATGTTATTCATATGTTTATATGTGCCGAAGCAAAAATCTCCAGTATTTGAAATACGTGTTTTGCAAATTTTTGGCGAAGGGGGTATGGCATCCAAAATTGATCAAAAATCCAAATTGTATTTTACACACATTAAACTAAAAACAAAATTTGAACACTAGCTATAAAGATGAATTAGATAGAATATTTGAGCTGAATATCGATTTCGTTTTTATTCGATAACATTAAAACGGAATGAGTTATCGAATTTTGAAGACCAACTTGACCTGCCCGTGTTATACAGGGAACTACAAAAAAAAATTTCAAGCTCTTATGTATGCTGAGATCCATGCGTTCACACATACGGACAGACGTACAAACGGACAAAAAGACAGATGGATTTTCTTATTTAAACTTTGAGTGCATGATTATATTATTCGTATGTGTGTATCGGCCGAAGCACAATTCTCTAGTATTTGATATACGTGGTTTTTGGCGAAGGGGGTATATTTATATATTTATTTACTTATTTATTTATTATATAGTTGACAAAACGAGTGTCACTAATAAGTAATTAAAGTAAAAGCCTAAAAATAACAAAATTTTATCAATGATATCACCGCTGGGGTGTTTTATTTGCCATGCCGGCGAGCTATGACCCGAATCACAGCCAAATATGGTTAGTGATATCATTGAACTATGAAAGATAGGGAGTGAAGAAATTTAGTTTAAAAATTAATCTACAAACATAGCTTAACCATAAAAACAGGAAGAAGAAGAACATATATTTATATATTTTACAGAAATGAGAAAACACAACACAAGTAGGGAGAATTACCAATTCCTGTGCATTCTCACTCTTGGGCCCTGTATGTAAGCTGAAAGCAACGATTCTATTAAAGGAAGAGAGAGTTCTGAAGTAAATACATAAAAATATTTATTATAGGTACCACATAAGACATGAATCGCACTATGCAAGGAGTAATCAGATGTACATATAGGTAAATATAGAGGACGAAAGTGACGGGAAATACGAGAAGGAACTACAAAATTAATTTGCATTAAAGAGCAGTCGAATCAATATTACCACTAATCAAATTATGTAGTAAAGCAATACACAAGACTGTTCTTCGGTTTATTAGTGACGGAAGATCTATAAGAGAAGGTTACGATCCCAGTTAAGATTGCGTAACGCAAAGAGAAGAAACTGTTTCTGAACCGATTCAATACGGTCCTGATACAATTTATGCTGTGGCGACCATACAATTGAACAATATTCCAAAATTGGTCGAACCAGCGAAACAAAAGGAAGTTTGGTAACAAACGGGTCATTTAACTCTTTCGACCATCGTTTAATAAAGCCAAGAACACTTTTGGCTTCATTAATGATGGTTGAGACATGGGCATTAAAACTAAGTTTAGAGTCAAAGAGCACCCTTAGATCTTTAACTGTAGAAATACGTTGCAAGGCTCATTATTGATTGTATAATGAGCAGTATATGGACAAACGCGACTAAAGGTCATTGTCATACATTTAGAGCAATTGAACTGCTTTACACCAACATTGAAAGGAATCAAGATCATCTTGTAAGCATAGATGATCCAGTGAATTATTGTATGAGAGACAGAGTTTTACATCATCTGCATACATAAAATTTTTGAATGAGAAATACGAGACAAATATGACCTTCGAAATGGCGGTTCTCAACAAAACTCTTTGGGTTCTACCCTTTAAATAGGAGGCTATCCAAGACAGAAGTTTAGGCGAAAATCCCAAATGGTCAAGCTTTTGAAGTAAAATATCATGCTGAACTGAGTCAAATGCCTTACTTAAGTCAGTATATAAATTTTCTTCTATTGTGTGTTGTTGCTGGTATCTACAGCTGATGTCCAGCGCTTTTAGGATGATATATGTGTTCCGTAGGGTTATGATTATGAAGATTACGGTGGAGAGATTACTGGTCTCTCATATCACTGGCCTTGTTGGACAGTGATATAGAATTAATAATTCAAAGTTTTACAGCTTATTGCTGGAGCAAAGTTCATTGAACGAGCTTCTCGCTTCGTTGTACGAACAGAACTGACTTAAAGTAATTTGACAAACCAAACTAAAAGCTAAATGAATCAAATGTTACCAAGAAAACTCATACAAGCATCCGGTCGGCAAGCCAACTCATAATTGGTACGCTGCTCTTGCGACACATGTAAAGTATCCAGCCGCTGAGCGTTGCTACCCGAACGTTGAACTGAGCTACTGCAAAGTCAGCACTTGTGCATGCAGTTGTTTTGTCTAAACAACTGAGTCCGAGGGACACTCATTAACTACTCCCCCCTCCGAACCATGACCGTCCTCGTTCATTTTATAGCTGTTGACGATCTTTTGTATTTTTTTTTAAGCTCGTTTTCTCCTCAGACTCTGGCAGAGGAGGATGGAACCTCTGAAGATGAGGCCGAGACCAGCTCCAGTGATGAATCAAGTTTTAAATGATCCGGCCGATGCTACTTCCCCTTGAAGTTTGTTGATGATATGAAGGTTGTGGTTGTTCATTCTCTGTAGGAGTGGCATGCTCAGAATTTGTTCATGGCTAATGATGTTGAGCAATGGTGAAGCTGCTATGCCTGGGGTTCTGTTTAGCATCTCACGCCGATTTACGTACTTAGAACCATTTATGCAGGCTTCTCGTGCAAAGGTGACAAGGAAGGTGCCGTTGACTGTGATCTCGGGGCTGCCATCGGTGCTGATTCGCGCTGGGCTTTCATTTACCACCACTATGCCATAATCTACGACTGTGATAGGTTTCAAGTGGCTAGGCTGAGTGTAGCAACGGGTCGTGCTTCCTGCGTGTAATCCACGGGCGCAGGTGTCATGGGAGGCCAATTTGCAGATCGATGCGTAGGTGATGGTGTCATCTTGCAGTTGAAGCACAGTTTTTTCGTGGGATACGGGGAGGATGTTGACCTTTCTACATATGAACTTAATTCTGGGATACTCAATTAAAATATGGATAATGTTTTCAGACTGGAGGACCTTAATATTAGATGCTTCTATTAAACTTACTATGGGGACTTCTGTGGGATGTTCAATGAGCACAGACTTTAAATCGTCTTGGTCGAAAATTGTTCGATTTATAATGTTGGCTTTAGCAAGCGTGATTGTGAGCATTAACTTTTGAATTTCTGTTATTAACATTCTATTTCTGGCTAGTAATGCCTCATATAAGTGTGAAGTGTCAACTAATTCATTTTTCTTGGCTTTTATTATTTGATTAACAGTATCTGTTTAACAGTATCTGGTTTATTTGCTTTTGAGTTTCAGAGTTTATTGCTACCTGTCTATTGTTTGAGTCTATCAATTTTGATTCAGCAATTTTGATTCTTTCTAAATCCGTGGCATCAGGTGTGCCAGCCACAACCTTGAGTACTGTGCCTAAAAAATCTAAACTTTTGGCAATTCTATGATGAATTTTTAAAACGGACAAAAGACTTTTAATGTGCTTAGCGTCAACATCTAACAGTTTTCGCATGTGATATTGAGGAAATAACTCAGACAAATGTTCTGTTTCTTCTACTATCTTTGTGAATTCGGATAAGTTGCTTGAGTGCCTGACATAGTCTCGTTGTTCCCATACCAGTACACTTCCATCTATTATAGGAATGTAATCGGAATGTGAATAGTCGGTGAACCGAGCGGTTACTAATTACTATGTCAGTAAGAATGGAAGTGAACAAATAAGCCTGCAAGGAAAAAATGAAATTAAATCTATTGTATTTCTTAACTTATTATTTAACTTAAACTCGTATTATTTAAGGTTGTCATTGTGGACCACCATCCCTCTAATGAGCACAGACATTCCTAGGTCTGCTTGGATCACTTCCTCCGTGCACAGGGGTGATAGCTTGTTTCCCAGTATTTTGTTTAACTTCACAAAGACTTTTTCCCCTACATCAAACACTCTTTTTTGTCTGTTCGGATTTATTCTTTCTAACTGTACTTGTTAAACTTTTTCGATCTTGTTTGCGATGGTCTCCCTAAATTCATCAGTAGATGAGAGAATTATTTCAATTGGTTTCATGCCAGTTACTGAGTGCAGCGATCTAATGTATTCTCGTGTCGCTTGTAGAATTAGTTCGACTGTGTCGTCGATCTTTTTTCCAATTTAAAACACCTGGCAATTTCTACCAATGTACTATGAAACCGTTCTACTTGACCGTTGGAGGTACTGTGTAATGGGGGTGCATTTACAACATCGATTCCATTGTTGTTCTTTAACAGTGAAGTAATGGTTTCTGAACTAAATGCCGCTTCATTGTCACAGTAAATGATCTTAGTTTTTGGAAAAAAATTCACGGCTTGTATGATTGGTCCTTTTACATCTGCTATAGTACGAGAAACTATTGGTTGCACGATTGCAAATTTCGAGAACTTATCAACACACGTCAGAAACTGCTTTTTGTCGGTTGAAAAAATATCGATGTGCAACCTTTCGCCAGAGTGTGACGGAACTGGCGTCTCACCGAGGAACTGTTTCTTAGGATGCCTGACATATTTGGAGCGGGTACAGATTTTGCAATTTGCTACAACTTCTGTCAAAATTCTATTAATTTTTGGAAAATAATACTCTTCCAAAATTTGCTTGCAATTTTCTTGTGCTGCCCTATGCGCACGGTTATGTTCAGTTATTGCTATTTCCTTCTGCTCTGCTTTATCAGGAATGTCAACTACCAACTTTGCACTAACTCGTGCTGGATACTAGCCAGTGTTGGGAGATCACAATGTAATGCATTCACTACATTGCGATTAACTACCGCCTTTACTTGCCTAATGCATTCACTACATTGGGATTAACTACCGCCTTTACTTCGTTCAAGACATTGTTTTCTCCGTTAAAATGTATTATATGGCGTGTTTTTTCGCCAAACAGGATAAAATTAGTTTTTAGAGCAAATTGGGCTTCATCCAAAACTATTTGGTTTCTAAAAACGTTCACAGAGTTTTCCGAAGCTTCCATCGTGTAAGTTACCGATAACTCACTTCGTTGGTAGCATAGTGTGACTCGCTTTCTTTAAGTGTTCTAGAAATCATGGTGATGGGCCTGTTTTCTTGCGATAGAACAGCACCGATACCGTTTGCGGAAGCATCCGTCGTTAGATCGAATGGCTTCTTGAAATCTGGATACTTAAGAATTACATCTTCAGAAGCCAAAACATTTCTTAGCCTCTCGAATGCATCAATTTGTGAATCATTGAATTCAACGGGAGTCTTCTTTGACATATGTTTGCTTATGGACCCATTTTCTCCTTTAAGCTAATTTGTCAAAGGTCTTGCAATTGCAGCAAAGTCTTTTATGAAGCAACGGTAGTAGCTGGCTAATCCCAGGAATGACCTCAGCTCGTATAAGCTTTTTGGTTCTGGATAATCCTGTATGGCTCTTACCTTTTCTGGATCAGTTTTTGCGCCACCCATGGTTACTATAAACCCAAGGTATTCTACTCTTTGCTTAAAAAATTGAGTTTTTTCCCTGGAAACTCTCATGTTTGCATATAACAAGCTCTTTAGAACCCAGTCTAACATGATCATTTTCGTTTTCAGAAAAAATAATGACGTCATCTACGTAAACATAGCAAGTTTTACCAATTTGTTCACGCAAGACGTCGTCAATTGCTCTTTAAAATATGCTACCCGCATTTTTCAAACCGAATGGGAGTAGACAGAACTAGTATTTCCCACCGTTTACAGAAAAAGACGTGTTTTCACGGTCGTGTTCAGCCAAATATATTTGATGGTATCCAGATTTAATATCCAATGTTGTAAAGTATTTGGCTTTGCCCAAATTTGCCAATATCATGGGGATGTTGGGCATTGGGTACTTGTCGGCAATGGTTTTCTCATTTAGTTTCCTAAAATCGATTACTATGCGCTTATTTTTGTTACCCTGCTCATCGCAACCTTTTTTATCAACAATCCAAGTTGGGTTGTTGTAGGGCGACTTCAATGGCCTAATGATGTTGTTCTCTAGTAAGCGAAATCAGCGACTCCCATTGGATGTGGGTATAGCTTTGAGTGTATTGGCTTGTCGTCTTCTGTGCGGATTGTAGCAACTACAGACGTATTGAATGGCAATGCCTCGTTTGAGGTCGAAAATGCCTTTGATCTATTCAAGATCATGCTTCTTAATTCTTTTTTCACTGCCTCTGGCACGATAATATCATTTACGTTAGTAAAATTAACATTATCACAATAATGATGCTGTAACTTTTCGGACACAGAACCATAATTGATTGTACCATTATCAATATTCAAGGTCGCTCCCACCTGCGTTAGAAGATCGAAACCAATTATACCATCAAATGGAGCTAGAGAATCCAATAAAAAGAATGAAGCTGTTTTACCAAAAATGTTTATTATACACTTCTGGTGGATTTTGTTAGAACCATGGATGGAGCTAACTGTAAAAGGGGAGCTGACCGGACTTACATTTCTTAGCTCCTTTACGGGCTTAATGTAGTTTTTGGCAGCTCCTGTGCCAATCAGAATTTTTAGTTTCCTCCCAGCCAGCTGTCGTTCAATGAACGGTAGCCGGGAGCGTTCCCTGAAAAATTGATCGAATCGTTGCCACTTATGGAGTCATCATCTTCATCAACCTCAACAACTGTAGCTGTGGCAGTGTCATTGTATTCTGTCTCTTGGCTAGTGGTGGCATGTTGTATATAGTATTTTTCAATCTCTGGCGCGTTTGGCCAGTCATGCGTTCGGAACCTTGCCTTTTTCGGCCCTGCTCTCCTTCATTTTATACGTTGGCACATTGGCCATTTCCTAAAGAATTGGTTTGTTTGATTTTTGACATATTAGATCCTATGTCCATAGGCTCTGATTTTTGGTCTTGTTCCCTTTTAAAAGCCTGATTAACACTATTATGCTGTTTATTTTGTTTTTTGAAAATGGGATTTTTGTCTTGGGTATTTTCGACCCCGTAATTCTTTCCCTGTTTTTCATGATGTTTCCTACTATATTCAACTGCCTGGGTTCTATCTTCCATAGCTTTTGCGTATGTAGCTGCAAACATGCTACGCTCTATGCTGGCTTCTGCCTCCCTAGCTACAGCCAGGGCAGACGCTAAGTCTTTGTGTTGGGTCGGAAACACAACCGACTTCAACGACTTCTTAAGTCCTGAAATAAATGCATGCAATGCATCATCCCTGACCTCTTTGTTAAGCAGTGTGGCTGTGTCAGGTTCATGAGTCATGATAATTTTGTTAACAACGAGTGTCAGCTTTTGTTCATCCTCATCATAATATTGCATGAGGCAGGAATTTCCTTGACTTACCATCTCTAGTCCTTGACGTAAGAGCCGTAGCGATGTCTTATCAGCATATGTGCAATCTAACCTAGCTATTATAGCGTCAAAATTGAGTACCGTGTTATGTTATGCGATACCAACAGTGCACTCGCTGGACCCCTGATTTTGTTTCTAATAATTGTAACAGCTTGATATTGCGCGCTGCTACCTACAAATGACTTAAAAATTTTGTACGCATCTGTGGCAGATTGCCTCCAGGCTACGTAATCATCTTGTGAACCACTGAATTCGTGTACTGATTTTATAATGTCAAGCTTTATTTCACATGGGATATTTGGGTCTACGGATATTCTTTGGTAAGCTTCGACCTGCGGCACTTCTATGCGCAAACTGTTCACTTGTCCTCTCAACTGGTTAAGTTGACTTTCAAATCTTTCCTTTAGCCTTGCTTCCTGTTGAGCCAGGGCCTGGCTAACAGCGCCCGCTACTGGAGCTTGTAAATGACTAACGTCCATGTCTGTCGGGTTTTCTTGCGTTGAGCGAAAATCTTCTGATTCAAAATCCCACCCGTCGTCACTATCGTACTCTTGCTTAGTTTCCCTGTATGAGTACAAGTTGCTCATTAGCTTTTAAAACAGAATGTATACTTAACACTCCACATGAACGATTTGTATTCACGCCGATTATGCGCAATTGGCTTGAGGCATTAATTGTATTTAATTCGTGCAACTGTAGGAATTTTTGTCTCGTTGCAGTGAAAATTGGTTTGAAAAATTACTTAACACATTTATTTGAACAGCACTTATTGAACATTCCACTTACATGTTTATGCCCACAACTTCAGATATTCAAACGTTCCCTGTGAGTTCTTATATATAACGTTGGGCGCCATTTATCTTCTTTGAGTGTTGCTGCTGGTATCTATGGCTAATGTCCAGCGCTGTTAAGATGATGTATGATTTCCGTAGGGTTATGATTATGAAGATTACGGTGGAGAGATTACTGGTCTCTCTTATCACTGGCCTTGTTGGACAGTGATATAGAATTAATAATTCAAAGTTTTGCAGCTTATTGCTGGAGCAAAGTTCATTGAACGAGCTTCTCGCTTTGTTGTACGAACAGAACTGACTTAAAGTAAATTGACAAACCAAACTAAAAGCTAAATGAATCAAATGTTACCAAGAAAACTTATACAAGCATCCGGTCGGCAAGCCAACTCATCATAATTGATACGCTGCTCTTGCGACCCATGCAAAGTATCCAGCCGCTGAGCGTTGCTACCCGAACGTTGGACTGAGCTTCTGCAAAGTCAGCACTTGTGCGTGCAGTTGTTCTGTCTAAACAACTGAGTCCGAGGGACACTCGTTAACTTATATAACATCAGTCTGCATTTTATTTAAAAAGCTTTCGTTGATTAGAGATGAAAATTCTAATAGGTTAGTTGAGGTTGATCGATTCTGAACAAAGCCATGTTGAGATGATGAAATAATCGATTTGCAAAAATGTTTCAAGTTCGAAGTTATTATTTTTATAACCATTGAAAATGGGAAATCAGGGTATAATGTTTTTGTGAAAATGTATGTAACAGGCAGAAGGAGACGTCGCAGACCATACAAAGTATATATATTCTTGATCAGCTCGATGAGCTGAGTTGATATAGCCCTGTCCGTCTGTCCGTCCGTCCGTCCGTCCGTCCGTCTGTGTGAACGCAGCGATCTCGTAAACCACAGAAGCTAGAGAGCTGAAATTTGACATATGTATATGTAAACGAAGCATAGAATATTTAAAGTATCGGCACTTCGCAGGGCTCAGGGTATCTCCTAGTCGAGCCGTCTTGACTACAGCATTCTTACTTGTTTTAAATAACTTTAAATAACAGACTGCCTCGCAATATATTTTGAAATATCAGACCATCCTCCTTTTTTATACAGAGGAATAATAAAGGATTCTTTCCAAATTTATGGGAATACTGAGGTATTAAGGGACAAATTAAACAGTTTTAATAAAGGTGACTGCAAAGAAACACTGCATTCTTTAATCACACAACTTGGAATACAATCTGCTCTAGGAGAGAACGATGATTTCAACGTCCGAATATCGGATAAGAGAGCGAGGGAGACGAAATGTTTGAAGCAATAATGGAATTAATTATAGTATTCAAAGTTGAATGTGATTTGGTATCGGGTATGGCACAAGAGTAAGTGGATCGGAAGAAATCTGCAAATAGATCAGAGGCATCTTGATCATTACAGGTCTTGTCTAAACCGAAGAAAACTGAAGAGGGCAATCCAGAAGATTTACGCTTCGAATTTACAAATGAATAAAACATTTTTTGGGTCACGAGCAAACTGCCTTCTACAGCGTAAGAGGTAATTCTCATAGCAACGAGAATTAAAAATATTGAAATTTGAAATTGAAATTTAAACTTTTTAAAATATTTAGATTTAATATTTTTTAAATTCGAAAGAGTCGGAGTAAACCAGGGTGGTTTATTAGAAAGGGATTTAGAAATACATATAGGAACACAACTGTCTAGGATAGAATTTAAAGTACTATAAAATATAGAAACTGCTAAATCGACCTCAGTTGCCTCATACAAAGGAGACCAGTCTGTTGCATTAATGAGATCATTAAGCAAAAAATTACATTTATTAAAACAACGAGTTTACATATACATATATTGCAAGCAACACATACACACACACAGACGCACGCTCAAGCACACGTTCTGCCAACTGCGCAGTTGACGTAGCGACTGCGTTTGGGCTGCACGAGGCTTATGTTGTGGAAATTAAATGTTTAATAACTTTTTTTCTAGCAGGACTTTTTGATTCAAACTTTCAGGGCATGATTATGTTATTCATATGTGTGTTTGTGCCGAAGCACAAGTCTCTAGTATTTGAAATGCGTTTTTTTGCAAATTTAGGGCGAAGGGGGCGTGGCATCCAAAATCCAAAAATTACAAAATGTCTGTATTTATAGCAGGAATACATAGTGAATTTCATGTCTCTAGCTCTTACGGTACGTAAAAGAGACGAAAAGTTATCGAAATTTATCGATAAAAAGAGAACGGGAAGAGTTATCGAATTTTTGAAGAAAACTCGTATAGCGTATGGTATTCAGGAGTATACATGTCAAAATTCAGCTCTCTAGCTTCTGGGTTTACGAGATCGCTGCGTTCACACAGACGGACGGACGGACGGACGGACGGACGGACAGACGGACAGGGCTATATCAACTCAGGTCATCGAGCTGATCAAGAATATATATACTTTTTTTTTCACAAAAACATTATACCCTGATTTCCCATTTTCAATGGGCTCTGGGTATAACAAGATCAAGAAATCTATTCAAATGATTTGAGATCGAGTTCATCTGAAACATGGAAAGGTTAAACAATTCATCTAAAAGATAATGATCCATTGTTGGAATAAGATGATTTGAATTGAGAGATGAGGCCCAAGAAGTGTTTGGTATATTAAAATCACCCAATACAAGAAACAGGTCGTTATCTTGAACATACCCATACATTTCTTTAATACAAGATATATGCTGACTATAAACTTGTAAATCAGAAGAGGGAGGTATATATGAACAAGTAACGTACAGGGAACAAGACTGGAGAGTTATTTTAACTCCAATAATCTCAACATTGTGAAGTGATGAGAAGGTAAAAGATTCTGAGAGAAAGTGGGATTTAACAGCTATTAAAACTCCACCCCCTCTACGTGACAAACGATCAAGTCTATAAATAGTGAAATTATCAGAAAGAACCTCACTGTTATAAACATTTGGAGTTAACCATGTCTCAGTGAGGGCAATAAGTTCAGATTTTACACTAAAGCTATACAGAAAAAGACTTCTTAATTTGGAATTAAGGCCACGAACATTTTGATATATTAAGGATAGCTGCGGAGAAGATGGAGAAATTAGTTTTTTGATACAGCCTCAGATGAAGGTTGTACCGAATCAGAAATCAAAGAGACCGAGGAAATTCTGTTCCGAATCTTCTGTTTGAATTCATGCACTACTACATGGGGTGGCCAAAATTTGGAGTCACATATAGTTGAGAAGAATTCTATAGGTAAATTTATTTTAAATGAAGCAATTTCACGAGGAGAAGTAAAATTGAACTTCGAAATAAAAACCTTAGCTTTAGTTTTGCTTTCAATAAAAGCAGGCACAGCCTCACATGTAGTATCTGATGAAAGCCTAGATAAGAAAACTTGCTTTCGAGGAGACACAACAGATAAATAGGGTATAGTATGGTCAAGAGCAGATGTCTGAATGCTGTTCTTAGTTTGAACTACACTCGGAGTAACTTTAACTTTTTTATTAGGGACTTTTTGAGTGTCTATTATGACACTGGCAGCAGATGTTTCACCTGAGTCATCGGATATCGGAATTGATATTTCCTGACACGGTGAAGAAGGGGCAGACGAATTAGGTGATGGTAAATGAAATTAGGGAGGGACTAACAGTGATGGAGTCATCACCTGATTAAGCGGAGATTCGAAACTATATTGATTTAATATTTCTTCGCCACCTTTCAGTTCACTCTTTAGCTGTTTGGAAATAGTAATCAGTTTCGAATACTGTACCCGCACTATATTATACATCTTGGAAAAATTTAATTGGTTTTCCAAGCAATCGGGGCAAGACCAGCGTAATCCACCACATCCACTTTTGGGTGCAGCCATGACTCTATCGCAATCACGCCCAGAGATGCCAGCACTTTTTATATGCATTAGATTCTCGCACAACCAGCAACCAACAAATTGCATTTGTGCAGAATCAGCGGCTTGCCTAAATGAGCAAGATTTCTTGCAGCAAGTCATATTGGCAACTGGGAAGTTGAGCAAAACAAAATTAACGGATAAAAAATAAGAAAAATACAGACAAAGCGAGGATTAACTGTGTTGAGCGAGCGAATCACAAACAACAACAAAGAGCTAAGACAGAGACCAACACAAACAGCTTATACAGTAAATAGAGCGGGAGAGATACAACGATAAAAACGAACAAAAATTTCGTATCACAAAAACAAACACTAAGCTAAAACGGCTCGACTAGGAGATACCCTGAGCCCTGCGAAGTGCCGATACCTCAAATATTCTACGCTTAGTTTACATACACATATATTGCAAGCAACACATACACACACACAGACGCACGCTCAAGCACACTCTCTGCTAACTGCGCAGTTGACGTAGCGACTGCGCTTTGGCTGCAAGAGGCTTATGTTGTGGAAATTAAATGATTAATAACTTGTTTTCTAGCAGGACTTTTTTATTCAAACTTTCAGGGCATGATTATGTTATTCATATGTATGTATGTGCCGAAGCACAAGTCTCTAGTATTTGAAATGCGTTTTTTGAAAATTTAGGGCGAAGGGGGCGTGGCATCCAAAATCCAAAAATTAAAAATGTCTGTATTCACAACAGGCATATACACAGTGAATTTCATGACTCTAGCTCTTACGGTACGTAAAAGAGACGAAAAGATATCGAAATTTATCGATAACAAGTAAGAATACTCTAGTCGAGACGGCTCGACTAGGAGATACCCTGAGCCCTGCGAAGTGCCGATACTTCAAATATTCTATGCTTAGTTTACATATGCATATAGTCCACGCAACACATACACACACACAGACGCGTGCTCAAGCACACGCTCTGCCAACTGCGCAGTTGACGTAGCTACTGGGCGTGGGCTGCAAGAGGCTTATGTTGTGGAAATTAAATGTTTAATAACTCTTTTTGTAGAAGCACTTTTTTATTCAAACTTTCAGGGCATGATTACGTTATTCATATGTGTGTATGTGCCGAAGCACAAGTCTCTAGTATATGAAATGCGTTTTTTGCAAATTTATGACGAAGGGAGCGCCACGCCCCAAAAAAAAATCCAAAATCCACAAATTACAAATGTCTGTATTCACAACAGGCATCTACACAGTGAATTTCGTGTCTCTAGCTCTTACGGTATGTAAAAGAGACGAAAAGTTATCGAAATTTATCGATAAAAATGGAACGGGAAGAGTTATCGAACTTTTGAAAAAAACTCGTATAGCGTATGGTATTAAGGAGTATACATGTCAAATTTCAGCTCTCTAGCTTCTGTGGTTTACGAGATCGCTGCGTTCACATAGACGGACGGACGGACGGACGGACGGACAGACGGACAGGGCTATATCAACTCAGCTCACCGAGCTGATCAAGAATATATATCCTTTGTGTGGTCTGCGACGTCTCCTTCTGCCTGTTACATACATTTTCACAAAAACATTATACCCTGATTTCCCATTTTCAATAGGCTCAGTGTATAACAAGTAAGAATGCTCTATTCGAGACGGCTCGACTAGGAGATACCCTGAGCCCTGCGAAGTGCCGATACCTCAAATATTCTACGCTTAGTTTACATACACATATATTGCAAGCAACACATACACACACACAGACGCACGCTCAAGCACACGCTCTGCTAACTGCGTAGTTGACGTTGCGACTGCGCTTTGGCTGTAAGAGGCTTATTTTGTGGAAATTAAATGATTAATAACTTGTTTTCTAGCAGGACTTTTTAATTCAAACTTTCAGGGCATGATTATGTTATTCATATGTATGTATGTGCCGAAGCACAAGTCTCTAGTATTTGAAATGCGTTTTTTGAAAATTTAGGGCGAAGGGGGCGTGGCATCCAAAATCCAAAAATTAAAAATGTCTGTATTCACAACAGGCATCTACACAGTGAATTTCGTGTCTCTAGCTCTTACGGTATGTAAAAGAGACGAAAAGTTATCGAAATTTATCGATAAAAATGGAACGGGAAGCGTTATCGAACTTTTGAAAAAAACTCGTATAGCGTATGGTATTCAGGAGTACACATGTCAAAATTCAGCTCTCTAGCTTCTGTGGTTTACGAGATCGCTGCGTTCACACAGACGGACGTACGGACGGACGGACGGATGGACGGACGGACTGTCGGACGGATAGACGGACAAGGCTATATCAACTTAGCTCATCAAGCTGATCAAGAATATATACTTTGTATGGTCTGCAACGTCTCCTTCTGCCTGTTACATAAATTTTCACAAAAACGTACCCTGAATTCCCATTTTCAATGGGCTCAGGGTATAACAAGTAAGAATGCTCTATTCGAGACGGCTCGACTAGGAGATACCCTGAGCCCTGCGAAGTGCCGATACCTCAAATATTCTACGCTTAGTTTACATACACATATATTGCAAGCAACACATACACACACACAGACGCACGCTTAAGCACACGCTCTGCTAACTGCGCAGTTGACGTAGCGACTGCGCTTTGGCTGCAAGAGGCTTATGTTGTGGAAATTCAATGATTAATAACTTGTTTTCTAGCAGGACTTTTTTATTCAAACTTTCAGGGAATGATTATGTTATTCATATGTATGTATGTGCCGAAGCACAAGTCTCTAGTATATGAAATGCGTTTTTTGCAAATTTATGACGAAGGGGGCGCCACGCCCCCAAAAAATCCAAAATCCACAAATTACATATGTCTGTATTCACAACAGGCATCTACACAGTGAATTTCATGACTCTAGCTCTTACGGTACGTAAAAGAGACGAAAAGTTATCGAAATTTATCGATAAAAATGGAACGGGAAGAGTTATCGAACTTTTGAAAAAAACTCGTATAGCGTATGGTATTAAGGAGTATACATGTCAAATTTCAGCTCTCTAGCTTCTGTGGTTTACGAGATCGCTGCGTTCACATAGACGGACGGACGGACGGACGGACGGACAGACGGACAGGGCTATATCAACTCAGCTCACCGAGCTGATCAAGAATATATATACTTTGTGTGGTCTGCGACGTCTCCTTCTGCCTGTTACATACATTTTCACAAAAACATTATACCCTGATTTCCCATTTTCAATAGGCTCAGTGTATAACAAGTAAGAATGCTCTATTCGAGACGGCTCGACTAGGAGATACCCTGAGCCCTGCGAAGTGCCGATACCTCAAATATTCTACGCTTAGTTTACATACACATATATTGCAAGCAACACATACACACACACAGACGCACGCTCAAGCACACGCTCTGCTAACTGCGTAGTTGACGTTGCGACTGCGCTTTGGCTGTAAGAGGCTTATTTTGTGGAAATTAAATGATTAATAACTTGTTTTCTAGCAGGACTTTTTAATTCAAACTTTCAGGGCATGATTATGTTATTCATATGTATGTATGTGCCGAAGCACAAGTCTCTAGTATTTGAAATGCGTTTTTTGAAAATTTAGGGCGAAGGGGGCGTGGCATCCAAAATCCAAAAATTAAAAATGTCTGTATTCACAACAGGCATCTACACAGTGAATTTCGTGTCTCTAGCTCTTACGGTATGTAAAAGAGACGAAAAGTTATCGAAATTTATCGATAAAAATGGAACGGGAAGAGTTATCGAACTTTTGAAAAAAACTCGTATAGCGTATGGTATTCAGGAGTATACATGTCAAAATTCAGCTCTCTAGCTTCTGTGGTTTACGAGATCGCTGCGTTCACACAGACGGACGTACGGACGGACGGACGGACGGACGGACGGACGGACGGACTGTCGGACGGATAGACGGACAAGGCTATATCAACTTAGCTCATCAAGCTGATCAAGAATATATACTTTGTATGGTCTGCAACGTCTCCTTCTGCCTGTTACATAAATTTTCACAAAAACGTACCCTGAATTCCCATTTTCAATGGGCTCAGGGTATAACAAGTAAGAATGCTCTATTCGAGACGGCTCGACTAGGAGATACCCTGAGCCCTGCGAAGTGCCGATACCTCAAATATTCTACGCTTAGTTTACATACACATATATTGCAAGCAACACATACACACACACAGACGCACGCTTAAGCACACGCTCTGCTAACTGCGCAGTTGACGTAGCGACTGCGCTTTGGCTGCAAGAGGCTTATGTTGTGGAAATTCAATGATTAATAACTTGTTTTCTAGCAGGACTTTTTTATTCAAACTTTCAGGGCATGATTATGTTATTCATATGTATGTATGTGCCGAAGCACAAGTCTCTAGTATATGAAATGCGTTTTTTGCAAATTTATGACGAAGGGGGCGCCACGCCCCCAAAAAATCCAAAATCCACAAATTACATATGTCTGTATTCACAACAGGCATCTACACAGTGAATTTCATGACTCTAGCTCTTACGGTACGTAAAAGAGACGAAAAGATATCGAAATTTATCGATAACAAGTAAGAATGCTCTAGTCGAGACGGCTCGACTAGGAGATACCCTGAGCCCTGCGAAGTGCCGATACTTCAAATATTCTATGCTTAGTTTACATTTGCATATATTGCACGCAACACATACACACACACAGACGCGTGCTCAAGCACACGCTCTGCCAACTGCGCAGTTGACGTAGCTACTGGGCGTGGGCTGCAAGAGGCTTATGTTGTGGAAATTAAATGTTTAATAACTTTTTTTGTAGAAGCACTTTTTTATTCAAACTTTCAGGGCATGATTACGTTATTCATATGTGTGTATGTGCCGAAGCACAAGTCTCTAGTATATGAAATGCGTTTTTTGCAAATTTATGACGAAGGGGCGCCACGCCCCCAAAAAAATCCAAAATCCACAAATTACATATGTCTGTATTCACAACAGGCATCTACACAGTGAATTTCGTGTCTCTAGCTCTTACGGTATGTAAAAGAGACGAAAAGTTATCGAAATTTATCGATAAAAATGAAACGGGAAGAGTTATCGAACTTTTGAAAAAAACTCGTATAGCGTATGGTATTCAGGAGTATACATGTCAAATTTCAGCTCTCTAGCTTCTGTGGTTTATATTGCCGTTATATTGCCACATCTGCAAGGAGAGTCGTCACACGCTGATACATTCCAGTATCGAGTCCACCACCATGCGTTTAAACTCGCACGAGCGACCATCCACGAGCAATCAACCATCGAACGCTCAAAGTTATTTCGCCTCCACTCCAGGGCGAGGCCTTCTCGGTACAGCCATCGTGACACTGAATCATCGCGGTGAAGAGTAGTTTCACCAAGGTCTCGCCAAGTCTTCACGGTTCAAACGGGAGTGCTCGCACCAAGCCAGAACCTTGATGTGCTGCTCACCAATTTCTGGGAAGTGGAAGACCTTCCGGCAAAGCCGAAAAACGAGGCAGATGTCATCTGCGAACAGGTGTTCCAGGAAACCATCTGGAGGAGGAAGGACGTTCGATATGTAGTCTCGTTTTCGTATAAAAATCCAAACGGTGTAGATCTCGGTCACTCCAGACTCATCACTCTGGCTCAATTTCGGAGGAATGAAGCACGTCTCCAAAAACACCCTCCTTTGAAGGGTCAGTATGACGCTGTGTTGCAGGAATACATCGATTTGGGTCACATATATCGAGTGACCCCACCCGCGGACGGCAATTATTTTTATCTTCTTCACCACGCTGTCCTCAAACCTGACAGCACTACCACCAAAGTCCGCGTCGTCTTTAACGCTTCAATGCTGACATTACGTAGATGTATCGGCAGATCCTTGTCGACCCCAAGCACACTCCATTCCAACGGATCCTCTACCGAGATCGCGGCGGGAATCTTTAGGACTACGAGCTTCAAACGGTCACTTTCGGTGTGAACTGCGCCCCCTTTCTCGCAATAAGAGTCCTGCTACAGCTGGCGCACGACGTGCAACACTTGTTTCCTAGAGGAAGTGAGATCCTGCGGCACTACATGTGTGTAGTGTAGACCAAACATTTGGTCCTTCGAGCCGGATACTCTTCCGCTCCTCCAGCTAGCATCGGTGGAACAATCTGATAAGTACAGCAATTGTTATTCTTTTAGCTATGCATATATATGTACATACACTCAAAGGTGCAAGGGTTCCCGCTCTTCCATAGCGGCCTGTGCACTTTTAACACAGTGTAGACATACCTGACCTGCCTCTATTCAAGCAATTAAGGCATTTAAGCCCAGTGTCAGTGCAAACTTATTTGTGCTAGAAATTACACAGTGCAAGTGCAAATCCACCACAGCTGATTTACGATTAGGCCTGGCGCGCTACCCCAGTCGTGAGTGAGTCACGGATTATCGGTCACGCTTAATTGTTAAGTAAATAAATAAATACTTTTATTGTTATTTATATATTTAAATATTTATATTTAGGCGCTTAGGCTGCAAGACGACTACGCTATGGTAAATTAAATGTTTAATAACTTTTTTTGTAGATGGACTTTTTTAATTAAACTTTCAGGGCATGATTATGTTATTCATATGTGTGTATGTGCCGAAGCACAAGTCTCTAGTATTTGAAATGCGTTTTTTGCAAATTTAGGACGAAGGGGGCGTGGCATCCAAAATCCAAAAATTACAAAATGTCTGTATTCACAACAGGCATCTACACCGTGAATTTCAGGTCTCTAGCTCTTACGGTACGTAAAAGAGACGAAAATGTATCGAAATTTATCGATAAAAAGAGAACGTGAAGAGTTATCGAATTTTTGAAAAAAAAACTCGTATAGCGTATGGTATTCAGGAGTATACATGTCAAATTTCATCTCTCTAGCTTCTGTGGTTTACGAGATCGCTGCGTTCACATAGACGGACGGACGGACGGAAGGACGGACGGACGGACGGACGGACGGACAGACAGACAGGGCTATTTCAACTCAGCTCATCGAGCTGATCAAGAATATATAGAGCTCCTTATTCTGAATATTATCCTCAATATCAGCAAGAACAAAGTTACCCACAAAGCTCAAATGACACATATATATAAACAGCCACAGCCGAACATGAAACAGAACAATTGAATGAAATAGAAATCGAGAAAGCCGAAAATTTTCAGCTGCCAGCCTCGGAAACCAATAATACATAACTATCACTTATAAGGGCAAAAATTTAAAATGTTTAATAGACACAGGATCTACTGTTAATATGATGACATCTAATGTTTTTAATTTACCAATTCATGATACCGATTGTCTTATTCACACCAGTAATGGACCTTTATCAATCACACAAAAAGTGAACGTCCTTTCCAACAACTTATTCAAGAGTAATAATGAATTCTTTCTACATCAATTTTCACCAGATTACGATCTATTAATTGGTAGGAAACTGCTTTCAGAAGCTCAAGGCGTTATAGATTTTAAATCACAAACTGTAATTTTATACAATAGAAAGTATAAATTAATCAACTATATTCCGATCACAAACCAAAATCATTTCTTAGCCAATCCTGAAACTAATCAACATCTTAACAATCCAATCAGAGATAATTCCAAAAATAAAGAATATACTAACTCAAGCCCTTACCGACGACAACATTTAAATGAAGAAGAAAAATTTAACTTAACAAGCTTGTTGAAACAATATCAACACATTCAATTCAAGAAAAACATGTTATTAACACCACCCACAATTCTCCTTTGCATACAAAACCATACAGCTATCCACAAGCATACGAACAAGAAGTTGAACAGCAAATTCAGGGCATGTTAGATCAAGGTATTATTCGCCCCAGTAATTCTCCTTATTGTAGTCCTATATGGATCGTACCCAAAAAACCAGATGCTTCAGGTAAACAAAAATTTAGAATTGTAATTGACAACACAAAACTAAACGATGTAACTATAAATGACAGACACCCAATACCAAATATGGACGAAATTTTAGGAAAACTAGGTAGATGCAACTATTTTACAACAATCGACCTTGCAAAAGGATTCCATCAACTTGAAATGCACCCAGATTCCATTAGTAAAACAGCTTTTTCTACTAAACATGGCCATTATGAATATCTTCGTATGCCATTTGGATTAAAGAATGCGCCTGCAACCTTTCAACGTTGCATGAATAATTTTTTGCGACCATTATTAAATAAACACTGTTTAGTATATCTCGACGATATAATTGTATATTCAACATCTTTAAAAGAACACCTACACTCACTGCAATTAGTTTTCGAAAAGCTTTTTGAAGCAAATCTAAAATTACAACTTGATAAATGTGAGTTTCTAAAACAAGAAACAACCTTCCTAGGACACGTCATAACTAAGGATGGAATAAAACCCAATCCTGATAAAATCAAGGCAATTCTAAAATATCCTATTCCCACAAAAACTAAAGAAATAAAAGGTTTTCTTGGACTAACTGGATATTATAGAAAGTTTATTCCAAACTTTGCAAACATAGCCAAACCAATGACATCAGTACTTCGAAAAGATTCAAAAATAAATATTAAAAATCCAGAATACATTAGAGCTTTTGAAAAACTAAAACAACTTATTTCCAATGATCCATTTTTAAAAATTCCCGATTTCAAAAATAAATTCACTTTAACAACTGACGCAAGTAATGTAGCCCTTGGAGCTGTACTTTCTCAAGACGGACATCCTATCAGTTTTATTAGTAGAACCCTTAATGACCACGAAACTAACTACATTGCCATAGAAAGGAACTCTTAGCTATTGTATGGGCAAGAAAAACTTTTCGACACTATCGAAATCAATAGTGATCATCAACCATTATGTTGGTTGTATAAAATGAAAGAACCAAATTCAAAATTAACCCGATGAGAGTAAAATTATCAGAATACGATTTTGATATAAAATACATAAAAGGAAAAGAAACCCACATAGCTGACGCTCTATCACGAGTAAAATTAAAAGAGACTTATTTCGGAGAAGAAACACAATATAGCACTGACGAAGACAATAGTAATTTAATCTTCATAACAGAGAAACCAATAAACACATACAAAAGACAAATTATATTTTCTAAAGGCAATCCAAATATAAAACAAGTAAGAATGCTCTAGTCGAGACGGCTCGACTAGGACATACCCTGAGCCCTTAGTTTACAGCTTAGCTTAGCTTTTTTATTCAAACTTTCAGGGCATGGTTGTGTTATTTATATGTGTGTCTGTGCCGAAGCACAAGTCTCTAGTATTTGAAATTCGTTTTTTGCAAATTTACGGCGAAGGGGGCGTGGCATCAAAAAACCAAAAATTACAAAATGTCTGTATTCACAACAGGAATATACATACAGAATTTCAGGTATCTAGCTCTTACGGTACGTAAAAGAGACGAAAAGTTATCGAATTTTATCGATAAAAAGAGAACGGGAAGAGTTATCGGATTTATGAAAAACTCGTAACTATATCAACTCAGCTCATCGAGCTGATCAAGAATATATATACGTTGTATGGTCTGCGACGTCTCCTTCTGACTGTTACATACATTTTTACAAAAATTTTATTCCCTGATTTCCCAATTTCAATGGGCTCAGGGTATAATAAAATACATAAATACAAGCAAATATATATCTATATAATATATGTACAAGCTATACATTAAGTTTTAAGGATAAGATATTTTCGCATCTATAAATATTGTGCATTAACAACATACATACATATACAGTCCACTCCATGCTGTTTCGTTTCTCTTGGCGTTTCGGTCCGAGAATATGCTCTCTCCTTCTTCGGGCACTTGATAATGTCCACCGGCCCATCTAAGGCTGCTTAAAAATCCGTGAGCCTTAAGGTTCCCGGTCGCAGTGACGCTTCCAAGCGCTCTCACATCCGTACCTCCTAGGCAACGTCTCGTAGCCACAGCGATTCTCTAACGTCACGTCCGTCCACTGCTTCCGTTTCGAATCTTCGAAAGAGCATCTCTCCAACTCCAAATATCGTCATGACTGCTGCAGAATCTCCCATACTCACTCGGTCCGCGTCTCCGCTCCGGGAGCAATCCAATATGTCACTGTCCGACTTCATTGCGACATGCGATGCGCTCACCTTATTCGAGGCTCGCGAAAGTAAAGCTCTAAGTGAAGTCCCCCTCTACTCCATAAAAATGCACTTAGACCAGCTAAAGTCACTTGGGCGAATGTAGAGTCAGAGTTTACCCGCTGCCACAGGGCCTTCACGTCCCATAACAGTGAGGAAGGCATGATGACATCAAGGCGAAGCACGACTGCCTCCGTGTGAGGTGGAAGTTTTCGAAGGCGATAGTCTTGCGTGGCCGACGTTCCGCGATTTATTCTCCGCAATATATATTCGCAATCCACCTAAACTCCACGACTCGCGGTGAGACAAGAGCCATTGTTTCAAAGTCCCCCCTAACGAATAAGGGTTTCCAAGCCGCGTGGGACAACCTCATTGCGCGGTACGAAAATGATCGACTCTTGATCATGACGCAAGCCAAGCAGCTGCTCCAATTTGCCGTAGTTTCGCAGGAGTCCTTGCGAGAGCTGCAGACGGCTTTCCAGGGGTGCCTGACTGCCTTGCAACGGTCAGGAGCCAGTACAGAGAATTGGGATATCCTTCGCATAGCAATCTGTATGACCAAGCTACCAAAAGCAACTATCCTGTTGTGGGAACAATCTGTTCCAAACAAGACTGCAGTCTCATCCTGGGACGATCTGAATCGTTTCTTGACAGATCGCTATCGTGTGCTGGAGGATACGGAGGGTCATAGTTCGACCACAAATATACAGGTCGTCCCATCCAGGTCCCAACAACCCGCCGCCACGGTGAGTGTCATCTCCGGGTGGAAGTGATCACGCTTGAGAGCTTCTGCTTGAACTGCTTCGCTCGGGGTCATCAAGTGAGGGACAGCCCAAGTCCGCATAACTGCCACATCTGCAAGGAGTGGCATGGGACAAAGCGACGGAAGTAGCGCAGAAAAGGCATGTTTGCTGAAGCTGTCCGCCCCTTGGGACAGGAAGATTCAGGTAGAAGCTTAGGCGTTCCCAGATTGGCAGGAGCAATCCTAGCATGTCCTTTACCGGACAAGGTGCAACATGAGTACTTGGATCGTCCATTGGTCGACCCTCATTACAACATGCCAGCTCTGATTGAGATAATGATCGGAGTGGATCTCTTCCCACATATCCTTGGGGAGCGGATCAAAAAGGACATTGGTGGTGATTTCGTCGATCTGGAAAAATTTTTGGTTAGGATGTGCGGGTTCATCGTAGCCGTTTCACCAAAGTGTCGCCAAGTGACGGGAGCGCTCTCGCCAAGCCAGAACCTTGATGTACTGCTTACCAAGTTCTGGGAGGTGGAAGACCTTCCGGCGTAATTTGCTGCTGCGTAATTTCAACAGCATATAAAATAAGCCTAGGATAAAATATTCTTCAGTCTTAAGTTGATCGTGAATAAAGCAAGCTGTCAAGAAAAATACAAATCATGACTTCGTATTTCAAAAATCGCATCAACGTTACCATTAGCTTTTGGCGTGGCATTAGTTCGACCCAAATTTAATTATATTCAATTGGCGCAGCCGGTAGGATAGCAATAAAGAGCATCTTGATGCAATAACTAAGTTATTAATTCTTATGCCCGGTTACTGCTATCCGCTAAACAACTAACGCAAAGGCAACCCACGCGACGGTCAATATCGCGTCAAGTTTTTAAAAAAATAAAAACCTCGACAGTGACGTGTACACCAAATTTCGCATATTGCCAAAGCCACAGATTGTGCAAATAAACTTGAAATTAATTCAAGAAGACGCGATAGAATTCGAAGAGACTATAATTCCAGAATCTTCTGGTTATCTCACAAAATTCGAAAGAGCTATCTGTGCAAACCAAACAATCAAAACTATAGAAAATTAAGCGAATATTAATAATAATAAATTTAAAAAAGATAAAAACTGAACTAAAAATTAAGTGAATATTAATAATAATAAATCTAAAAAAGAAAAAGAAAAAACTGAACTTAAAATTAAGTGAAAAACTATAATAATATATTAAACAAACAAACCCCTACAACACCCCTATCTGACACAAGTATGACGCAAGTAATCAATCAACTAAAAATTGTTGAAAAATTCACTGGAAACAAGAACAATTTATACACGTTCATCAAACGGATCGATTACATATTGTCCCTCTACACCACCAATGATGCGAGGCAGAGGTCAATACTTTTTGGACTTGTCGAAAGCTGCATCAGCAGTGAAGTTATGCTATCTCTTGGCATAAACAATATCACAACATGGTCGGATCTTCGGAAGCAATTGATCCTAAACTACAAGACGCAAACCAAGAACCATGTCTTATTGGAGGAATTCAGGAGTACCCCATTCAAGGGAAATGTACGAGCTTTCTTGGAAGATGCAGAACACCGTAGGCAGACATTGATGAGTAAGCTAGAATTAGAAAATAATTTAGATGAAAAAACATTGTATGCACGGTTAATTAAAACTAGTATCGACCACCTAATCCAAAAACTACCTACAGATATTTGCATTCGAATTATAAATTGTGAAATTCCCGACTTAAGATCTTTAATAAACATATTACAGGAAAAAAACATTTATGATGAACCCTGTCTAGAATCAAATCAAATCAAAATAAAACAAGATAAAAGTTTCAAGCCGTCACACCCAAATCCCTATATTCAAAAGTTTCCCACATTTCTTCAACCAAACCATCCTTATGTCCCATATCGACCTTATTTTCAACGACCATATCTTCCACCAATACCAACACCAATACCTAATTATACTAACAATAACATTTTTCCACCTAATCATTATTCACCTCGACCAATGCAACAAACACCTAATTATCCACCTAATCATTATTCACATCGACCAATGCAACCAACACCTAACACAGTCAGACCATTATACCCTACACAAAGATCAATTCTAAGACCGAGCCAATTTGACAATAATCGTTTCGGACAACATACACAAGTAACTCCACAACAAGCCCCTTTCAATACCCAACCAACAAAACGTGTTAGACCTGCAGAAAGTGGACAAAGTAAAATGAGCATAGAAGAAGAAACTAGAAATCAAGAAGAAATTAACTATCACGATTATATGCAACAAGAATATTATAATCAAGTAGCTCCTTATTCTGAATACTATCCTCAATATTACCAAGAACAAAGTTACCCAAGCTCAAATGACACATACATACAAAAAGCCACAGCCGAACATGAGACAGAATAATTAAATGAAATAGCCTCGGAAACCAACAATACATAACTATCACTTATAAGGGCAAAAATTTAAAATGTTTAATAGACACAGGATCTACTGTTAATATGATGACATCTAATGTTTTTAATTTACCAATTCATAATACCGATTGTCTTATTCACACCAGTAATGGACCTTTAACAATCACACAAAAAGTAAATGTCCTTTCCAACAACTTGTTCAAGAGTAATAATGAATTCCTTCTACATCAGTTTTCACCAGATTACGATTTATTAATTGGTAGAAAACTGCTTTCAGAAGCTCAAGCCGTTATAGAGTATAAATCACAAACTGTAATTTTATACAATAGAAAGAAAGTATAACTTAATCAACAATATTCCGATCACAAACCAAAATCATTTCTTAGCCAATCCTGAAACTAATCAACATCTTAACAATCTAATCAGAAATATTTCCAAAAATCAAGAACATACTAATTTAAACCCTTACCGACTAGAACATTAACTTAAGAAGCTTATTGAAACAATATCAACACATTCAATTCAAAGAAGGCGACCAACTTAGTTTCAGTAATCAAGAAAAACATGTTTTTAACACCACCCACAATTCACCTTAGCATACAAAACCATACAGCTATCCACAAGCATACGAACAAGAATGATACCAGATATCGAAAAGGACCATTACAAAAAGGAAAATTAGAAAATCCCTTTAAAGCCAATAAAAAAGTTGAAAAAATAAATCCAGATCATTACCAAATTACTGACAGAAACAGAGTTACACGTTACTATAAAACACAGTTTAAAAATTAAAGAAAATTAACCAAATTCAAAACCCACAGGTTTCTACTTCATAAGCATACTTCAATCAAACCTTCTACTTGAATTTATATCCCAATTGATTTTCAATCCACTAACACAATCAAAATTATCCCATATCCCGATCACAACTCAACCTGATTACATTAGCACTAATTTCTATTATGAACAAGTAAGAATGCTCTAGTCGAGACGGCTCGACTAGGAGATACCCTTAGCCCTGCGAAGTGCCGATACTTCAAATATTCTATGCTTAGTGTACATATACATATATTGCAAGCAACACACACACACACAGAAGCACGCTCAAGCACACGCTCTGCCAACTGCGCAGTTAACGTAGCGACAGCGCTTGGGCTGCAAGACGCTGATGTTGTCGAAATTAAATGTTTAATAACTTTTTTTCTAGCAGGACTTTTTTATTAAAACTTTCAGGGCATGATTATGTTATTCATATGTGTGTATGTGCCGAAGCAGAAGTCTCTAGTATTTGAAATGCGTTTTTTGCAAATTTAGGGCGAAGGGGGCGTGGCATCCAAAAACCAAAAATTACAAAATGTCTGCATTCACAACAGGAATCTATATAGTGAATTTCAGGTCTCTAGCTCTTACGGTACGTAAAAGAGACGAAAAGTTATCGAAATTTATCGATAAAAAGATAACGGGAAGAGTTATCGAATTTTTGAAAAAAACTCGTATAGCGTATGGTATTCAGGAGTATACATGTCAAATTTCAGCTCTCTAGCTTCTGTGGTTTACGAGATCGCTGCGTTCACACAGACGGACGGACGGACGGACGGACGGACGGACGGACGGACAGACGGACAGGGCTATTTCAACTCAGCTCATCGAGCTGATCAAGAATATATATACTTTGTATGGTCTGCGACGTCTCCTTCTGCCTGTTACATACATTTTCACAAAAACATTATACCCTGATTTCCCATTTTCAATGGGCTCAGGGTATAAAAAGATACAAAGAAATAATAAAATATATTACTTGAAACATAAATTAAAAAACTAAATTGCAAAAAAAAAAAAAAAAAAAAATAATGTTAATCTTAATATCATATCATATTACAAATAAATCACAAAATTATAAGCAATAACTATTTTTAACCAGAAGTCGATCTTACACCATTGTATTTCCCAATAGAAATTATTAAAATCAAACTTATAAAGCATAATAATATTGTAAAATTTTATCATAAAATATTATCCTCACATATACAATCATTATAATCACAATATTCATATTCATAGTTGTAATCTTATACTTTACGTATCTTGTGACCCCATAATATTAAGAAAAACATACAGTTATCGAGATGACACGATCAAATATAATTCTTCTGTGTCACCTTGACTCGCAGGCTCGCCTCTTGAGGAGAGGGAAGTAACATAATCATAATAATTATGTTCACAATACATAAAAAACTGTTCCCATAGCAACGTGCTAGCTCAGCTGAAATTTATTGGAATTGCCAATCCAGAATTAACTGGATAGAAAGAACCGTTGCATCAACGCGTCATGTTGCTAACGCGCCCGACCACCCGAATCCAGAATTAACTAGAAAGAACCGTTGCATCAACGCGTCATGTTGCTAACGCGCCCGACCACCCGAATCCAGAATTAACTAGAAAGAACCGTTGCATCAACGCGTCATGTTGCTAACGCGCCCGACTAACGGTAAAAGAACCGTTGCAGCGACGCGTCATGTTGCTGCTGCGTAATTTCAACAGCATATAAATAAGCCTAGGATAAAAATATTCTTTAGTCTTAAGTTGTTTGTGAATAAAGCAAGTTGTCAAGTAAAATACAAATCGTGACTTCGTCTTTAAAAAATCACATCAACGTTACCATTAGCTTTTGGCGTGGTATTAGTTCGACTCAAATTTACTTATATTCAATTGGCGCAGCCGGTAGGATAGCAATAAAGAGCATCTTGATGCAATAACTAAGTTATTAATTCTTATGCCTGGTTACTGCTATCCGCTAAACAACTGACGCAAAGGCAACCCATGCGACGGTCAATATCGCGTCAAGTTTTTAAAAAATAAAAACCTCGACAGTGACGTGTACACCAAATTTCGCATATTGCCAAAGCCACAGATTGTGCAAATAAAACTTGAAATTAATTCAAGAAGACGCGATAGAATTCGAAGAGACTATAATTCCAGAAACTTCTGGTTATCTCACAAAATTCGAAAGAGCTATCTGTGCAAACCAAACAATCAAAACTATAGAAAATTAAGTATTGATAATAATAAATTCAAAAAAGATAAAAACTGAACTAAAAATTATGTGAATATAAAAACTGAACAAAAAATTAAGTGAATATTAATAAAATTAAAAAGGAAAAGAAAAAACTGATCAAAAAATTATGTGAATATAAAAACTGAACAAAAAATTAAGTGAATATTAATAATAATAAATTCAAAAAGAAAAAGAAAAACTGAACTTAAAATTAAGTGAATATAAAAACTGAACTAAAAATTAAGTGAATATTAATAATAATACATTCAAAAAAGAAAAAGAAAAACTGAACTTAAAATTAAGTGAATATAAAAACTGAACAAAAAATTAAGTGAATATTAATAATAATAAATTCAAAAAGAAAAAGAAAAACTGAACTTAAAATTAAGTGAATATAAAAACTGAACAAAAATTTAAGAGAATATTAATAATAATAAATTCAAAAAGAAAAAGAAAAAACTGAACTTAAAATTAAGTGAAAAAAAAAACTATAATAATATATTAAACAAACAAAATGGAAGGAAACGCAACAACACCCCTATCTGACACAAGTATGACGCAAGTAATCAATCAACTAAAAATTGTTGAAAAATTCACTGGAAACAAGAACCATTTATACACGTTCATCAAACGGATCGATTACATATTGTCCCTCTACACCACGAATGATGCGAGGCAGAGGTTAATACTTTTTGGACTTGTCGAAAGCTGCATCAGCAGTGAAGTTATGCTATCTCTTGGCATAAACAATCTCACAACATGGTCGGATCTTCGGAAGCAACTCATATTAAACTACAAGACACAAACCAAAAATCATGTCTTGTTAGAAGAATTCCGGAGCACCCCATTCAAGGGAAATGTTCGAGCTTTTTTGGAAGAGGCAGAACATCGCAGGCAAACACTGATGAGTAAGCTAGAACTAGAAAATAATGTAGATGAAAAAATATTGTATGCACGACTAATTAAAACTAGTATTGACGACTTAATCCAAAAACTACCTACAAATATTTGTATTCGAATTATAAATTGCGAAATTCCCGATTTAAGATCTTTAATAAACATATTACAAGAAAAAAATCTTTATGATGAACCCAGTCTAAATTCAAATCAAATCAAAGCAAAACAAGATAAAAATTTTAAGCCGTCATACCCAAATCCTTATACTCAAAGATTTCCCACATTCCTTCAACCAAACCATCCTTATGTCCCATATCGACCTTACTTTCAGCAACCATATCTTCCACCAATATCAACACCAACACCTAATTATACTAACAATAACATTTTTCCACCTAATCATTATTCACCTCGACCAATGCAACAAACACCTAATTATCCACCTAATCATTATTCACATCGACCAATGCAACCAACACCTAACACGGTCAGACCATTATACCCTACACAAAGATCAATTCTAAGACCGAGCCAATTTGACAATAATCGTTTCGGACAACATGCACAAGTAACTCCACAACAAGCCCCTTTCAATACCCAACCAACAAAACGTGTTAGACCTGCAGAAAGTGGACAAAGTAAAATGAGCATAGAAGAAGAAACTAGAAATCAAGAAGAAATTAACTATCACAATTATAATCAAGTAGCTTCTTATTCTGAATACTATCCTCAATATTACCAAGACCAAAGTTACCCACAAAACTCAAATGACACATACATACAAACAGTCACAGCCGAACATGAGACAGAACAATTAAATGAAATAGAAATCGAGGAAGCCGAAAATTATTCAGCTGCCAGCCTCGGAAACCAACAATACATAACTATCACTTATAAGGGCAAAAATTTAAAATGTTTAATAGATACAGGATCTACTGTTAACATGATGACATCTAATGTTTTTAATTTACCAATTCATAATACCGATTGTCTTATTCACACCAGTAATGGACCTTTAACAATCACACAAAAAGTAAATGTCCTTTCCAACAACTTATTCAAGAGTAATAACGAATTCCTTCTACATCAGTTTTCACCAGATTACGATTTATTAATTGGTAGAAAACTGCTTTCAGAAGCTCAAGCCGTTATAGATTATAAATCACAAACTGTAATTTTATACAATAGAAAGTATAAATTAATCAACGTCATTCCAATCACAAACCAAAATCATTTCTTAGCCAATCCTGAAACTAATCAACATCTTAACAATCCAATCAGAGATAATTCCAAAAATAAAGAATATACTAACCCAAGCCCTTACCGACTAGAACATTTAAATGAAGAAGAAAAATTTAATTTAACAAGCTTGTTGAAACAATATCAACACATTCAATTCAAAGAAGGCGACCAACTTAGTTTCAGTAATCAAGAAAAACATGTTATTAACACCACCCACAATTCACCTTTGCATACAAAACCATACAGCTATCCACAAGCATACGAACAAGAAGTTGAACAGCAAATTCAAGACATGTTAGATCAAGGTATTATTCGCCCCAGTAATTCTCCTTATTGTAGTCCTATATGGATCGTACCCAAAAAACAAGATGCTTCAGGTAAACAAAAATTTAGAATTGTAATTGACTATAGAAAACTAAATGACGTAACTATAAATGACAGACACCCAATACCAAATATGGACGAAATTTTAGGAAAACTAGGTAGATGCAACTATTTTACAACAATCGACCTTGCAAAAGGATTTCATCAACTTGAAATGCACCCAGATTCCATTAGTAAAACAGCTCTCTCTACTAAACATGGCCATTATGAATATCTTCGTATGCCATTTGGATTAAAGAATGCACCTGCAACCTTTCAACGTTGCATGAATAATGTTTTGCGACCATTATTAAATAAACACTGTTTAGTATATCTCGACGATATAATTATATATTCAACATCTTTAAAAGAACACCTACACTCACTGCAATTAGTTTTCGAAAAGCTTTCTGAAGCAAATCTAAAATTACAACTGGATAAATGCGAGTTTCTAAAACAAGAAACAAACTTCTTAGGACACGTCATAACCAAAGATGGAATAAAACCCAATCCTGATAAAATCAAGGCAATTCTAAAATATCCTATTCCCACAAAAACTAAAGAAATAAAAAGTTTTCTTGGATTAACCGGATATTATAGAAAGTTTATTCCAAACTTTGCAGACATAGCCAAACCAATGACATCAGTACTTCGAAAAGATTCAAAAATAAATATTAAGAATCCAGAATACATTAGAGCTTTTGAAAAACTAAAACAACTTATTTCCAATGATCCAATTTTAAAAATTCCCGATTTCAAAAATAAATTCACTTTAACAACTGACGCAAGTAATGTAGCCCTTGGAGCTGTACTTTCTCAAGACGGACATCCTATCAGTTTCATCAGTAGAACCCTCAATGACCACGAAACTAACTACAGCGCCATAGAAAAGGAACTCTTAGCTATTGTATGGGCAACAAAAACTTTTCGACACTACCTTCTAGGCCGACATTTCGAAATCAATAGTGACCATCAACCATTATGTTGGTTGTATAAAATGAAAGAACCAAATTCAAAATTAACCCGATGGAGAGTAAAATTATCAGAATACGATTTTGATATAAAATACATAAAAGGAAAAGAAAACCACATAGCTGACGCTCTATCGCGAGTAAAAATAGAAGAGACTTATTTCGGAGAAGAAACACAACAAATTACTGACAGAAACAGAGTTACACGTTACTATAAAACACAGTTTAAAAAATTAAAGAAAATTAACCAAATTCAAAACCCACAGGTTTCTACTTCATAAGCATACTTCAATCAAACCTTCTACTTGAATTTATATCCCAATTGATTTTCAATCCACTAACACAATCAAAATTATCCCATATCCCGATCACAACTCAACCTGATTACATTACATTTCTATTATGAAAAAGATACAAAGAAATAATAAAATATATTACTTGAAACATAAATTAAAAAACAAAATTGCAAAAAAAAAAAAAAAAAAAAAAAAAAAAAATAATAATAATAATAATGTTAATCTTAAATTATAAGCAATAACTATTTTTAACCAGAAGTCGATCTTACACCATTGTATTTCCCAATAGAAATTATTAAAATCAAACTTATAAAGCATAATAATATTGTAAAATTTTATCACAAACTATTATCCTCACATATACAATCATTATAATCACAATAGTCATATTCATAGTTGTAATCTTATACTTTACTTATCTTGTGACCCCATAATATTAAGAAAAACATACAGTTATCGAGATGACACGATCAAATATAATTCTTCTGTGTCACCTTGACTCGCAGGCTCGCCTCTTGAGGAGAGGGAAGTAACATAATCATAATAATTATGTTCACAATACATAAAAAACTGTTCCCATAGCAACGTGCTAGCTCAGCTGAATCAACGCGTCATGTTGCTAACGCGCCCGACCACCCGAATCCAGAATTAACTAGAAAGAACCGTTGCATCAACGCGTCATGTTGCTAACGCGCCCGACCACCCGAATCCAGAATTAACTAGAAAGAACCGTTGCATCAACGCGTCATGTTGCTGCTGCGTAATTTCAACAGCATATAAATAAGCCTAGGATAAAAATATTCTTTAGTCTTAAGTTGTTTGTGAATAAAGCAAGTTGTCAAGTAAAATACAAATCGTGACTTCGTCTTTAAAAAATCACATCAACGTTACCATTAGCTTTTGGCGTGGTATTAGTTCGACTCAAATTTACTTATATTCAATTATATATATATAATTACGTAGATGCATAGCACTCGAGTTAATTAAAAAAAAAAAGAATATAACTTTATTTTCCAAATAACTAGAACACTACGGAGCAGATGATTAATCTAGACTAAATATTGTAAGTGCTGCGGACGCTTGGCAAACCTTAGCTTTGAGCTTTACTTTTAACTCTTAGAGCTTGGCTCTTGAATAAACAGAGAGATCGCTCTTTAGGGAGCGTGAATTGATAACGAGATCGCTCTTTGAGAGCTCAAGAACTTTTGGCTGTTGTTAGCTTGGTTTATGCCGCGCCGGCAATTTCAACCCCAATGGTGGGAATAATAATTCGGGCTTTTGGTTTATGTTAAATCATGGGAAGCGAGAGTTGTTATTGTCACCATTTGTTTACATTTATTAGTGTGAAAATTGTTTGTAATTGATATCTGGCGTGGGTGCGTGCATGCATATGTCACTTCCCCATCCTTAAGAAAATAGCCTGTCTTTAGGGTATAGTGTTGGATCTGATTTAATTATAATATCTTCTATTTCGTTTACAATTGTTTCTGATTTTTGTTCTTGATCATTATATAGGGTTGCTTTCCTTTCTTTCTTAAATTTAATGATTACATTTTAGGGTATCATTTTGTATTTGTAAATAACATATAATATTATAACTATTACAAAGATTATTAACATAGTTAGAATTATAATTTGAATCGTGTTATACAATTTTGGTTGTTCTCGTAAAATTTGTTTAGTTTGTATATAAGATATTTGTTCTAACTTTGTAACATTATTATTTACGTAAATTGTCTGTGTATAGTCTAACATAGTGTTGGCAATTAGAACATCTTCAAGTTGAATTGTACAATTTAATGCTTTAATAATATTATTTCCTTCGATTTCTATTTCTCTTTTTAAACAATTTTGATTTAGAATAGTTTTTGGTAAATTCCATGTTAACATTATATTTGGTTCTACGAATTTAATGTCATAATTTTTATGAATTTTAGAATATCTAAATTCGGATTGCTCTTGAAATAATATTTTTGTTATACATTTATTTGTTACTAACTCTTTAGTTTTAGCCGTAAAAATGCATTACTAATAGAAAATATATGTCATGTATAGTTTCTGTCAGTATAGTTATTTTCGTCTCATTTTCTTTCGGTTCGATTCAGTTTTATTTTAAAAAGCGCTGTATTTCTTATTTATCGTGAAATGTAAGACGTTGAATGATTCTAATACCTTTCGTTTCTTTATTAAGTAGTTTCTTATTTTTTGTTTTGGTTCATGTCCATTAGTTTGTGTTAATAATTTATTATAACTTTCTTTAGTTTTGGTAGTTGTGATATATTTTGTTACATAATTCATAGTTATATTTATTGGTTATGATGAATTTTCTTCATGATTTATTGTGTTGTTTGATCTGCAATTGTCATATTTATTTTTGTTAAATTTCCTTTTCTTTTTATATTTTGATTTATAATGTGTTATTTTTCTTCCTCTATTCTTCTTCATAATGTTTTTCATCTATTTGTTTTATTTTTCCAGTTTCTTTAAAAGGATTTGTTGATTTTGTTTTCACTAACGGTGAATGTCGATATCTAGTATCTATTTCGAATTCTTTTTGATTTACGTTTAGTTTTAATATTTTATTAGTTTTGTTTAATTGTGTGTTATAATCTGGGGATCCTGCATATATGAAGAAGTCTGCTGGAGTTCTACCAGTTGTACTATGCTTTATATTGTGATTATATGTATAAAGTATAAGTTCGAATCTAGTTAACTTGTTTTCAGGGTCTAGTTCGCTGTTAATAATTCTTTACTTTTCATTTATTGTTTTATGAAATCTTTTTATATCAGAAATTCCATTTTTACTTGTAGTAATATTTATATCTACATCTTCGGATTTCAACCAAATTTTTAATGCGGAACACATAAAGGTTGAATCTTTATCTGCTTTAATTTCTAATGGTTTTCCCATGTCATCGAATATTTTTAAAAGAGCTCTTTTAGCTTCTAACCAATCTCGACCATTGACTTCGATTAAACTGGCATATTTTGAGTATAAGTCGATACAAGTGTTTGGAGGAGGGCGGACAATCCGATGATGCAATTGGAGAGCTTCGTGACTTTCCTGACCTTTGCTTATTCTTCGTTTCTCTGGCGCGGGGAAGCAAGAAATATCAACGGGCACGATAAATTTGTGTTTTGGTTGTTTATTAAAACGGTTTGCACTAATCGTAATTTAATATGATAAGTTAAATCTATAGCTGCGAATCGTTGGGTAGTCTCCGTTCGAATATAGAATATGGCGCTTCCCATGGAAAAACCGAGTCACCCCTCTCAGTGTGACCGCCCTTGGCCGAAGCGAAAAATCCTCCTTCCTCGCCTTCGCGCCCTCTGGCGTGAACATACCGCCCCCCTTGCAACAAGTTGTAACTGCCACATTGGATATGCTTTAGGATGGGGGACGGCAGCGTTCTGGAGCGCCTAGATGCCGCAGGAGCCGGTGGTATAGTCGACCTGGCGATCGCCGTCGGGGAGGCTGATCCGACATGTGGAGGAGGGTGTGATGGGGTTGTCCACACCGACGACATCCGTCCGCGCGCCGGCAACCTCCAGCGGAATGCTCGTGGGCCAGACAGTTGGGGCAGTATCGGTTCACGAGTACCGCCCTCAGGCGTCTCTCCGAACTCATGTCGAGGAACCGTCGACATTGCCGGAGAGCGTGAACTCCGTGGCACACCCGACACCGGTAGGTATCGACTCCGCGATGATGTGGCCTTTCTGCCGGGGAGAGCCGAGACCGAGTCGGAACCATGTTGCTGAGGAAAGAGCGATAGATAGGAATAGATATGTGAATGACCTGAATTGTGTGATTGCTGCGAGAGGCTCGGGCGAGCGGATAATTGCACGAGGACATGAAGACAGCACATACAAAAAGTCTAAAGGGAATTATTGTTCTGCTGGGGTAGGCTCGAGCTCCTTTCGCAAGAGAATGAGCTTCGCCACGGGTCGTCGGATGGACCCTCGCGAAGTCCGCACGTCGACGACCCGAACCAGACCATCAGCCCCGGAGTGCAGCTGCTCCACTCGTCCTAAGCGCCATTCAGTGAGAGGCAGATTATCCTCGGACACGATGACCAGGTCGTCTATCTGTAGACTGCGAACTGGAGTTTTCCATTTGTGCCTTTTGTGGAGCTCCTTTAAATATTCCGTCTTCCAGCGGCGGCAGAAACTATGATGCAACGCCTTCAGCCGCTGCCATCGGTTGATTAAGGACGTAGGCTCGGCGTGGATTTCCGGTTCCGCAATCGACACGAGAGGGCCTCCGATTAGAAAGTGTCCTGGGTTCAACGCTAAAAGGTCGGTTGGATCCTCACTCATAGGGGAGATGGGCCGAGAGTTTAGGCACGCTTCTATCCAGCATAGGAGGGTGGACAGCTCCTCGAACGTATACTTGACGTTCGCCGTGGCCTTATAGAATAAGGACTTGAAACTCTTAACTCCAGCCTCCCATAATCCGCCCATATGGGGGGCGCTGGGTGGAATGAAAGCCCAGGAAAAGATGTGCCGAGGGAAGGCGTTCATTACGCATTGTTTGGTGGAGGCCAGGAAGTCCCTTTCTAGCGCCTTCGACGCCCCAACGAAGGTCTTTCCGTTGTCAGAGCAGATGCGTTGGGGACATTGTCTCCTGGCCACAAACCGGGAGAAGGCCGCCAGGAACTTCTCTGTGGTCAGATCAGACGTCGCTTCCAGGTGGATTGCCCTGGTGCTGAAGCACACGAACACGCAGACATAACCCTTGGTAATGAGACAAGCTCGCCCGGTGTAGTTCTTGATCTCGAAGGGTCCTGCGAAATCAATACCAGTATGCGTGAAAGGTCTGGAGAAGGTGATCCGCTCTCGAGGAAGGTCTCCCATCATTTGGGTTTGTTGGCGGCGCCGATAGATGATGCACGTCTTGCACCCCTGCACGTGAGCCTTGATTAAATTCTTTAACCTTGGGATCCAGAACTTGCTACGCAAGTACCGCACCATCAACTGACTGCCACCATGCAGGGTGATGCGGTGGGCAAACTTTACGAGGAGCCGGGTCAAATGAGCGTCATAACGGAGCAGGATTGGGTGACGCTCATCATAGCTGAGAGACTCAGCTGCTCGTAGTCGGCCGCATGCGCGAAGGACCCCGTGCTGATCGAGAAATGGGTTTAAGTTGAGCAAGGAGCTTGAGGATGGAATCGGACGCTTCTCGCTAAGGGTCCGGATTTCGGAAGCATACTTATTGCTCTGAGCAAGCCGCACAAGGATCCGCTCGGCGGCTAGCAACTCGTCGTTGCTGAGCTGTATCGTGGGGGGCGTCGCATCCTTTGGAGTGACGAACCGCTGGACATATGCGGTGACCCTGAGCGCTCTGGTTGTCTTTGGGGGCTACAGTGGCTGTGTGACAGTTGACTCTCAGCTCAAGCTGCGTATCCGGGACATCGCAGAGAGCAGCCGGCCAATCCTCAGGTGCCTGTCGGAGCCAGTCCGGTCCGAACCACCATAAGCTGCTGGTCGCTAGTTCGTCGGTGGAGACGCCTCGGCTAGCCAGATCTGCTGGATTGTCCTCGGATCGAACGTGACGCCAACTGTGTCCACAGGTGCTCTGGGAAATGCTGGAAACTCTGTTCGCCACGAAAGTCGCCCAGCTGCAAGGAGGCTTATTGAGCCAGGCCAACACGATGGTGGAATCCGTCCAGAACTGGGAGGAAGTTGGCTGTATTGGCAGCTCCGGGACTACTGACGCATACAGGTCAGCCAGCAGAACCGCACCGCAGAGCTCCAGTCGCGGCAGTGAGACCGTTTTGACTGGAGCTACTCGTGTATTAGCAGTGAGGAGATGGACACTTACATGATCCTGATGTTGAACCCGAACATAAAGGGCTGCTCCGTACGCCTTCTGAGAGGCATCGCAAAAGCCATGTAGGTCCCACTCTAGCTCAGGGCGGATCTCTAGCCATCTGGGAATGCGAAGCCGGCTGAGACCCGGATAGTCCTGGAGGAACTCGTGCCATTGAAGTAGGAGCGATGGCGGGAGTGCATCGTCCCATCCAAGTTCGGTTAGCCATAGCTGCTGCATAAATATTTTGGCCCGAATGACGAAGGGTGCCAGCCAACCAGCGGGATCGAACAGCTTCGCTATGTAGGACAGCACCTCCCTCTTGGAGACGGGATCTTTTGCTCGTGGTTCCATGATGGAGAAGAAGAAGCTGTCATTCGTGGCTTGCCAGCGGATACCCAGCGTCTTGGTCGCACTTGCGTCTTCTAATTCCAGGAAGTCTTCATGCAGCAAATGCTCTCTCGGAAGAGTCTTGAGTATTCCCTTCTGGTTAGGTGTCCATTTCCGCAGCGGGAAGCCGGCCGAAAGGAGAGCCGCATTAAGCTCCTGGATGGCGTCGTGGGCGTTTTCCTCCGTGTGAGCTCCAGCGAGGACATCATCTACATACATGTAGTGCCGCAGGATCTCAATTGCTTTAGGGAACAAGTGTTGCACGTCGTGCGCCAGCTGTAGCAGGACTCTTATTGCGAGAAAGGGGGCGCAGTTCACACCGAAAGTGACCGTTTGAAGCTCGTAATCCTGAAGATTCCCGCCGCGGTCTCGGTAGAGGATCCGCTGAAACGGAGTGTGCTGGGGGTCGACAAGGATCTGTCGATACATCTGCGTAATGTCAGCATTAAATACGAATCGGAACACGCGCCATTTGAGGATCTGCAGCGTGAGGTCGGTTTGCAGAGTGGGTCCGGTATGCAAGGCGTCATTTAAACTGATTCCTCTAGTGGACGGACTCGAGGTATTAAAGACGACGCGGACCTTGGTGGTAGTGCTGTCAGGTTTGAGGACAGCGTGGTGAGGAAGATAAAAATGATCGCCGTCTGCGGGTGGGGTCACTTGAACCATGTGACCCAAATCGATGTATTCCTGCAACACAGCGTCATACGGAGCCTTCAAAGGAGGGTTCTTTTGGAGACGTGCCTCATTCTTCAGAAATTGAGCCAGAGCGATGGGTCTGGAGTGACCGAGATCTACACCGTTTGGATTCTTAAACGGTAAAGAGACTACATATCGGCCGTCCCTCCTCCTCCTGGAACACCTGTTCACAGATTACATCTGCCTCCTTCTTCGGCTTTGCCGGAAGGTCTTCCACCTCCCAGAACTTGGTGAGCAGCACATCAAGGTTCTGGCTTGGTGCGAGTGCTCCCGTTTGCACCGTGAAGACTTGGCGAGACCTTGGTGAGACGGCTACTATGGACCCGCAGATCACCCATCCAAAGATTGTCTCCAGGCCGACGAAATCACCGCCCAGATCCTTTTTGATCCGCTCCCCAAGGATATGTGGGAAGAGATCCACTCCGATTATCATCTCAATCGGAGCTGGCCTGTTGTAATGAGGGTCAGCCAATGGACGATCCAGGTATTCACGCTGCACCTTGTCCTGGAACGGACACGCGGGGATTGCTCCTGACAGTCTGGGAACGACTAAGGCCACAGCTTCTGCTTGAGTCTTACTGTCCCAGGGGGCGGACAGCTTCAGCACACATGCCTTCTCTGCGCTACATCCGTCGCTCTGTCCTATGCCGGTAACAGCTGCGTTGATATGGCAGAACGGAGGTCGGACTAAATTAAATACCCTCTCGGACACGAAGGTCGAGTCGGCTCCGGAGTCAATCAACGCCCGGACATGAAACTCTTCACCGCGATGGTGGAGTGTCACGATGGCAGTGCCGAGAAGGCCTCGCCCTGGAGTGGAGGCGAAATAACTTTGCGCGCTCAATACTTGATTGCTCGTGGATGGCCGTTCGTGCGAGTTTGGATGCAAGGCGGTGGACTCGTTACTGGAATGTAACAGCGTGTGATGACGCTCCTTGCAGATGTGGCAATTATGCGCACTGGAGCAAACCCTCACTTGGTGACCCCGCGCGAAATAGTTCAAGCACAAACTCTGCAGCCTGATCACCTCCGCTCTCCGTGCGACGGACATCGCAATGAAGGTTGGGCAGACTCGAATCGGATGATTCTCTTTATTACAGAGCCTACAGGATGCCCCTTTGATCTGTGTCTTAGCGGGAAATGCTTGGACACTCACCGTGGCGGCGGGTTTCCGGGACCTGGATGGGTCGCGCTGTGTGACTGGGGTCGAATCATGACCCTCCGTAGCCTCCAGAACACGATAACGATCTGTCAGGAAACGATTCAGATCGTCCCAAGATGAGACTGCAGTCTTGTTTGGAACAGATTGTTCCCACAACAGGATAGTTGCCTTTGTTAGCTTGGTCATACAGATTGCTATGAGAAGGATATCCCAATTCTCTGTACTGGCCCCTGACCGTTGCAAGGCAGTCAGGCACCCCTGGAAAGCCGTCTGCAGCTCACGCAAGGACCTACCTGACTCCTGCGAAACTACGGGAATTTGGAGCAGCTGCTTGGCTTGCGTCATGATCAAGAGTCGATCATTTTCGTACCGCGCAGTGAGGTTGTCCCACGCGGTTTGGAAACCCTCATTCGTTAGAGGGGACTTGGACACAATGGCTCGTGCCTCACCGCGAGTCTTGGAGTTTAGGTGGTAGAGCTTTTCCACCTCTGCCAAAACGGGATTGCGAATATATATCGCGGAGAATAAATCGCGGAACGTCGGCCACGCAAGACTATCGCCTTCGAAGACTTCCACCTCACACGGAGGCAGTCGTGGGCCTTGAGGCGCCGAAAGCCTAGCAGGAGCGGGAGTGGTCTGAGCCGACATCTGCTCGATGCGTTCTCCGAAAAGAGTTCCGCATCGCACGTAGACCATGTAGCAATATTCGTGCTTCGCTTTGATGGTGGTCAATGTCATCATGCTTTCCTCACTGTTATGGGACGTGAAGGCCCTGTGGCAGCGGGTAAACTCCGACTCTACATTCGCCCAAAGTGACTTTAGTTGCTCTAAGTGCATTTTAAGGGAGTATAAAGGGACTTCTTCACTTAGAGCTTCACTTTCGCATTCTTCGAATAATGTGAGCGCATCGCATGTCGCAATGAAGTCGGCCAATGACATTGTCGATTGCTCCTTGAGCTGTTGAGACGCGGAACGAGTGAGGATGGGAAACTCTGCCGCAGTCACGACGACCTTTGGAGTCGGTGAAAAGCTCTTACGCGGATTCGAGACGGAAGCAGTGGACGGACGTGTAGTTGGAGAAGCGCTGTGACTACGAGTGGTTGTCGAGGAAGCACGGATGAGCGAGCGCTTGGAAGCTAGTGATTGGGTTTCGACGGAGTTCCGGAGAGAGCGTCGCTATGACCGGGAACCTTGAGGCTTGCGGATTTTTGAGCAGCCTTAGATGGGTCGGCGGACATTATCAATTGTCCGAAGAAGAAGACGGGATATTCGTAGACCGAAACGCCAAGGAAAAACAAAAAATACGAAACAACTGGGAGTGGACTGTATAACTGCTTGATGCACGATATTCGGAGATGCAAAAAATACGATCCTTCAAACTTAGAATAGCTTATGCATATATTATATAGATATATATATTTTCCTGAACTTTCCTTTATTTATTTTATTTTATTTTATTTATTTTTTTTTTACATGTATAGATATATATATATATTTTGATTTTTTTTTTTCTTTTTCCCGTATAAATTTAAATGTAATTTATTTAAATATATAAAAACAACAATAAAAGTATTTATTTATTTGGTTAACAATTAAGAATGACCGATAAGCCGTGATTCAGTCACGACTTGGGTAGTGCGCCAGCCCTGGTCGCAAATCGCAATCGCAAATCAGCTGTGGTGGATCTGCACTTGCACTGTATTTTTTTGTCGCACAAGTAATTTGGCACTGACACTTGGATTAAATGCCTTAATTGCCGGAATATGGACGCGGAAATTGTGCGGATAGCGCAACAGGAATAAAGGAAGAAATCCACCTTTTTTTCGGTTTTATTGAAGTTTTATTATTGCGCGTGCGACGGCAGCCGGGTTGCGCTATTTGTTGGTGCTGTGGTTATTGAGACTGCGGCGCGCTGCCAATTACAACCACTTTAGTTAGTTGTGTTCTTAGTATCCCCACTTGGAAGGATATTCTTAATATACTAGCACAATTATTATTTTTGTGCTGATCGCAGCACTCACTTGGGATGGCTTTTGTGTGGGTGTGTGTGTATGTATATATGTGTGTATGCCGGCATGCATCTGTACATACAGCAACGAGGGAACAGAAATTATGACAAGATACGGACACAGGATAGCATTAATGGTACCGTGCTTGAGGCAGGTCAGGAATGTCTACACTGTGTTAAAAGTGCACAGGTCGCTATGGAAGAGCGGGAAACCTTGCACTTTTGAGTGTATGTATGTACTTATATGTATGTGAAAAGGAATGCCAATTGCTATACTTATCAGATTATTCCACCGATGCTAGCTGATGCGGAAGAGGATCCGGCTCGATGGACCAAATGTTTGGAGGAGGGCGGACAATCCGATGATGCAATTGGAGAGCTTCGTGACTTTCCTGGCCTTTGCTTATTCTTCTTTGCTCTTGCGCGGGGAAGCAAGAACCATCAACGGGCACGATAAATTTGTGTTTTTGTTTCGTTTTGGTTGTTTATTAAAACGGTTTGCACTAATCGTAATTTAATATGATAAGTTAAATCTATAGCTGCGAATCGTTGGTTAGTCTCCGTTCGAATATCGCGCTTCCCATGGAAAAACCGAGTTACCGCTCTCAGTGTGACCGCCCTTGGCCGAAGCGAAAAATCCTCCTTCCTCGCCTTCGCGCCCTCTGGCATGAACAGAAGTAATGATTTATATTGATATCATTTGAATTATTTCGTTTGAATTCAATTTGATTTTTGTAATAATTTATTGGTCTTTCGGTAACCAATATGTAATTTTGATTATCTTCTTCAGCACTATAAATAGTTTCTGCTGTACTGTTTAACATTTCTCCTAACAGATTTTCTGCTAATTTAACTCTTGATAGAGCATCTGCAACATAATTTTCTTTTCCTGGTACATATTTTATTTGGTAATCAAATTCATTTAATTTAATTTTCCATCTTTGAAGTTTCATATATGGTTCTTTAATATTATTTAACCAGACAAGTGGCTTATGATCGCTTAAGATCTAAAATTTTCTGCCAAATATCTGATATATTTTGTAGCCCAGATAATGGCTAACAATTCTTTTTCAATTGCTGAATAATTAATTTCATGCTCGTTGAGAGTTCTGCTTGCGTAGCAGATTGGTTTGTGTTCTTGTGAGAGAACTGTTCCTATAGCTATGTTACTAGCGTCTGTAGTAAGCGAAAATTGTTTATTGAAGTTAGGGTAAATCAGTATGGGATCTGAAGTAATGAGAAGTTTTAATTTCTCGAAAGCTGAGATGTACTTTTCATCATTGATTTTAACTATTGCATCTTTCTTTAATTAAGTTGTCATTGGTTTGACAATGTTAGCAAAGTTTGGTATGAACTTTCTATAAAATCCACACAAACCTAAACATGATTTTATTTCTTTTGTTGTTTTCGGTATTGGAAAGTTAATTATAGCTTGAGCTTTATTTGGGTTAGGTTTAATACCTTCAGTAGATATAATATGACCTAAGAATTCTGTCTCTTTTTTCATGAATTCGCATTTGTCCAGTTGCAATTTCAGATTTTCTTCTCTAAGTTTGTTAAATACTATTTTTAATGATATTAAATGTTCTACCAATGAAGTGGAATATACAATTAAATCATCCATGTATACTAAACAATCTTTATAAATAAGATCTTCTAGTATATTGTTCATGCAACGTTGAAAAGTTGCTGGTGCGTTTTTAAGACCAAACGGCATTCGAGTATATTCGTAATGTCCATTTTTTGTTGCGAATTTTTGGAATACTTTGCGTTTCCATTTGATGAAAACCTTTCGCTAAGTCTATGGTTGTGAAATATTGACATTTACCTAATTCGTCTAATATATCATCCATGACTGGAATAGGATATTTATCATCAATTGTTATTTCGTTTAGGTTTCGATATTCAACAACTATTCGGAACTTTTGTTTACCAGATTCTTTGGTACAATCCAGATAGGTGGGCAATAAGGTGAATTTGATTTTCGTATGATTCCTTGATCAATCATTTCCCTAATTTGTTTTTCGACTTCTTCGTCGTAAGTTTGAGGGTATTTATACGGACGCTTACAAATTGCATCTTCGTGTTTAGTTTTAATGAAATGCTTAATTGTACTTTTAAAAGTCAAATTTTCACTTTCTTTGTACTGAATGTCACTAAACTCAAAGAGAATTTCAGTAAGTTTTGTCTTTTCTTCATTATTTAGGTGATCTAATCTGAACTGATTTGTTTCTTTTAATTCATTATTTATTGCAAAGTTAAATGGGTGATCTTCAGTAAGAGGTGGTTCAAAGATATCTACTAAAGTCGTTTCTTCGATATTATTATCATTTTCATATCTCATTTTGAATAAGTAATCATTTAAAATAACTGATTTTTCTTTATAATTAATTAGAGCTTTGCTAACTTCTAAAAATTCTCTGCCTAATAACATGTCATAGTTATCTGAAAAGTGATGTACATAGAATGTTTGTTTACTAGGACAAAGTTTGCTTGCAGCAAATGAAATGCTCTCATTCAATTATACATTTCCACTAATTGTTTGTACATTTAGTTCGCATGATTTGCTAGGAAAATTGAAAAAATTACGTTTTATCAAGATTATTGTTGACCCTGTGTCTATTACACATTTGAAATGTTGGTCATTGAACATAATGACAATAAATGGGTTTATTTTTCTTGGTCCGAGGCTTTTAGATGAAAATTTTCGGATGTGTCCATTTTCGACTGATCACTCGTGCTTTCACGCTGTCTCTTAAAATTTTTATTTTGTTTTTGAGGCTGAGATTGATTTTGAAAATTCATAGTGTTACTATCTCTAGCTTGATTCAACTTTTGTTTAAATTCATGGTGCAGTGTTTGATTATTATTAGTATTATTAATACTTTGATTTTGGTTTGAATATATTGTATTTGAGGAAGTAGGAAAATAACTTGAGTTATGTCCTTTATTTCGATTATCTTTGTTATTTTTATAATTATTTTGAGGTTTATGATTATCATATTTATTATTTTCGTACAGTCCTTCGCGTTGTGCTACTTGTTTTAACTTTGTTAATATCGATATGTCGTATCTAGCTAACATCATAAAAATTCTGTCTGGTAATTTTCTATTGATAACATCTTTTATTGTGTTATTCATTGCATTGGTATAGATTATTGAATTTTGTTGGTTGTCTTCTAATGTTAACTTATTTTCTATAACAAATGATTTGTATTCTAATTCTTCAATAAACCTACGAATACTTCCAGTGTATGGGGTGTTGTATAGTCTTCTAAGAAGTTCCTCGTATGGTATCTGTGTTTTAAATTCTTCAATTAAGGGTTTCTTAGTCCGTTCCAGGTTGTGGTTCCTGACATATGTGATACGCGTTGTGCTGGTCCAGATAGTTGGGTTTCTATTCCTCCGAATAGAACGTTGTGTTGCCTGACATCTTCTGTCGGGTAGAGATGCATTATGAAGTCCACTCTTCTTATAAAACAGGGTAGTTCTTCTGTCTTTCCGTCAAATGTGGGCAGTTGGTGGATTTGCCCCAGAGCTTGCTTTAAATGAAGCTCTGACAGTATCATGGTTGCTGGTAGTGGCATGATTTATTTATTTGGTAATTGTTGAATGTGTAATTTTAGAACACTGAGTTGTTTTGCAAAATTTTTATTCACAATTCCAAATTGTTTTTATAAATTCACCGTAAGTAATTTTAGAACAAAATGAATTTATAAAATTGTTAATCGATTTGTTTGATTCAGATCACGGTTTGCAATGTTAGAGCTGATTGTGGGTTTTAATTGAATCACAAAGTTCGATGTTTGCACAGTGTGGTTGTTTACGGACAATTTATAGTCGTAAAAGCGGCGGATAATTAAAATAAATTGTGGAATCACTTAATTTCAGTTTTTATATCACAGACAATTCGCGACTAAATCCTAAAGTAACTTGCACAGTTAAAGTACTCTATAAAGCGGATTGAAAAAAAACCGATTTGATTCTGGAGGATATTATTTCTTTTATCCTACCGGCTGTGCCAATTACTCGAGTTTTATAAAAAAAAAAAGAATATAACTGTATTTTTCCAAATAACTAGAACACTACGGAGCAGATAATTAATCTAGACTAAATATTCTAAGTGCTGCGGACGCTTGATAAACCGAGAGATCGCTCTCTAGGGAGCGTTGATTGATAACGAGATCGCTCTTTGGGAGCGCAAGAACTTTTGGCTCTTGCTAGCTTGGTTTGTAACGCGTCGGCAATTTCAACCCCAATGGTGGGAATAATAATTCGGGTTTTTTGTTTATGTTAAATCATGGGAAGCGAGAATTGTCATTGTCACCATTGACTCATAAGATTTGTTTACATTTATTCGTGTGAAAATTATTTGTAATTGATATCTGGCGTGGGTGAGTGCATGCATATGTCACTATATATATAATTGAATATAATTAAATTAGAGTCGAACTAATGTCACGCCAAAAGCTAATGGTAACGTTGATGCGATTTTTGAAAGACGAAGTCACGATTTGTATTTTACTTGACAACTTGCTTTATTCACGAACAACTTAAGACTAAAGAATATTTTATCCTAGGCTTATTTTATATGCTGTTGAAATTACGCAGCAGCAACATGACGCGTCGCTGCAACGGTTCATTTGCCGTCGGTCGGGCGCGTTATTCTCAGCATTCAGAGAAAAGCAACATGACGCGTTGATGCAACGGTTCTTTTGCCGTCAGTCGGGCGCGTTATATTCAGCGTTTAGGCAGAATCAACATCAACGGTTGTTCTCAATTTTTGTGCCAGTATTTGGGATTTGGCTATCCAGTTAATTCTGGATTGGCAAATCCAAGAAATTTCAGCTGAACTAGCACGTTGCTATGGGAACAGTTTTTATACCCTGAGCCCATTGAAAATGGGAAATCAGGGTATAATGTTTTTGTGAAAATGTATGTAACACGCAGAAGGAGACGTCGCAGACCATACAAAGTATATATATTCTTGATCAGCTCGATGAGCTGAGTTGAAATAGCCCTGTCCGTCTGTCCGTCCGTCCGTCCGTCCGTCCGTCCGTCCGTCCGTCTGTGTGAACGCAGCGATCTCGTAAACCACAGAAGCTAGAGAGCTGAAATTTGACATGTATACTCCTGAATACCATACGCTATACGAGTTTTTTTTTTCAAAAATTCGATAACTCTTCCCGTTCTCTTTTTATCGATAAATTTCGATAACTTTTCGTCTCTTTTACGTACCGTAAGAGGTAGAGACCTGAAATTCACTATGTAGATTCCTGTTGTGAATACAGACATTTTGTAATTTTTGGTTTTTGGATGCCACGCCCTCTTCGCCCTAAAGTTGCAAAAAACGCATTTCAAATACTAGAGACTTGTGCTTCGGCACATACACACATATGAATAACATAATCATGCCCTGAGAGTTTAAATAAAAAAGTCCAGCTAGAAAAAAAGTTATTTAACATTTAATTTCGACAACATCAGCGTCTTGCAGCTTGAGCGTGCGTCTGTGTGTGTGTATGTGTTGCTTGCAGTATATGTATATGTAAACTAAGCATAGAATATTTAAAGTATCGGCACTTCGACCAATGCAACAAACACCTAATTATCCACCTAATCATTATTCACATCGACCAATGCAACCAACACCTAACGCAGTCAGACCATTATACCCTACACAAAGATCAATTCTAAGACCGAGCCAATTTGACAATAATCGTTTCGGACAACATGCACAAGTAACTCCACAACAAGCCCCTTTCAATACCCAACCAACAAAACGTGTTAGACCTGCAGAAAGTGGACAAAGTAAAATGAGCATAGAAGAAGAAACTAGAAATCAAGAAGAAATTAACTATCACAATTATAATCAAATAGCTTCTTATTCTGAATATTATCCTCAATATCAGCAAGAACAAAGTTACCCACAAAGCTCAAATGACACATATATATAAACAGCCACAGCCGAACATGAGACAGAACAATTAAATGAAATAGAAATCGAGGAAGCCGAAAATTATTCAGCTGCCAGCCTCGGAAACCAACAATACATAATTATAACTTATAAAGGCAAAAATTTAAAATGTTTAATAGACACAGGATCTACTGTTAATATGATGACATCTAATATTTTTAATTTACCAATTCATAATACCGATTGTCTTATTCACACCAGTAATGGACCTTTAACAATCACACAAAAAGTAAATGTCCTTTCCAACAACTTATTCAAGAGTAATAACGAATTCCTTCTACATCAGTTTTCACCAGATTACGATTTATTAATTGGTAGAAAACTGCTTTCAGAAGCTCAAGCCGTTATAGATTATAAATCACAAACTGTAATTTTATACAATAGAAAGTATAAATTAATCAACGTCATTCCAATCACAAACCAAAATCATTTCTTAGCCAATCCTGAAACTAATCAACATCTTAACAATCCAATCAGAGATAATTCCAAAAATAAAGAATATACTAACCCAAGCCCTTACCGACTAGAACATTTAAATGAAGAAGAAAAATTTAATTTAACAAGCTTGTTGAAACAATATCAACACATTCAATTCAAAGAAGGCGACCAACTTAGTTTCAGTAATCAAGAAAAACATGTTATTAACACCACCCACAATTCACCTTTGCATACAAAACCATACAGCTATCCACAAGCATACGAACAAGAAGTTGAACAGCAAATTCAGGACATGTTAGATCAAGGTATTATTCGCCCCAGTAATTCTCCTTATTGTAGTCCTATATGGATCGTACCCAAAAAACAAGATGCTTCAGGTAAACAAAAATTTAGAATTGTAATTGACTATAGAAAACTAAATGACGTAACTATAAATGACAGACACCCAATACCAAATATGGACGAAATTTTAGGAAAACTAGGTAGATGCAACTATTTTACAACAATCGACCTTGCAAAAGGATTCCATCAACTTGAAATGCACCCAGATTCCATTAGTAAAACAGCTTTCTCTACTAAACATGGCCATTATGAATATCTTCGTATGCCATTTGGATTAAAGAATGCACCTGCAACCTTTCAACGTTGCATGAATAATGTTTTGCGACCATTATTAAATAAACACTGTTTAGTATATCTCGACGATATAATTGTATATTCAACATCTTTAAAAGAACACCTACACTCACTGCAATTAGTTTTCGAAAAGCTTTCTGAAGCAAATCTCAAATTACAACTTGATAAATGTGAGTTTCTAAAACAAGAAACAACCTTCCTAGGACACGTCATAACTAAGGATGGAATAAAACCCAATCCTGATAAAATCAAAGCAATTCTAAAATATCCTATTCCCACAAAAACTAAAGAAATAAAAGGTTTTCTTGGACTAACTGGATATTATAGAAAGTTTATTCCAAACTTTGCAGACATAGCCAAGCCAATGACATCAGTACTTCGAAAAGATTCAAAAATAGATATTAAAAACCCAGAATACATTAGAGCTTTTGAAAAACTAAAACAACTTATTTCCAATGATCCAATTTTAAAAATTCCCGATTTTAAAAATAAATTCACTTTAACAACTGACGCAAGTAATGTAGCCCTTGGAGCTGTACTCTCTCAAGACGGACATCCTATCAGTTTTATCAGCAGGACCCTTAATGACCACGAAACTAACTACAGTGCCATAGAAAAGGAACTTTTAGCTATTGTATGGGCAACAAAAACATTTCGACACTACCTTCTAGGTCGACATTTCGAAATCAATAGTGATCATCAACCATTATGTTGGTTGTATAAAATGAAAGAACCAAATTCAAAATTAACCCGATGGAGAGTAAAATTATCAGAATACGATTTTGATATAAAATACATAAAAGGAAAAGAAAACCACATAGCTGACGCTCTATCGCGAGTAAAAATAGAAGAGACTTATTTCGGAGAAGAAACACAACAAATTACTGACAGAAACAGAGTTACACGTTACTATAAAACACAGTTTAAAAAATTAAAGAAAATTAACCAAATTCAAAACCCACAGGTTTCTACTTCATAAGCATACTTCAATCAAACCTTCTACTTGAATTTATATCCCAATTGATTTTCAATCCACTAACACAATCAAAATTATCCCATATCCCGATCACAACTCAACCTGATTACATTACATTTCTATTATGAAAAAGATACAAAGAAATAATAAAATATATTACTTGAAACATAAATTAAAAAACAAAATTGCAAAAAAAAAAAAAATAAAATAAAAATAATAATAATAATGTTAATCTTAAATTATAAGCAATAACTATTTTTAACCAGAAGTCGATCTTACACCATTGTATTTCCCAATAGAAATTATTAAAATCAAATTTATAAAGCATAATAATATTGTAAAATTTTATCACAAACTATTATCCTCACATATACAATCATTATAATCACAATAGTCATATTCATAGTTGTAATCTTATACTTTACTTATCTTGTGACCCCATAATATTAAGAAAAACATACAGTTATCGAGATGACACGATCAAATATAATTCTTCTGTGTCACCTTGACTCGCAGGCTCGCCTCTTGAGGAGAGGGAAGTAACATAATCATAATAATTATGTTCACAATACATAAAAAACTGTTCCCATAGCAACGTGCTAGCTCAGCTGAATCAACGCGTCATGTTGCTAACGCGCCCGACCACCCGAATCCAGAATTAACTAGAAAGAACCGTTGCATCAACGCGTCATGTTGCTAATGCGCCCGACCACCCGAATCCAGAATTGACTAGAAAGAATCGTTGCATCAACGCGTCATGTTGCTGCTGCGTAGTTTCAACAGCATATAAATAAGCCTGGGATAAAAATGTTCTTTAGTCTTAAGTTGTTTGTGAATAAAGCAAGTTGTCAAGAAAAATACAAATCGTGACTTCGTCTTTAAAAAATCACATCAACGTTACCATTAGCTTTTGGCGTGGTATTAGTTCGACTCAAATTTACTTATATTCAATTATATATATATATATATATATATATATATATATATATATATATATATATATATATATATATATAAAGTAACATAATCATAATAATTATGTTCACAATACATAAAAACTGTTCCCATAGCAACGTGCTAGCTCAGCTGAATCAACGCGTCATGTTGCTAACGCGCCCGACTACCCGAATCCAGAATTAACTAGAAAGAACCGTTGCATCAACGCGTCATGTTGCTAACGCGCCCGACCACCCGAATCCAGAATCATCTAGAAAGAACCATTGCATCAACGCGTCATGTTGCTGCTGCGTAGTTTCAACAGCATATAAATAAGCCTGGGATAAAAATGTTCTTTAGTCTTAAGTTGTTTGTGAATAAAGCAAGTTGTCAAGAAAAATACAAATCGTGACTTCGTCTTTAAAAAATCACATCAACGTTACCATTAGCTTTTGGCGTGGTATTAGTTCGACTCAAATTTACTTATATATATATATATATATATATATATATATATATATAGATATATATATATATATATAGTAACATAATCATAATAATTATGTTCACAATACATAAAAAACTGTTCCCATAGCAACGTGCTAGCTCAGCTGAATCAACGCGTCATGTTGCTAACGCGCCCGACCACCCGAATCCAGAATTGACTAGAAAGAACCGTTGCATCAACGCGTCATGTTGCTAACGCGCCCGACCACCCGAATCCAGAATTAACTAGAAAGAACCGTTGCATCAACGCGTCATGTTGCTAACGCGCCCGACCACCCGAATCCAGAATTGACTAGAAAGAATCGTTGCATCAACGCGTCATGTTGCTGCTGCGTAGTTTCAACAGCATATAAATAAGCCTGGGATAAAAATGTTCTTTAGTCTTAAGTTGTTTGTGAATAAAGCAAGTTGTCAAGAAAAATACAAATCGTGACTTCGTCTTTAAAAAATCACATCAACGTTACCATTAGCTTTTGGCGTGGTATTAGTTCGACTCAAATTTACTTATATTCAATTGGCGCAGCCGGTAGGATAGCAATAAAGAGCATCTTGATGCAATAACTAAGTTATTAATTCTTATGCCTGGTTACTGCTATCCGCTAAACAACTGACGCAAAGGCAACCCACGCGACGGTCAATATCGCGTCAAGTTTTTAAAAAATAAAAACCTCGACAGTGACGTGTACACCAAATTTCGCATATTGCCAAAGCCACAGATTGTGCAAATAAAACTTGAAATTAATTCAAGAAGACGCGATAGAATTCGAAGAGACTATAATTCCAGAAACTTCTGGTTATCTCACAAAATTCGAAAGAGCTATCTGTGCAAACCAAACAATCAAAACTATAGAAAATTAAGTATTGATAATAATAAATTCAAAAAAGATAAAAACTGAACTAAAAATTATGTGAATATAAAAACTGAACAAAAAATTAAGTGAATATTAATAAATTTAAAAAGAAAAAGAAAAAAACTGAACAAAAAATTATGTGAATATAAAAACTGAACAAAAAATTAAGTGAATATTAATAATAATAAATTCAAAAAGAAAAAGAAAAACTGAACTTAAAATTAAGTGAATATAAAAACTGAACTAAAAATTAAGTGAATATTAATAATAATAAATTCAAAAAAGAAAAAGAAAAACTGAACTTAAAATTAAGTGAATATAAAAACTGAACAAAAAATTAAGTGAATATAAAAACTGAACAAAAAATTAAGTGAATATTAATAATAATAAATTCAAAAAGAAAAAGAAAAACTGAACTTAAAATTAAGTGAATATAAAAACTGAACAAAAATTTAAGAGAATATTAATAATAATAAATTCAAAAAGAAAAAGAAAAAACTGAACTTAAAATTAAGTGAAAAAAAAAAAACTATAATAATATATTAAACAAACAAAATGGAAGGAAACGCAACAACACCCCTATCTGACACAAGTATGACGCAAGTAATCAATCAACTAAAAATTGTTGAAAAATTCACTGGAAACAAGAACCATTTATACACGTTCATCAAACGGATCGATTACATATTGTCCCTCTACACCACCAATGATGCGAGGCAGAGGTTAATACTTTTTGGACTTGTCGAAAGCTGCATCAGCAGTGAAGTTATGCTATCTCTTGGCATAAACAATCTCACAACATGGTCGGACCTTCGCAAGCAACTCATATTAAACTACAAGACACAAACCAAAAATCATGTCTTGTTAGAAGAATTCAGGAGTACCCCATTTAAGGGAAATGTACGAGCTTTCTTAGAAGAAGCAGAACACCGTAGGCAGACATTAATGAGTAAGCTAGAATTAGAAAATAATCTAGATGAAAAAACATTGTATGCACGGTTAATTAAAACTAGTATCGACCACCTAATCCAAAAACTACCTACAGATATTCGCATTCGAATTATAAATTGTGAAATCCCCGACTTAAGATCCTTAATAAATATATTACAGGAAAAAAACATTTATGATGAACCCTGTCTAGAATCAAATCAAAATAAAACAAGATAAAAGTTTCAAGCCGTCACACCCAAATCCCTATATTCAAAAGTTTCCCACATTTCTTCAACCAAACCATCCTTATGTCCCATATCGACCTTATTTTCAACAACCATATCTTCCACCAATACCAACACCAACACCTAATTATACTAACAATAAAATTTTTCCACCTAATCATTATTCACCTCGACCAATGCAACAAACACCTAATTATCCACCTAATCATTATTCACATCGACCAATGCAACCAACACCTAACACAGTCAGACCATTATACCCTACACAAAGATCAATTCTAAGACCGAGCCAATTTGACAATAATCGTTTCGGACAACATGCACAAGTAACTCCACAACAAGCCCCTTTCAATACCCAACCAACAAAACGTGTTAGACCTGCAGAAAGTGGACAAAGTAAAATGAGCATAGACGAAGAAACTAGAAATCAAGAAGAAATTAACTATCACAATTATATGAAACAAGAATATTATAATCAAGTAGCTCCTTATTCTGAACACTATCCTCAATATTACCAAGAACAAAGTTACCCACAAAGCTCAAATGACACATACATACAAACAGCCACAGCCGAACATGAGACAGAACAATTAAATGAAATAGAAATCGAGAAAGCCGAAAATTTTTCAGCTGCCAGCCTCGGAAACCAACAATACATAACTATCACTTATAAGGGCAAAAATTTAAAATGTTTAATAGACACAGGATCTACTGTTAATATGATGACATCTAATATTTTTAATTTACCAATTCATAATACCGATTGTCTTATTCACACCAGTAATGGACCTTTAACAATCACACAAAAAGTAAATGTCCTTTCCAACAACTTGTTCAAGAGTAATAATGAATTCTTTCTACATCAGTTTTCAGCAGATTACGATTTATTAATTGGTAGAAAACTGCTTTCAGAAGCTCAAGCCGTTATAGATTATAAATCACAAACTGTAATTTTATACAATAGAAAGTATAACTTAGTCAACAATATTACGATCACAAACCAAAATCATTTCTTAGCCAATCCTGAAACACAACATAGCGCTGACGAAGACAGTAGTAATTTAATTTGCATTACAGAGAAACCAATAAACACATTCAAAAGACAAATTATATTTTCTAAAGGCATTCCAAATATTAAAAAACAGAATTACTTCAAAAAATTAATAATTCACATTACATATGATAGCATGACTAAAGACAAAGCCGAAAAATATTTAATTGACTATTTTTGTACAAAGACTAGTGTAATGTTTATAGACAGTGATGCAGATTTCGAGATCATTCAAAACGCACACAAAGAAATTATCAACACTAACCATACTAAAATTCTACGAAGTCTCATTCATTTAAAAAATATAAACTCATATGCTGAATTTAAAGAACTTATCTTGAAGAATCATGAAAAACTCTTACACCCCGGAATTCAAAAAACAAATAAACTCTTTTGTGAAACTTACTATTTCCCTAACAGCCAATTACTAACACAAAACATAATAAATGAATGTAACATTTGTAACTTAGCAAAAACTGAACACAGAAAAACAAACATGCCGATGAAAATTACCCCCAGGCCCGAACATTGTCGCGATAAATTTGTAATAGACATTTATTCATCCGAAGGCAAACACTATCTTAGTTGCATAGACATTTATTCAAAATTCGCTACTCTTGAAAACATTAAAACAAAAGATTGGATAGAATGCAAGAACGCATTAATGCGTATATTTAATCAGTTAGGAAAGCCAATATTATTAAAAGCTGACCGAGATGGCGCATTTTCCAGCTTAGCACTCAAGAAATGGCTTGAAAATGAAGGAGTAGAAATACAACTAAATACTACAAAAACAGGAATAGCAGACATCGAACGACTACACAAAACAATAAACGAAAAAATTAGAATAATCAATACTTTAAATGACGAAGAAAATAAACTCAGTAAAATAGAAACCATTCTTTACATTTACAATCACAAAACAAAACATGACACAACTGGACAAACTCCTGCACACATATTCTTATATGGTGGACAACCAAAGTTAGACACTCAAGAAAAAAAAGAAAAAGTTATAAATAAAATCAACAGTGACCGACAAGAATACGAAGTCGATACCAGATATCGAAAAGGACCATTACAAAAAGGAAAATTAGAAAATCCCTTTAAAGCCAATAAAAACGTTGAAAAAATAAATCCAGATCATTACCAAATTACTGACAGAAACAGAGTTACACGTTACTATAAAACACAGTTTAAAAAATTAAAGAAAATTAACCAAATTCAAAACCCACAGGTTTCTACTTCATAAGCATACTTCAATCAAACCTTCTACTTGAATTTATATCCCAATTGATTTTCAATCCACTAACACAATCAAAATTATCCCATATCCCGATCACAACTCAACCTGATTACATTACATTTCTATTATGAAAAAGATACAAAGAAATAATAAAATATATTACTTGAAACATAAATTAAAAAACAAAATTGCAAAAAAAAAAAAAAAAAAAAAAAAAAAAAATAATAATAATGTTAATCTTAAATTATAAGCAATAACTATTTTTAACCAGAAGTCGATCTTACACCATTGTATTTCCCAATAGAAATTATTAAAATCAAACTTATAAAGCATAATAATATTGTAAAATTTTATCACAAACTATTATCCTCACATATACAATCATTATAATCACAATAGTCATATTCATAGTTGTAATCTTATACTTTACTTATCTTGTGACCCCATAATATTAAGAAAAACATACAGTTATCGAGATGACACGATCAAATATAATTCTTCTGTGTCACCTTGACTCGCAGGCTCGCCTCTTGAGGAGAGGGAAGTAACATAATCATAATAATTATGTTCACAATACATAAAAAACTGTTCCCATAGCAACGTGCTAGCTCAGCTGAATCAACGCGTCATGTTGCTAACGCGCCCGACCACCCGAATCCAGAATTAACTAGAAAGAACCGTTGCATCAACGCGTCATGTTGCTAACGCGCCCGACCACCCGAATCCAGAATTAACTAGAAAGAACCGTTGCATCAACGCGTCATGTTGCTAACGCGCCCGACCACCCGAATCCAGAATTGACTAGAAAGAATCGTTGCATCAACGCGTCATGTTGCTGCTGCGTAGTTTCAACAGCATATAAATAAGCCTGGGATAAAAATGTTCTTTAGTCTTAAGTTGTTTGTGAATAAAGCAAGTTGTCAAGAAAAATACAAATCGTGACTTCGTCTTTAAAAAATCACATCAACGTTACCATTAGCTTTTGGCGTGGTATTAGTTCGACTCAAATTTACTTATATTCAATTATATATATATATATATATATATATATTTAATTTATATTATATATATATATGTAACATAATCATAATAATTATGTTCACAATACATAAAAAACTGTTCCCATAGCAACGTGCTAGCTCAGCTGAATCAACGCGTCATGTTGCTAACGCGCCCGACTACCCGAATCCAGAATTAACTAGAAAGAACCGTTGCATCAACGCGTCATGTTGCTAACGCGCCCGACCACCCGAATCCAGAATCATCTAGAAAGAACCATTGCATCAACGCGTCATGTTGCTGCTGCGTAGTTTCAACAGCATATAAATAAGCCTGGGATAAAAATGTTCTTTAGTCTTAAGTTGTTTGTGAATAAAGCAAGTTGTCAAGAAAAATACAAATCGTGACTTCGTCTTTAAAAAATCACATCAACGTTACCATTAGCTTTTGGCGTGGTATTAGTTCGACTCAAATTTACTTATATTCAATTGGCGCAGCCGGTAGGATAGCAATAAAGAGCATCTTGATGCAATAACTAAGTTATTAATTCTTATGCCTGGTTACTGCTATCCGCTAAACAACTGACGCAAAGGCAACCCACGCGACGGTCAATATCGCGTCAAGTTTTTAAAAAATAAAAACCTCGACAGTGACGTGTACACCAAATTTCGCATATTGCCAAAGCCACAGATTGTGCAAATAAAACTTGAAATTAATTCAAGAAGACGCGATAGAATTCGAAGAGACTATAATTCCAGAAACTTCTGGTTATCTCACAAAATTCGAAAGAGCTATCTGTGCAAACCAAACAATCAAAACTATAGAAAATTAAGTATTGATAATAATAAATTCAAAAAAGATAAAAACTGAACTAAAAATTATGTGAATATAAAAACTGAACAAAAAATTAAGTGAATATTAATAAATTTAAAAAGAAAAAGAAAAAACTGAACAAAAAATTATGTGAATATAAAAACTGAACAAAAAATTAAGTGAATATTAATAATAATAAATTCAAAAAGAAAAAGAAAAACTGAACTTAAAATTAAGTGAATATAAAAACTGAACTAAAAATTAAGTGAATATTAATAATAATAAATTCAAAAAAGAAAAAGAAAAAACTGAACTTAAAATTAAGTGAATATAAAAACTGAACAAAAAATTAAGTGAATATTAATAATAATAAATTCAAAAAGAAAAAGAAAAACTGAACTTAAAATTAAGTGAATATAAAAACTGAACAAAAATTTAAGAGAATATTAATAATAATAAATTCAAAAAGAAAAAGAAAAAACTGAACTTAAAATTAAGAAAAAAAAAAAAAAAAAACTATAATAATATATTAAACAAACAAAATGGAAGGAAACGCAACAACACCCCTATCTGACACAAGTATGACGCAAGTAATCAATCAACTAAAAATTGTTGAAAAATTCACTGGAAACAAGAACCATTTATACACGTTCATCAAACGGATCGATTACATATTGTCCCTCTACACCACCAATGATGCGAGGCAGAGGTTAATACTTTTTGGACTTGTCGAAAGCTGCATCAGCAGTGAAGTTATGCTATCTCTTGGCATAAACAATCTCACAACATGGTCGGACCTTCGCAAGCAACTCATATTAAACTACAAGACACAAACCAAAAATCATGTCTTGTTAGAAGAATTCAGGAGTACCCCATTTAAGGGAAATGTACGAGCTTTCTTAGAAGAAGCAGAACACCGTAGGCAGACATTAATGAGTAAGCTAGAATTAGAAAATAATCTAGATGAAAAAACATTGTATGCACGGTTAATTAAAACTAGTATCGACCACCTAATCCAAAAACTACCTACAGATATTTGCATTCGAATTATAAATTGCGAAATTCCCGATTTAAGATCTTTAATAAACATATTACAAGAAAAAAATCTTTATGATGAACCCAGTCTAAATTCAAATCAAATCAAAGCAAAACAAGATAAAAATTTTAAGCCGTCATACCCAAATCCTTATACTCAAAGATTTCCCACATTCCTTCAACCAAACCATCCTTATGTCCCATATCGACCTTACTTTCAGCAACCATATCTTCCACCAATATCAACACCAACACCTAATAATACTAACAATAACATTTTTCCACCTAATCATTATTCACCTCGACCAATGCAATTAACACCTAACACAGTCAGACCATTATACCCTACACAAAGATCAATTCTAAGACCGAGCCAATTTGACAATAATCGTTTCGGACAACATGCACAAGTAACTCCACAACAAGCCCCTTTCAATACCCAACCAACAAAACGTGTTAGACCTGCAGAAAGTAGACAAAGTAAAATGAGCATAGAAGAAGAAACTAGAAATCAAGAAGAAATTAACTATCACAATTATATGAAACAAGAATATTATAATCAAATAGCTTCTTATTCTGAATACTATCCTCAATATTACCAAGACCAAAGTTACCCACAAAACTCAAATGACACATACATACAAACAGCCACAGCCGAACATGAGACAGAACAATTAAATGAAATAGAAATCGAGAAAGCCGAAAATTATTCAGCTGCCAGCCTCGGAAACCAACAATACATAACTATAACTTATAAAGGCAAAAATTTAAAATGTTTAATAGACACAGGATCTACTGTTAATATGATGACATCTAATATTTTTAATTTACCAATTCATAATACCGATTGTCTTATTCACACCAGTAATGGACCTTTAACAATCACACAAAAAGTAAATGTCCTTTCCAACAACTTATTCAAGAGTAATAACGAATTCCTTCTACATCAGTTTTCACCAGATTACGATTTATTAATTGGTAGAAAACTGCTTTCAGAAGCTCAAGCCGTTATAGATTATAAATCACAAACTGTAATTTTATACAATAGAAAGTATAAATTAATCAACGTCATTCCAATCACAAACCAAAATCATTTCTTAGCCAATCCTGAAACTAATCAACATCTTAACAATCCAATCAGAGATAATTCCAAAAATAAAGAATATACTAACCCAAGCCCTTACCGACTAGAACATTTAAATGAAGAAGAAAAATTTAATTTAACAAGCTTGTTGAAACAATATCAACACATTCAATTCAAAGAAGGCGACCAACTTAGTTTCAGTAATCAAGAAAAACATGTTATTAACACCACCCACAATTCACCTTTGCATACAAAACCATACAGCTATCCACAAGCATACGAACAAGAAGTTGAACAGCAAATTCAGGACATGTTAGATCAAGGTATTATTCGCCCCAGTAATTCTCCTTATTGTAGTCCTATATGGATCGTACCCAAAAAACAAGATGCTTCAGGTAAACAAAAATTTAGAATTGTAATTGACTATAGAAAACTTAATGACGTAACCATAAATGACAGACACCCAATACCAAATATGGACGAAATTTTAGGAAAACTAGGTAGATGCAACTATTTTACAACAATCGACCTTGCAAAAGGATTCCATCAACTTGAAATGCACCCAGATTCCATTAGTAAAACAGCTTTCTCTACTAAACATGGCCATTATGAATATCTTCGTATGCCATTTGGATTAAAGAATGCACCTGCAACCTTTCAACGTTGCATGAATAATGTTTTGCGACCATTATTAAATAAACACTGTTTAGTATATCTCGACGATATAATTGTATATTCAACATCTTTAAAAGAACACCTACACTCACTGCAATTAGTTTTCGAAAAGCTTTCTGAAGCAAATCTCAAATTACAACTTGATAAATGTGAGTTTCTAAAACAAGAAACAACCTTCCTAGGACACGTCATAACTAAGGATGGAATAAAACCCAATCCTGATAAAATCAAAGCAATTCTAAAATATCCTATTCCCACAAAAACTAAAGAAATAAAAGGTTTTCTTGGACTAACTGGATATTATAGAAAGTTTATTCCAAACTTTGCAGACATAGCCAAGCCAATGACATCAGTACTTCGAAAAGATTCAAAAATAGATATTAAAAACCCAGAATACATTAGAGCTTTTGAAAAACTAAAACAACTTATTTCCAATGATCCAATTTTAAAAATTCCCGATTTTAAAAATAAATTCACTTTAACAACTGACGCAAGTAATGTAGCCCTTGGAGCTGTACTCTCTCAAGACGGACATCCTATCAGTTTTATCAGCAGGACCCTTAATGACCACGAAACTAACTACAGTGCCATAGAAAAGGAACTTTTAGCTATTGTATGGGCAACAAAAACATTTCGACACTACCTTCTAGGTCGACATTTCGAAATCAATAGTGATCATCAACCATTATGTTGGTTGTATAAAATGAAAGAACCAAATTCAAAATTAACCCGATGGAGAGTAAAATTATCAGAATACGATTTTGATATAAAATACATAAAAGGAAAAGAAAACCACATAGCTGACGCTCTATCGCGAGTAAAAATAGAAGAGACTTATTTCGGAGAAGAAACACAACAAATTACTGACAGAAACAGAGTTACACGTTACTATAAAACACAGTTTAAAAAATTAAAGAAAATTAACCAAATTCAAAACCCACAGGTTTCTACTTCATAAGCATACTTCAATCAAACCTTCTACTTGAATTTATATCCCAATTGATTTTCAATCCACTAACACAATCAAAATTATCCCATATCCCGATCACAACTCAACCTGATTACATTACATTTCTATTATGAAAAAGATACAAAGAAATAATAAAATATATTACTTGAAACATAAATTAAAAAACAAAATTGCAAAAAAAAAAAATAAATAAATAATAATAATAATAATGTTAATCTTAAATTATAAGCAATAACTATTTTTAACCAGAAGTCGATCTTACACCATTGTATTTCCCAATAGAAATTATTAAAATCAAATTTATAAAGCATAATAATATTGTAAAATTTTATCACAAACTATTATCCTCACATATACAATCATTATAATCACAATAGTCATATTCATAGTTGTAATCTTATACTTTACTTATCTTGTGACCCCATAATATTAAGAAAAACATACAGTTATCGAGATGACACGATCAAATATAATTCTTCTGTGTCACCTTGACTCGCAGGCTCGCCTCTTGAGGAGAGGGAAGTAACATAATCATAATAATTATGTTCACAATACATAAAAACTGTTCCCATAGCAACGTGCTAGCTCAGCTGAATCAACGCGTCATGTTGCTAACGCGCCCGACTACCCGAATCCAGAATTAACTAGAAAGAACCGTTGCATCAACGCGTCATGTTGCTAACGCGCCCGACCACCCGAATCCAGAATCATCTAGAAAGAACCATTGCATCAACGCGTCATGTTGCTGCTGCGTAGTTTCAACAGCATATAAATAAGCCTGGGATAAAAATGTTCTTTAGTCTTAAGTTGTTTGTGAATAAAGCAAGTTGTCAAGAAAAATACAAATCGTGACTTCGTCTTTAATAAATCACATCAACGTTACCATTAGCTTTTGGCGTGGTATTAGTTCGACTCAAATTTACTTATATTCAATTATATATATATATATTGAATATAATTAAATTTGAGTCGAACTAATGCCACTCCAAAAGCTAATGGTAATGTTGATGCGATTTTCGAAAGACGAAGTCACGATTTGTTTTTTATTTGACAACTTGCTTTATTCACGAACAACTTAAGTCTCTTAAGACTATTTTGGCCTAGGCTGTTGAAATTACGCAGCAGGGACATGACGTGTCGCTGCAGTGGTTCTTTTGTCGTCGGTATGATTACGAAGTAGAAACCTGTGGGTTTTGAATTTGGTTAATTTTCTTTAATTTTTTAAATTGTGATTTATAGTAACGTGTAATTCTGTTTCTGTTAGTAATTTGGTAATGATCTGGATTTATTTTTTCAACGTTTTTATTGGCTTTAAAGGGATTTTCTAATTATCCTTTTTGTAATGGTCCTTTTCGATATCTGGTATCGACTTCGTATTCTTGTCGGTTACTGTTGATTTTATTTATAACTTTTTCCTTTTTTCTTGAGTGTCTAACTTTGGTTGTCCACCATTGAAGAATATGTGTGCAGGAGTTTGTCCAGTTGTGTCATGTTTTGTTTTGTGATTGTAAATGTAAATAATGGTTTCTATTTTGCTGAGTTTATTTTCTTTGTCATTTATAGTGTTGATTATTCTAATTTTTTCGTTTATTGTTTTGTGTAGTCGTTCGATGTCTGCTATTCCTGTTTTTGTAGTATTTAGTTGTATTTCTACTCCTTCATTTTCAAGCGCTAAACTGAAAAATGCGCCGTCTCGGGCAGCTTTTAAAAATATTGGCTTTCCTAACTAATTAAATATACGCATTAATGCGTTCTTACATTCTATCCAATCTTTTGTTTTAATGTTTTCAAGAGTAGCGAATGTTGAATAATAATTGCCTTCAGATGAATAAATTACAAATTTATCGCGACAATGTTCGGGCCTGGGGGTAATTTTCATCGGCATGTTTGTGTTTCTGTGTTCGGTTTTTGCTATATTACAAATGTGACATTCATTTATTATGTTCTGTGTTAGTAATTAGCTGTTAGGGAAATAGTAAGTTTCACAAAAGAGTTTATTTGTTTTTTGAATTCCGGGGTGTAAGAGTTTTTCATGATTCTTCAAAATAAGTTCTTTAAATTCAGCATATGAGTTTACATTTTTTAATTGAATGAGGCTTTGTAGAATTTTAGTATGGTTAGTGTGATAAAACTGATACTGTGTCCGTCTTGAGAGAGTACACCTCCAAAGGCTACATTACTTTCGTCAGTTGTTAAAATGAATTTATATTTGAAATCGGGAATTTTTAAAATTGAATCATTGGAAATAAGTTGTTTTAGTTTTTCAAAAGCTCTAATGTATTCGGGATTGTTAACGCCAGAGGGCGCGAAGGCGAGGAAGGAAGATTTTTCGCGTCTGCCAAGGGCGGTCACACTGGGAGCGGTGACTTGAAATTCGATGGGAAGCGCCATTTTTAGGTTAAAGACTAACTTCAACTTCGGAACAACTCACATCTATTGTACATACCTATACTTAGAACTTTCGAAATACAAATTGCAATTGAAACCTGTGTTTTCTTTATCGCCCTCTACACCCGCGTCTTAATCTGTTTTTAACTCGCGAGTTTGTGCCACATCCAAAACGTAAATCTCTCCAGTTGCTGACGGATCGGATCGCCCACCCTCCTACAAACATTGGTCCTTCGAGCCGGAGATCCTTCCGCTCCTCCAGCTAGCATCGGTGGAACGATCTGATAAGTACAGTAATTTTCATTCTTTTACATATATATGTACATACATACACTCAAAGGTGCAAGGTTTCCCGCTCTTCCATAGCGACCTGTGCACTTTTAACACAGTGTAGACATACCTGACCTGCCTCAAGAAGTGCACGATACCATTAATGCTATCCTGTGTGTATATATGATCTTCTTTGAGTGTTGCTGCTGGTATCTATGGCTGATGTCCAGCGCTGTTAGGATGATGTATGAGTTCCGTAGGATTATGATTATGAAGATTACGGTGGAGAGATTACTGGTCTCTCTTATCACTGGCCTTGTGGTACAGTGATATAGAATTGATAATTCAAAGTTTTGCTTATTGCTGGAGCAAAGTTCATTGACCTACCTGACCTGCCTCAAGAAGTGCACGATACCATTAATGCTATCCTGTGTGTATATATGATCTTCTTTGAGTGTTGCTGCTGGTATCTATGGCTGATGTCCAGCGCTGTTAGGATGATGTATGAGTTCCGTAGGATTATGATTATGAAGATTACGGTGGAGAGATTACTGGTCTCTCTTATCACTGGCCTTGTGGTACAGTGATATAGAATTGATAATTCAAAGTTTTGCTTATTGCTGGAGCAAAGTTCATTGAACGAGCTTCTCGCTTCGTTGTACGAACAGAACTGACTTAAAGTAATTTGACAAACCAAACTAAAAGCTAAATGAATCAAATGTTACCAAGAAAACTCATACAAGCATCCGGCAAGCCAACTCATAATTGGTACGCTGCTCTTGCGACCCATGCAATGTATCCAGCCGCTGAGCGTTGCTACCCGAACGTTGAACTGAGCTTCTGCAAAGTCAGCACTTGTGAATGCAGTTGTTTTGTCTAAACAACTGAGTCCGAGGGACACTCATGAACTACTCCCCCTCCGAACCATGACCGTCCTCGTTCATTTTATAGCTGTTGACGATCTTTTGTATTTTTTTTTAAGCTCGTTTTCTCCTCAGACTCTGGCAGAGGAGGATGGAACCTCTGAAGATGAGGCCGAGACCAGCTCCAGTGATGAATCAAGTTTTAAATGATCCGGCCGATGCTACTTCCCCTTGAAGTTTGTTGATGATATGAAGGTTGTGGTTGTTCATTCTCTGTAGGAGTGGCATGCTCAGAATTTGTTCATGGCTAATGATGTTGAGCAATGGTGAAGCTGCTATGCCTGGGGTTCTGTTTAGCATCTCACGCCGATTTACGTACTTAGAACCATTTATGCAGGCTGCTCGTGCAAAGGTGACAAGGAAGGTGCCGTTGACTGTGATCTCGGGGCTGCCATCGGTGCTGATTCGCGCTGGGCTTTCATTTACCACCACTATGCCATCATCTACGACTGTGATAGGTTTCAAGTGGCTAGGCTGAGTGTAGCAACGGGTCGTGCTTCCTGCGTGTGATCCACGGGCACAGGTGTCATGGGAGGCCAATTTGCAGATCGATGCGTAGGTGATGGTGTCATCTTGCAGTTGAAGCACAGTTTTTTCGTGGGATACGGGGAGGATGTTGACCTTTCTACATATGAACTTAATTCTGGGATACTCAATTAGAATATGGATAATGTTTTCAGACTGGAGGACCTTAATATTAGATGCTTCTATTAAATTTACTATGGGGACTTCTGTGGGATGTTCAATGAGCACAGACTTTAAATCGTCTTGGTCGAAAATTGTTCGATTTATAATGTTGGCTTTAGCAAGCGTGATTGTGAGCATTAACTTTTGAATTTCTGTTATTAACATTCTATTTCTGGCTAGTAATGCCTCATATAAGTGTGAAGTGTCAACTAATTCATTTTTCTTGACTTTTATTATTTGATTAACAGTATCTGTTTAACAGTATCTGTTTTATTTGCTTTTGAGTTTCAGAGTTTATTGCTACCTGTCTATTGTTTGAGTCTATCAATTTTGATTCAGCAATTTTGATTCTTTCTAAATCCGTGGCATCAGGTGTGCCAGCCACAACCTTGAGTACTGTGCCTAAAAAATCTAAACTTTTGGCAATTCTATGATGAATTTTTAAAACGGACAAAAGACTTTTAATGTGCTTAGCGTCAACATCTAACAGTTTTCGCATGTGATATTGAGGAAATAACTCAGACAAATGTTCTGTTTCTTCTACTATCTTTGTAAATTCGGATAAGTTGCTTGAGTGCCTGACATAGTCTCGTTGTTCCCATACCAGTACACTTCCATCTATTATAGGAATGTAATCGGAATGTGAATAGTCGGTGCACTGAGCGGTTACTAATTACTATGTCAGTAAGAATGGAAGTGAACAAATAAGCCTGCAAGGAAAAAATGAAATTAAATCTATTGTATTTCTTAACTTATTATTTAACTTAAACTCGTATTATTTCAGGTTGTCATTGTGGACCACCATCCCTCTAATGAGCACAGACATTCCTAGGTCTGCTTGGATCACTTCCTCCGTGCACAGGGGTGATAGCTTGTTTCCCAGTATTTTGTTTAACTTCACAAAGACTTTTTCCCCTACATCAAACACTCTTTTTTGTCTGTTCGGATTTATTTTTATACCCTGAGCCCATTGAAAATGGGAAATCAGGGTATAATGTTTTTGTGAAAATGTATGTAACAGGCAGAAGGAGACGTCGCAGACCATACAAAGTATATATATTCTTGATCAGCTCGATGAGCTGAGTTGAAATAGCCCTGTCCGTCTGTCCGTCCGTCCGTCCGTCCGTCCGTCCGTCCGTCCGTCCGTCCGTCCGTCCGTCCGTCCGTCCGTCCGTCCGTCTGTGTGAACGCAGCGATCTCGTAAACCACAGAAGCTAGAGAGCTGAAATTTGACATGTATACTCCTGAATACCATACGCTATACGAGTTTTTTTCAAAAATTCGATAACTCTTCCCGTTCTCTTTTTATCGATAAATTTCGATAACTTTTCGTCTCTTTTACGTACCGTAAGAGCTAGAGACCTGAAATTCACTATGTAGATTCCTGTTGTGAATGCAGACATTTTGTAATTTTTGGATTTTGGATGCCACGCCCCCTTCGCCCTAAATTTGCAAAAAACGCATTTCAAATACTAGAGACTTGTGCTTCGGCACATACATACATATGAATAACATAATCATGCCCTGAAAGTTTGAATAAAAAAAGTCCTGCTAGAAAAAAAGTTATTAAACATTTAATTTCCACAACACAAGCCTCTTGCAGCCCAAGCGCTGTCGCTACGTCAACTGCGCAGTTGGCAGAACGTGTGCTTGAGCGTGCGTCTGTGTGTGTGTGTGTGTTGCTTGCAATATATGTATATGTACACTAAGCATAGAATATTTTAAGTATCGACACTTCGCAGGGCTCAGGGTATCTCCTAGTCGAGCCGTCTCGACTAGAGCATTCTTACTTGTTTCTAACTGTACTTGTTAAACTTTTTCGATCTTGTTTGCGATGGTCTCCCTAAATTCATCAGTAGATGAGTGAATTATTTCAATTGGTTTCATGCCAGTTACTGAGTGCAGCGATCTAATGTATTCTCGTGTCTCTTGTAGAATTAGTTCGACTGTGTCGTCGATCTTTTTCCAATTTAAGACACCTGGCAATTTCTACCAATGTACTATGAAACCGTTCTACTTGACCGTTGGAGGTACTGTGTAATGGGGGTGCATTTACAACATCGATTCCATTGTTGTTCTTTAACAGTGAAGTAATGGTTTCTGAACTAAATGCCGCTTCATTGTCACAGTAAATGATCTTAGTTTTTGGAAAAAAATTCACGGCTTGTATGATTGGTCCTTTTACATCTGCTATAGTACGAGAAACTATTGGTTGCACGATTGCAAATTTCGAGAACTTATCAACACACGTCAGAAACTGCTTTTTGTCGGTTGAAAAAATATCGATGTGCAACCTTTCGCCAGAGTGTGACGGAACTGGCGTCTTACCGAGGAACTGTTTCTTAGGATGCCTGACATAATTGGAGCGGGTACAGATTTTGCAATTTGCTACAACTTCTGTCAAAATTCTATTAATTTTTGGAAAATAATACTCTTCCGAAATTTGCTTGCAATTTTCTTGTGCTGCCCTATGCGCACAGTTATGTTCAGTTATTGCTATTTCCTTCTGCTCTGCTTTATCAGGAATGTCAACTACCATTTTCTTACAGTATCGAAATTTTATCGATGGGAAACTTTGCACTAACTCGTGCTGGATACTAGCCAGTGTTGGGAGATCACAATGTAATGCATTCACTACATTGGGATTAACTACCGCCTTTACTTCGTTCAAGACATTGTTTTCTCCGGTAAAATGTATTATATGGCGTGTTTTTTCGCAAAACAAGATAAAATTTCTTTTTAGAGCAAATTGGGCTTCTTCCAAAACTATTTGGTTTCTAAAAACGTTCACAGGGTTTTCCGAAGCTTCTATCGTGTAAGTTACCGATAACTCACTGTGGATTGTTGCCGCATCGGATACTACTTCACTTTGCAGCGCATTCACATTTTGGCGCGAAAGAGCGTCTGCTACGTGGTTTTCTTTACCCGGTTTGTAGTGGATATTTTCGTTATGCTCATCAATATACGCTTTCCATCTTTTTATACCCTTAGCCCATTGAAAATGGGAAATCAGGGTATAATGTTTTTGTGAAAATGTATGTAACAGGCAGAAGGAGACGTCGCACACCATACAAAGTATATATATTCTTGATCAGCTCGATGAGCTGAGTTGAAATAGCCCTGTCCGTCTGTCCGTCCGTCCGTCCGTCCGTCCGTCCGTCCGTCCGCCTGTGTGAACGCAGCGATCTCGTAAACCACAGAAGCTAGAGAACTGAAATTTGACACATATACTCCTGAATACCATACGCTATACGAGTTTTTTTCAAAATTTCGATAACTCTTCCCGTTCTCTTTTTATCGATAAATTTCGATAACTTTTCGTCTCTTTTACGTACCGTAAGAGCTAGAGACATGAAATTTACTGTGTAGATGCCTGTTGTGAATGCAGACATTTTGTAATTTTTGGATTTTGGATGCCACGCCCCCTTCGCCCTAAATTTGCAAAAAACGCATTTCAAATACTAGAGACTTGTGCTTCGGCACATACACACATATGAATAACATAATCATGCCCTGAAAGTTTGAATCAAAAAGTCCTGCTAGAAAAAAAGTTATTAAACATTTAATTTCCCATAGCGTAGGCGTCTTGCAACTGCGCAGTTGGCAGAGTGTGTGCTTGAGCGTGCGTCTGTGTGTGTATGTGTTGCTTGCAACATATGTATATGTAAACTAAGCATAGAATATTTGAAGTATCGGCACTTTGCATGGCTCAGGGTATCTCCTAGTCGAGCCGTCTCGACTAGAGCATTCTTACTTGTTATTTTTGCATTTGGGTTGCGGTCTGACACCGCAAAAGTCAGAGGTTGGTGGTCTGTATAGATATTTATGTCCCTAGTGCCATACAGGTATTGTTGTAACTTTCCAAGAGCCCACACTATGGCTAACAATTCCCTTTCGTTGGTAGCATAGTGTGACTCGCTTTTAAGTGTTCTGGAAATCATGGTGATGGGCCTGTTTTCTTGCGATAGAACAGCACCGATACCGTTTGCGGAAGCATCCGTCGTTATATTGAATGGCTTCTTGAAATCTGGATACTTAAGAATTACATCTTTAGAAGCCAAAACGTTTCTTAGCCTCTCGAATGCATCAATTTGTGAATCATTGAATTCAATGGGAGTCTTCTTTGACATATGTTTGCTTATGGACCCATTTTCTCCTTTAAGCAAATTTGTCAAAGGTCTTGCAATTGCAGCAAAGTCTTTTATGAAGCAACGGTAGTGGCTGGCTAATCCCAGGAATGACCTCAGCTCGTATAAGCTTTTTGGTTCTGGATAATCCTGTATGGCTCTTACCTTTTCTGGATCAGTTTTTGCGCCACCCATGGTTACTATAAACCCAAGGTATTCTACTCTTTGCTTAAAAAATTGAGTTTTTCCCTGGAAACTCTCATGTTTGCATCTAACAAGCTCTTTAGAACCCAGTCTATAAGCTTAACATGATCATTTTCGTTTTCACAAAAAATAATGACGTCATCTACGTAAACATAGCAAGTTTTACCAATTTGTTCACGCAAGACGTCGTCAATTGCTCTTTGAAATATGCTACCCGCATTTTTCAAACCGAATGGGAGTAGACAGAACTAGTATTTCCCACCGTTTACAGAGAAAGACGTGTTTTCACGGTCGTGTTCAGCCAAATATATTTGATGGTATCCAGATTTAATATCCAATGTTGTAAAGTATTTGGCTTTGCCCAAATTTGCCAATATCATGGGGATGTTGGGCATTGGGTACTTGTCGGCAATGGTTTTCTCATTTAGTTTCCTAAAATCGATTACCATGCGCTTATTTTTGTTACCCTGCTCATCGCAACCGTTTTTATCAACAATCCAAGTTGGGTTGTTGTAGGGCGACTTCGATGGCCTAATGATGTTGTTCTCTAGCAAGTTTTTGATTTCTTTTTCTTCTGTGCGGATTGTAGCAACTACAGACGTATTAAATGGCAATGCCTCGTTTGAGGTCGAAAATGCCTTAATTTCTCTATTCAAGATCTATTCAAGATCTATTCAAGATCATGCTTCTAATTTCTTTTTTCACTGCCTCTGGCACGACAATATCATTAACATTATTACAATAATGATGCTGTAGCTTTTCGGACACAGAACCATAATTGATTGTACCATTATCAGTATTTAAGGTCGCTCTCACCTGCGTTAGCAAATCGAAGCTAATTATACCATCAAATGGAGCTAGAGAATCCAATAAAAAGAATGAAGCTGTTTTACCAAAAATGTTTATTAGACACTTCTGGTGGATTTTGTTAGAACCATGGATGGAGCTAACCGTAAAAGGGGAGCTGACCGGACTTACATTTCTTAGCTCCTTTACGGGCTTAATGTAGTTTTTGGCAGCTCCTGTGTCGATCAGGATTATTAGTTTCCTCCCAGCCAGCTGTCGTTCAATGAACGGTAGCCGTGAGCGTTCCCTAAAAAATTGACCGAATTGTTGCCACTTATGGAGTCATCATCTTCATCAACCTTAACAACTGCGGCTGTGGCAGTGTTATTGTATTCTGTCTCTTGGCTAGTGGTGACATGTTGTATAGTATTTTGCAATCTCTGCCGCCTTTGGCCAGTCATGCGTTCGGAACCTTGCCTTTTTCGGCACTGCTCTCCTTCATTTTGTACGTTGGCACATTGGCCATTTCCAAAAGAATTGGTTTGTTTGAATTTTGACACAGTAGATCCTATGTCCATAGGCTCTGATGTTTGGTCGTGTTCCCTTTTTCCCTGTGAGTTCTTATATATAACGTTGGGTGCCAATTATCTTCTTTGTGTGTTGCTGCTGGTATCTATGGCTGATGTCCAGCGCTGTTAGGGTTATGATTATGAAGATTACGGTGGAGAGATTACTGGTCTCTCTTATCACTGGCCTTGTGGTACAGTGATATAGAATTAATAATTCAAAGTTTTGCAGCTTATTGCTGGAGCAAAGTTCATTGAACGAGCTTCTCGCTTTGTTGTACGAACAGAACTGACTTAAAGTAATTTGACAAACCAAACTAAAAGCTAAAAGAATCAAATGTTACCAAGAAAACTTATACAAGCATCCGGTCGGCAAGCCGACTAATCATAATTGATACGCTGCTCCTGCGACCCATGCAAAGTATCCAGCCGCTGAGCGTTGCTACCCGAACGTTGAACTGAGCTTCTGCAAAGTCAGCACTTGTGCATGCAGTTGTTTTGTCTAAATAACTGAGTGCGAGGGACACTCGTTAACTTACATGTGTGCGATGGCAGCAGTGTTGTGCTGTTTGTTGGTGTTGTTGTTATTGAGACTGCGGCGCGCTTCCAATTACAACCACTTTATTTAGTTGTTTTTTTTTTTTTAAGTTGTCAAAATACTCTTAATTTATTAGTACAATATTATATGTGTGCCTTTTGTGTTGCAATTTGTTGCTTTCATGAAACATGCCGGTATATGCATATGTACATACAGTAACGAGGAGGCAGAAATTAGCACAAGAAACGGACACAGGATAGCATTAAGGACCTCTTGAGGCAGGTCAGGTATGTCTACACTGTGTTAAACGTGCACAGGTTGCTATGGAAGAACGGGAAACCTTGAACCTTTTAGTGTATGTACATATATATAGCTAAAACAATAACAATTGCTATACTTATCAGACTGTTCCACCGATGCTAGCTGGAGGAGCGGAAGTGTCTCCGGCTCGAAGGACCAAATGTTTGGAGGAGGGCAGGCAGTCCAATTCGTCAGCAACTGCCGAGATCTTCAATAATAGGGGCGATGCCAACGGTTGAACGAACTCGTGAAATATATAATTTAGGAAGTGTGTTGTGTGTTGTGATTGATGTTCAATGTTTAATATGGAATATTGTGTTTCTATAAATATGTGTAAAAGTGTGTGTAATACGAATGCCGAAGTCTGTCTAAAACTGATGGCGATTTCCATGGAACTCCTAGTCACGGCTCCCAGTGTGACCGCCCTTGGCCAAAGCGAAAAATCTTCGCCTTCTCGCCTTTGTGCCCACAAGAATCACCCTGTCGTGAACAATTTATTTATTGCTCATAAATTGCAATTTTACAAAATTTTTGTTCACAATTCAAATTATTTGGTTTAATTCACAGCAAGCAATATTAGAACATTTTGTGATATTATAAAAATGTTATTCGAATTATTTGATTTAATTCACAGCTTGTAATTTTAGAACATTTTGTGATTTTATAAAACGTTATTCACAGACAGTCTCGTATCCTAAGTGAACTTCACTTTCACAGTTGATGTCAATATAAGTGACTGTAGCGGATAATCGAATAAACTTTGGAAAACAGTAATCTCGATTCTTTTGCAAAAAATTCGCGAGCTCAATTCTAATTTAACTTGGTAGTTTAAGAACTGGATGTAGCGGATTGAACAAAGCCGATTTATTTCCCGAAGATTTATTTCTTTTATCCTACCGGTTGCGTCAATTATGTAGATGAAAACTCGAGTTAAATAAAAAATAAGTTAATTAAATAAACTGAACTCTACGGAGTAGATGATAAATATAGACTAATTAGCTAGCTTGGTTTGTGCCGAATCTGCAATATCAATATTCGGCTTTTGTTTATGTTAGCTGTGCTTGTAGACTGGATGATGCCTAAGAGTCGCAGCACTGATTTTAAGCTGTCAATGCCGGAACTCTGTAGTTGTGTTTACATTTACTTTGTGAAAACAATTTGTTATTGATAACTGACGTGGATGCGTGCATGCTTATGTCACTATATGTATTATAGATCAGCGAGACAAGCCGAGTCGATTTAGCCCTGTCCTGAATCTGTAGTTGAGTATTTTGATTTGAATTAGAAGAACTAATAGCAGATATTAAAGATAAATTGAAAAAAATTGATGAAAAGATTTAAAGAACGAGCTTAAAAAAATATATGTGTCCGTACCAGAGGTGGAAGCTTTTGAAGACGCTGTAATAGATCGTAGTGTAATATGTAACTTTGGGCCCGAGTTTGAAGGAAAATCGAAATTAAATTTAGAAAATGTCCGAATTTAAACTTCACAGAAGTAGGAAACATAGTAGTTCCTCATGAGATTAAAAAAAAATTAAAAAAAAAAAACAAGAAAGAATGCTCTAGTCAAGACGCCTCGAATAGCAGATACCCTGAGCCCTGCAAAGTGCCGATACTTCAAATATTCTATGCTTAGTTTACATATACATATATTGCAAGCAACACATACACACACACAGACGCACGTTCAAGCACACGCTCTGCCAACTGCGCAGTTGATGTAGCGACTGCGATTGGGCTGCAAGAGGCTTATGTTGTGGAAATCAAATGTTTAATAACTTTTTTTCTAGCAGGACTTTTTCATTCAAACTTTCAGAGCATGCTTATGTTATTCATATGTATGTATGTGCCGAAGCACAAGTCTCTAGTATTTGAAATGCGTTTTTTGCAAATTTCGGGCGAAGGGGGCGTGGCATCCAAAATCCAAAAATTACAAAATGTTTGTATTCATAACAGTCATCTACACAGTCTCTAGCTGTTACGGTACGTAAAAGAGACGAAAAGTTATCGATTTATCGATAAAAACAGAACGGGAAGAGTTATTGAACTTTTGAAAAAAACTCGTATAGCGTATGGTATTCACGAGTATACATGTCAAATTTCAGCTCTCTAGCTTCTGTGGTTTACGAGATCGCTGCGTTCACACAGACGGACGGACGGACGGACAGGGCTATATCAACTCAGCTCATCGAGCTGATAAAGAATACATATATGTATGTATATACTTTGTGGGGTCTGCGACGTCTCCTTCTGCCTGTTACATACATTTTCACAAAAACATTATTCTCTGATTTCCCATTTTCAATGGGCTCAGGGTATAAAAACAAGCGGATTGGATATTTCTCAGTATTGCGAAATACCCAAATGAGCAGCAAAACGTACGGACACCGCCATCTAGACAGTCGCAACTAAAAAACAACAAATTACGCACCAGGCAAAATACTAGACCGACTCTCGGTTAATAAATCAGTTCATATTAAGCTTTGAAACAATGCAGACGTGCCTTTTCAATTCTGAAAACATTAAAAATCGTAATTGTCTTCAGCGACTTTGGGAGGTTTGACTACTTCCAACTGATAACTCGCTGATAACAATATAGGAAAGAAAGACGTCTCACTGTTAACTTAATTGTGTCACTCTATCTTTTTCTAGAGATAGAGCTATGGAGCTCTTTTGTTAACAGTGTAACTGTCGATATTCAACAATATATTTAATAGAGAATGTTGAATGTTTGCTTTTGACAAGCAGTGTGGAAAAAATGCTATTAAATTTAGTTCTATAACATAAATTACGAATGTAACATAACACTAAATTCAAAATATAAGTAAAATGACTATTATGACTCTGAAATCATTGTCAATAAAATATTTTCAATCTGCTCTAAATCATATTTGAAATAATAGTATCTATACATTTACAAAATAATTTCTAAAATAGGCAATTTTAAAAAGTTATGGATCCAGAACGCAACGTTAAACGGCTTCGTAAGCTTTTCGGAGTATCACGGACGATTCTTAAGAGGGCAGCTCGACGACCTAGCATTAGCGATCAGGAAAGTGAAGAGCAGCAACGCAAGCGGTTTCAAATGCTCCGTGAATTGCGACAACAAAGAATATCTAGTCTTGGTGCTAATCAAAGATATGTACTAGAGATTTGTGCAGATATGATTGGCCTAGATACTGAAGAAGTAGTAACTGGCATCGTTGATGAAATTATTTATGTCGAGAATCTTAATGGACTATTCGAACCGAAAGGCCCCATGGCTGTAATGCTGAGCAACGCTCCTATGATAGGCTATCCTGTTGATTCAGGTCGTTATCAAGATAAACTACGACATACAGAAGTAAATCGAACAATATGTTTAACTGCGGGTACTGTAAGATTAATCGGTAAATGGATGGTGGTATATCGACAACAAAATGACAAGGCAATAGAAAATCGGTCGGTAAGCGACGAGGTGGCTATGTTTATGATTAATGCAGAAGGCCGTGATGCATGCTTGAATGTCGTCAAGACTTTTGTGGAACAGGTGCTTAAACCATCTATTGAAGCTGTTACTGATTTTGGGCTTGCAGAAAAGGAACAGCTACAAAAATTTTTTCATATTTTAAATATGTACAATACATTTCTGAAGTCATCGGATGCAATAGTATCCTCTCGTGTGAATTTCGAAGTTTCCCATGAGCTTTTTAAAGGATTTTTACTTGCAAGATGGCAAATAGAAGCTAGCTCAAAAATTGTGAGTCGTGTGCGATTAGTTGAACGGTACTTTGAAAAATGGTTGCGGCAAATACAAGGAATCCTAGTTGAAGGAAAGCAAATACAACGAGATCCTCCCGACGTAGGGCCGTTACATATGTTGGTCAACTGGCGTCAGATGTTAGCGAAGTTAACGTCCATTACAGAATTTGTGACATCGCGAGCCTTTAATAATCATAAAGATTGTCTAACATTATCCCGTTCTTCAAAACTTCTTAACGTATGTATATTTATTAAACATTTTAATAGAGGATAGTGGTTTTCTATAAGTTTGTCTGTCTGTCTGTCGAACTATATATACAAACAAAAACAATTTCATCGTAATTGAATATACTATATATACAATTTTTTTTTCAATTTTATCACTGTTGGGCAGGCGAAGACCGTCTATTTATCATTTAAGCAATATTGAGGCCACTTTTAAAAGTATAAACGTCTACATAGTAAACGTTATATTTATATATTTTTATACCCTGAACTCATTGAAAGTTGAAAATTAATTGGTATAATGGCTTTAACGAAATATATGTAACAGGGGATGGAGGCGTGGCAGGCCCCATAAAGTATATATATTCTTGATCAGGGAGCCAAGCCGTGCCGATTAAGCCATGTCCGTCCGTATGTCCGTATGTGTGATCTCAGAACCTATAAGAGCTAGAGAGTGGATTTTTTTTGTCAACTATGTAACTATGTGTATTTGTTGTTTGTAATATACATACATACATATGAAAGAAACGGGAAATTATTTGAATTACGGTTTCTCGCTGGGTTCAGGGTATCCCCTAGTCTGCCGCCACCAACTAGAGCCCTCTTACTTTTCATCCTTTTTAGCGCTGGGATAAAATCGATAACCAGGTTACATTAGCGTTAAACGAAGCAAAGGACAATGTCCGTTTTATTTCATCATTACAAAAGTTTTGGGACCCACTATACAGGTAATACAGTGTAAAACATTATTTTCTGTTAATTCAATTCAAAAGTGACTCCATGTTTTGTGCAGGTCATCACCGGATGAAATTATAAGTAGTTTACCTGGGCTAATGGTTGCAATTCGCAACGTTTGCAAAACTGCACATTATTTTAATACTTCAGTTAATTTAACAGGACTCATGGTCAAAATATCTAATCAGCTTACAATTACCAGCAAAAATTTTATAACTGATAATGAGCATCGTAGCCTTTGGGAGATATCATCCGTGGAGATCATTGAAAAAATTGAAAAATGTAGAGATGTTATGGATCATTTCAAAAACATATATGTCAATACAGTAGAAGAAATGAAAAATAGTAATGAAAGACCGTGGACTGTATCTTCAGTATATATATTTACATGCTTAGAAAAATTTCTCCATCGCCTGGAAAAAATAAAATGTATAGCAAATACAGAAATAATTTACTCAATTTTGGATCGTATATTAATAAGTGGAATGGAAAAATTTAATACTATGATTAAAGCTGCTCGTATAACAATAAGTAGTAAGCTGTATGACCCTTTAAATTATCGTATTGAAACATTTGATACAGATTTTGAAAAATTTGTTAAAGAGGTTGAAGTTGCAGAAGTTGGTATGCAGCAATTTGTAAAATTGCTCACGACAGAATGCCCAACAGCCGAATCGATGATGTTAATTCTGAAACGTTTTGAAGCTTTGCATTTAGAATGTCTGTGCTTGGATAGAAGATATTTCAAAGTTGCTGAAATGTTAGAAAAGGAAATGCTCTTGCTGAAGGATGTATACAACGAGGAACGAGGTAATCCCTTCATACCTCGAAATTTACCTCCTGTTGCTGGTCGCATTGTATGGATTCGTTCGATTTTCAAAAAAATTGATTTACCGATGCAAGCTTTGAAATTGCGACATTGCGTTCTTGCACACAAAAAAGCCCAGCGCACAGTTCGATACTATAACTACATGAATGGGATTGTTTGTCATTATGAAATGGCTTATCATAAAGCTTGGTTTGACTACGTTGAGGAAGTGAGATGTGCTCTTAATGCCCCAATTTTAACTATTAATAAAGACGAAGCTCTTTATACTATAAATTTAGATCGATCGATTTTGCAACTTATATCTGAAACCGAATGGATGTGGAAGCTGCACTTAGAAGTTCCAAATATGGCTTCAACTGTTGCTTATTGCAAAGATCGTATTTTTCATCCATTTACTACTTTAAAATTAACTCTGCAGCGACTAGATCGCTTGCGTTCATCATTGACTCCAGTATTTATTAATATAATGCGATTTCGGTTACAGGAAATATCGGTAATGCTTAAACCTTCACTATCTTCGGTGACGTGGATTTCAAAAAATTTGGAGGATTACGTGGAAAAAGTGTGTATGGTAAGAAAAATATAATTCACACAATATTGTCCATTTAAAATCTATTTAAAATTTACAGAAAATTCAAGAAGTAGAAATATTTTTTAATTTGATTTTAGACATTGAGGAGCTTCGAGTCATGCAAGAAATATATAATATATCCGAGTTTCTATATATCTATGTTCCGGATGAACCCGTTCCGTCTTATCAATTTGTTGAGGAAAGTAATAAGTTGCGAGCTAAAATTGGTAAGTATTTTATAAAAATAGAAATCTCTCTAAGTAAAGTATTATGAAAACTTTAAGAACGTGTACTTGAGAAGAAGTCTATATGTATGGAACGTGCTGTAATCGACATTATAAACATGTTTATTGATTTGCTTGATTTTGAGCTATCAGATTCGAAGGGACGACGTGTATTCCAGCTACCCGCAGAAAAATTAAATGATACTAATTGGCGGACTGAGGGTTTTTTGCCAATTGATAAATGGGATTTTATCCAGTTTCATAAAATATACCGAACAATTTATTTAGCACCTGACGATGTACTGAAGACCCTACAATTTCGGAATTATGAGAATATTCGATACGAGCTTCATCATTTACGTAACGACTGTATGGATCTGTTTTCCTACTATAACTCAAAAATAATTTTGGCCTTGGTTGCTGGATCTAAACGATCTTTAGACTTTGTACGACAAAATATACTCAGGTAAGAGTTAATCTAAAGGTTACAGCGGGTAAGATAATAAAAAACAATTGATTTTAACAATATAATTGTAATTTAAATCATTTACGAACTGAAATGATTATATTAGCAAAGATAATAAAATACTGTCATATTTTGAAAACTATTGGTGATAGGGAAATTTGTAATATGTACGAGTGTTAAGAATGCATTATCTGAAATATATAATTTGTAAGCTTCTAGCCTTAAATATTTAGAATATATGTATGTCGGGGACTCGTTTATTTCTTGTGGCTGATCTGCCAATTAATGCACAAACTTTTAGATATTTCCAATAGGGCTATTGTCTAAACTTAACTGCTTGACATTCTAAATCAGTCATCGATCTATCCTTCTGTTTTTTTGCAAATGCACGTTGGTCTACACTCTGAATTCGAAATAATAATTTCACAATAAGCCAAACATATAGCATAGTAGTGACCTGCAATCCCATGAACAGTGATCAAACTATCATCCTGTTGCGACGCACGCTTCCTGACAAATCACGCATCCTCGTGTGTTGTATCAACTCCTTTTAAATGACATTGCATAAGAGAAGTAAACATAATCCAGCCAATTCCATCTTTCTTAATATAATTTAAATTTTAGACATAATAACATTTGTGTGATTCCCTTACACATTTTATACTTATTCACAAATGTCCGTCATGCTGTCCATCCGTCTGTCCGTATGAACGCAAACCATATATACATTATTGAAGCTAGAGAGTTGAAATTTTGAATATATCCTCTTGTGTACCCTCTTCAGATAAAGTGTGAATATTTTCCCGATACACCCATTAGGGGCGCGACTTTATCCTTATATCTGAAACAGTTCTTGTAGGAGTCGTAGAGAATTCAGATTTGAAATATATACTCGCTTTAACAAGATCATGGCGGATATATCTACTCGCATTGGAGGCGTAGCAAATGCTACTGAGTTACTGTTACGATCTTATAAAGATCGACCACAAATTTATATGTCCACGCCCACTTGCAAATCGGATGTGACTATATGAGATTATATGTCCACGCTCACTGGCAAATCGGAAGTGAATATATAGTAATTATCCGATTCCGTTATATTCGGGTTAACATCCCAAGATCAAAAAGTAATGGCAAATATATCTACGTCGTGGCAAACAATTTTTTCAGTTTTCGAGCTATTTAATAATACATTTTTGATTTGTGTTAAATTTTGGATGACACGCATATGTTTCGGCACATGCACACATATGAATAACATAAAGTATGATTACAAAACAAGTAAGAATGCTCTAGTCGAGACGGCTCGACTAGGAGATACCCTGAGCCCTGCGAAGTGCCGATACTTCAAATATTCTATGCTTAGTGTACATATACATATATTGCAAGCAACACACACACACACAGAAGCACGCTCAAGCACACGCTCTGCCAACTGCGCAGTTAACGTAGCGACAGCGCTTGGGCTGCAAGACGCTGATGTTGTCGAAATTAAATGTTTAATAACTTTTTTTCTAGCAGGACTTTTTTATTAAAACTTTCAGGGCATGATTATGTTATTCATATGTATGTATGTGCCGAAGCACAAGTCTCTAGTATTTGAAATACGTGTTTTGCAAATATTGGGCGAAGTGGGCGTGGTATCCAAAATTTAATAAAAATCAAAATTGTATTAAGCACACATAAAACTAAAAACAAAATTTGAGCACGCTAGTTATAAATATGAATTATATAGAATTTTATAGCTGAATATCGATTTCGGTTTTAAACGATAACATTAAAACGCTTTGAGTTATCAAATTTTTAAAACAAACTTGACCTGCGCGTGCTATTAGGGACCTACATAAAAAATTTCAAGTATCTAGCTCTTTTGGATGCTGAGATCGCTGATCCCATTGAAAATGGGAAACCAGGGAATAATGGTTTTGTTGAAATGTATGTAACAAGGAGAAGGAGACGTGGCAGACCCCATATATATATATACTATATATTCTTGATCATGGAGACAAGCCAAATTGATTTAGCACTGTCCGTCGGTCTGTCTGTCCCTCTGTCCGTATGTGTGAACGCGTCGATCTCAGAATCTATAGAAGCTAGAGACTTGAAATTTCTATTCCCTGATCCCATTGAAAATGGGAAATCAGGGTATAATGGATTTTGTTGAAATTTTTTTCTGTATTTATTTATTTGTTATATACTTGACAAAACGTGAGTCACTAATAAGTAAGCTGTGCCCCGAATCACAGCCAAATATGGTTAGTGATATCATTGAACTATGAAAGATAGGGAGTGAAGAAATTAAAAATATTTATACATACAATACACAAGTACGGAGAATTGCCAATTCATGTGCATTCTCACACTCGGGCCATGTGTGTGATTTCTCTGAGGTGAGCTGAAAGCAAGGATTTTATTAAAGGAAGAGAGAGTTCTGAAGCAAATACATAAAAATATTTATTATAGGTAGTACATAAGACCTGAAACGCACTATGCAAGCAGTAATCAGATGTACATATAGGTAAATATAAAGGACGAAAGTGACGGGAAATACGAGAAGGAACTATAAAATTAATTTGCATTAAAAGAACATTAGAATCAATATTACCACTAGTAAATTATGTAGGAAAGTAATACCCAAGACTGTTCTATACTGTTCCTACTATGATAAGAAGGTAAACGAAGGTTACGATCCCAGTTAAGATTGCGTAATGCAAAGAGAAGAAATTGTTTCTGAACCGATTCTATACGGTCCTGATACAATTTATGCTGTGGCGACCATATAATTGAACAATATTCCAAATTGGACGAACCAGCGGAACAAAGAGAAGTTAGGTGACAAACGGCCATCGTTTAATAAAGCCAAGAACATTTAATTAATGATGATTGAGATATGGGCATTGAAACTAAGTTTAGAGTCAAAGAGCACCCCAAGATCTTTAACTGTAGAAATACGTTGCAAGGACTCATTGATGGTATAATGAGCAGTATATGGACAAATGCGACTAAAGGTCATTGTCATACATTTAGAGCAATTCAACTGCAATTGATTACCCTAACACCAATATTGAAAGGAATCAAGATCATCTTGTAAGCGTAGATGATCCAGTGAATTATTGTATGAGAGACAGAGTTTTACATCATCTGCATACATAAAAATTTTTGAACGAGAAATACAACTCGGAACGTCATTTATAAAAAGGGAGAATAGTAGAGAGCCCAAATGACTAGTATATATAACATCAGTCTGCATTTTATTTAAAAAGCTTTCGTTGATTAGAGATGAAAATTCTAATGGTTAGTTGATGTTGATCGATTCTGAACAAAGCCATGCTGAGATGGTTTAGTAATCGATTTGCAAAAATGTTGCAAGTTTGAAGTTATCATATTTTCAAATAACTTCGGAATAACAGACTGCTTCGCATTATAATTTGAAATACCAGAGCTTCCTCCTTTTTTATACAGAGGAATAATAAATGATTATTTCCAAATTGAAGGGATTACCGAGGTATCAAGGGACAAATTACACAGTTTTAATAAAGATGAACGCAAAGAAACACTGCATTCTTTAATCACACAACTAGGAATATCATCTGCTCCAGGAGAGAACGATGATTTCAACGTCCGAATAGCGGATAAGAGAGAAGGAGACGAAATGTTTGAAGTAATAATGGTATTTACATTTATTATAGTATTCAAAGTTGAATGTGATTTGGTATCGGGTATGGCAGAAGAGTAAGTGGATTGGACGAAATCTGCAAATAGATCAGAAGCATCTTGATCATTACAGGTCTTGTTTAAACCCAAGTGAAATGAAGAGGGCAATCCAGAAGATTTACGCTTCGAATTTACAAATGAATAAAACCTTTTAGGGTCACGAACAAACTGCCTTCTACAGCGTAAGAGTTACCTCTAACCTCATAGCAACGAGAGTTAAAAATATTGAAATTTGACTTAGCTAAAGAGTATTTAGACCAGGTCAAGTTTGTTTTAAAAATTCGATAACTCATCCCATTTTAATATTATCGATTAAAAACGAAATCGATATTCAGCTATAAAAATCTATCTAAATCATTTTTATAGCTAGAGTCTTGCAGCCCAGTGTAGTTGCTATGTCAACTGCGCAGTTGGCAGAGCGTGTGCTTGTGCGTGCGTCTCTGTGTGTGCATACATAAAAAAGAAACAGAATTCGCGGAATAGAGGCTCTTCCCTGGGTTCAGGGTATTCCCTAGTCGGGCGCCACCGACTAGAGTTTTCTTACTTGTTTAGTAATGTTTTTTTTATATTATTTCAGGACTAATTGGCGCACAAACCAAATGAAACCAATACTATATACTGAATTGGAAATGGATTTCAATAGCGGTTGCTATATAAAGCCGAGTTTGGATATTATGCAAAATGATTTTAATAATGCTGTTTTATGTTGTACGGAGATTAATTATTTTGTGTCAACTTGGGGCAAGCAGGCAAAAACTCAAGAACGAAGAGATAGACGAGTAACAGCTGGTAAGATATATCATTATTTTTAATAATTGAAACCATACTAGTTCAAAAATCATTAACAAAAATAATAAATGAGACTTGAGACTTCCCGACTTGGATATATCTTGAACCCTGATGAGAGCTAATATTCTAATATTTACACACTTACCACTACGCTTGGCTGTGCTTATAATATTCTACGGACTAGAAACCAATTTTATGCCTGCTCCCGGCCGTGAAAAATCTGTTTAGCATCTCAAAAAGCCGTGACTACTTTAGTTTAATAACAAAATAATATAAAACAACTAAGAAAACCCTCGACTCTTCTCGACTGACTGATCTTACGAAAAGCGGAGCCTGTCTAATTTCATCATCTCATCATTCTATTGCTCTCTCTGTTCCACTTATGTATTCAACGCCTTTTTTTTTTTTATTTCTATTTTATTTTAACTATTTTTCTACTTAACTTAATCTAGTTTCAAATCTAGGGGAAACGATGACAGCTCAGTAGGTGATGCTTAACTGTTACTTAACTGTTGCTTAACTATTACTATATTTATATATTTACAAGAACTTGTGAATTTTAATAAGATATAAAAATAAGATTAGAAATTTATTAATTAACGGAAGATCTATAAGAAGAAGCCTACTATGATAAGAAGGTAAACGAAGGTTACGATCCCAGTTAAGATTGATTTATAACAAGTAAGAATGCTCTAGTCGAGACGGCTCGACTAGGAGATACCCTGAGCCCTACAAAGTGACGAGACTTCAAATAGTCTATGCTTAGTTTACATATTCATATATTGCAAGCAACACACACACAGACGCACGCTCAAGTACACGCTCTGCTAACTGCGCAGTTGCCGTAGCGACTGCGCTTGGGCTGCAAGACGACTACGCTATGGGAAATTAAATGTTTAATATCTTTTTTTCTAGCAGGACTTTTTTATTCAAACTTTCAGGGAATGATTATGTAATTCATATGTGTTTATGTGCCGAAGCACATGTCTCTAGTATTTGAAATGCGTTTTTTGCAAATTTAGGGCGAAGGGGGCGTGGCATCCAAAATCCAAAAATTATAGAATGTTTGTATCCACAACATATTGAATTTCATGTCTCTAGCTCTTACGGTACGTAAAGGAGACGAAAAGTTATCGAAATTTATCGATAAAAAGAGAACGTGAAGAGTTATCGAATTTTTGAAAAAAAAACTCGTATAGCGTATGGTATTCACGAGTATACATGTCAAATTTCAGCTCTCTAGCTTCTGTGGTTTACGAGATCGCTGCGTTCACACAGACGGACGGATGGACGGACAGACGGACAGGGCTATATCAACTCAGCTCATCGAGCTGATCAAGAATATATATACTTTGTATGGTCGGCGACGTCTCCTTCTGCCTGTTACATATTTTCACAAAAACATTATACCCTGATTTCCCATTTTAAATGGGCTCAGTGTATAAAAAGGGAGAATAGTAGAGGGCCCAAATAAATACCGTGAGGCACTCCCGATGAGACAAATATGACCTTCGAAATAGCTGTTCTCAACAAAACTCTTTGGGTTCTACCCTTTAAATAGGAAGCTATCCAAGACAAGAGTTTAGGCGAAAATCCTAAAAGGTCAAGCTTTTGAAGTAAAATATGCTAAACTGAGTCAAATGCCTTACTGAAGATAGTATATATAACATCAGTCAGCATTTTATTTAAAAAGATTTCGTTGATTAGATATGAAAATTCTAATAGGTTAGTTGAGTTTGATCGATTCTGAACAAAGCCATGCTGAGATGGTAAAATATATATTTATTACATCGCCTTTACTTTTGGGCCCAGTCCTCAAAACTGCATATGAATTGCTGTAAGGCTTCCGTAGATATTTTTATGTCCGAACTTCGGGTCAGAACTGCCATGTCAGCAGCATAAGTTGCTATCAGCACATCTTCCTCGTTCAAACTAGTTATTGCTCTTAACGAAGGCATATCAGCTAAATAAAGCGAATATAGCGTATAGGCAAGAACGTTTCCCTGAGGTACGCCTGCGCAGATTGGCCGCTTCGACGATGCCTTCCTGACAAATCACACGTCCCTGTGTGTTTCCAGAAACATTAGAGCACAGTGGCATTTTTCCGCCTTAACAGATGCTATAACAAGTTCATTCTGTTATAGTGCGGTCTCTCAAAATTATGACCCCCGCTATAACAAGTTCAGTGTGTTATAGTGAGGTCTCTTAAAATTCTGACACGTATCTCTCTTTATTTATTTTATTTAATTTTTAAACATTATACGCATCTTCCTTGACAATGCTCTTAAAAATTCGAGCGAATATTTATAAGTTCGCTTACTACTTAATGATTTCAGAATGTACCGGTCTCCATCTAATACTTCAATTATTTCAAATGGACCTTTAAATTTTGGATCTAGTTAAGTTTGGTGACGCTCTTCGTTTTTAATTAATACAGAATCACCTACGTTAAATTATTAATCATTTTTGCTTTATTTTTATCGAACCTGTATTTATCATATTGTGCGTTTTCTTCCATATTTCGGTTAGCCTGCTTTCTTAAATTATCTATCTTTGTCTTCTTGTCTTCTTCTTCGATTATTGGCAGCAAACCGAAAGGTCTAACATCCTTGCCAATTAGTAATTCTAATGGAATATACTTTGTTACTCGATTTGCCGTGCAATTTATAGCCAATTGAACTGATGTTCATCCTGCCACGATCTTTGACTGGTTTCTACGGCCGTCAACATGTTTTTGAGTGTACTCATGCGTTCTATTTGGCCATTGGCTCCACTGTCCCCTGTTGCGATTAAATGCAAATTAATTTTTTTTGAAAGAACAGAATTCGCGAAAACCTGAACTCGCAGCATAGTGAGCTTGGTCCGCAATTATCTTTGTGGGTTAACCGAACATTGACACAACTACATTGATACAACTTTCAGTATCTATATTCAAGGTGTGGTAAAAATACACAAACTTTGTAAAATATGTATAGTGTGCCACAGAATTTCTAATTTAGAAATTGGTTGCTGTTCCGCTTGCACTTTTCCTACAGGTGGCTTTGATACTTTATAGGTGATGCAATTGTCTACAAATCGCCGCACGTATTTTGACATATTTTCGAATCAATAGTAACTATAAACATTGTCTAACGTTTTCTCCCATCCGAAGTGCATAATAGATTCGTGTACGTGATTTATAATTGCTTATCTAAAACTCCTTGGAATTACCGGTAAGCATTTTGTTTTACCATTTCGCTGTATTTTCCTGTGCAATATTCCTGTTTGCAGTTAAAAGGACTTGTCTTAATTTCCGGACAGTTTATTATTTTTGAGTTTTGTTAATATCTCTAGTATTTCAGTGTCGCCCTGTTGTTATGATATCAACCAATTATCGGTTACTTCAGTCTAATTAATTTACATCTCTGATACTCTTATTACGTAACTATTTTTTTTCTGGGACTGGATTTCGTGATAGCAAGTCAATGTGCGCCATTCGTTCGCCCTTCCTATATTCCAAATCAAAATCAAACAACTGTAAAAAAATTGTATATTAGAAAAAACTTGCTGTGTATTACATATGGAGTCATTACTAATACCGTTAAGTTTTAAAATATTTTTGATTCGTTTTCCTTTGAATTTATTAGCGATGCTCTCCTTGACCAAGGAACATTCAGCTCCTGAGTCGAAAGAAAATGGAACGGACTCACCGGACAGATTTATCATTCCAGATGGCGCAGCTACTATACAAATTCCAACACGTTTCTCGTAGACTTTGTTGTTTCCATTCGATCGACCCTTTGGACAAGCTGATGCAAAATGGCCAATTTCGTCACACCAGACCACTCCTTTGCTCCAGACGTACTGCTGCCGTACTGCTCCAGTCTAGCTCGACAATCGGCGTATTTGTGACCCACTTTTCCACAAAAGTTGCACTTCATCTGATTCTGGTATTTCTTCTGTTCAAAATTAGTATTCGCATAGCCATCTGAACTGCGCTTCTTAAAAGCATGTGCTTCTAGTTGTTGTTGGAGCTCATTACGAGTTTTAATATTGTTCGTAAAAAACCAACGTGACAGGCTACTATCAAGTTGAGCCATGTATGCCAATGTTACAGAAACTGTTATTTCTTCAAAGTTGTTTTTTCCATTTTGACATTAACAGCGTTACGATACGAGTCCAAACCTCAGCGAACCTCCTCCAGTTTTTGGTCGGCCATTAAATACGTTCAGTAGATCAGCTGCACCAGTCCTATTTCCAACAAACCGTTCAATAAACAGCTCCTTAAACTGAGTCCACTTGATGCCTGCAAAGCATATTTGGGACAACCACTGTGACGCGCTACCTTTGAGTGCCTTGCTCAAGGCGATCACTAAATCGCTGCGGTTTTGCTCTATTACCGCTGTTATTTGGATCAGTAGGCAAAGCAGATCCCACTTCTGATGTCGGAAAGTTGTTTTCACTCATTATTCTCCTTTTTAATTTCACTATGCAAGCAAGTTCTGGTATCTTGCTAGGCGCAATCTCGATTCTACTCGACTGACTGACCTTACGAAAAACGGTGCCTGTCTAATTTCATCATCTCATCATTATATTGCATCTTTTCCTCTTTCGTCGTCCATAAAGTTATACTTATAGAAATATTGCCGATACGACTAATATGACTATCGAAGCACGAGGCTGTCTACATAACATTGGTTTATCGATGGCTTGGTGCCTAAACACGGTCATACTTGGCTCTTATTGTGGAATTGATACAATTCGCAAATAAGCCTATTCTGCGACATATGTAAATTATTCAAATCTATTTGATAAGCAGTCAGCTACGGTGTTCTCAGAATTTGGCAATAATATTCCAGCATAAATGACGGGGAAAATTATGACCTTCTTACATATTAGTTTAGGTTTAGGGAATTTATGGAATTGGATTTCTTGATCGTTTGAAAAGACATTAATGCTAGAGACATTTTAAATTTGAGTTACGCCTACTTCTGTGAAATCTGTGCTTAAAATTACATTTAAGTCTCTGTAATTGACATTTATTGGGTTTATTACGTTAGTGGCAGCCAAAGTAATCGGAATTATAAGGTTTTCAATTTCCAAGGTTAGTATCCTATTTATCGCTGAAAGGGTCTCATATAAGTGTGCAGAATCGATTTGTTTTTACTTTTTTGTTTTTAAAATTTCGTTAACCGTGCCTGTGAGTGTATTTATCTGTTTTTGCTACTACCTAAGGTTGTCCCTTTTAGGAGAACTGTCGTTCCCAAATCTGCTTCTATTTTTATACCCTGAGCCCATTGAAAATGGGAAATCAGGGTATAATGTTTTTGTGAAAATGTATGTAACAGGCAGAAGGAGACGTCGCAGACCATACAAAGTATATATATTCTTGATCAGCTCGATGAGCTGAGTTGAAATAGCGTGGCATCCAAAATCCAAAAATTACAAAATGTCTGTATTCACAATAGGAATCTACATAGTGAATTTCATGTCTCTAGCTCTTACGGTACGTAAAAGAGACGAAAAGTTATCGAAATTTATCGATAAAAAGAGAACGGGCAGAGTTATCGAATTTTTGAAAAAAACTCGTATAGCGTATGGTATTTAGGAGTATACATGTCAAATTTCAGCTCTCTAGCTTCTGTGGTTTACGAGATCGCTGCGTTCACACAGACGGTCGGACGGACGGACAGGGCTATATCAACTCAGTTCATCGAGCTGATCAAGAATATATATACTTTGTATGGTCGGCGACGTCTCCTTCTGCCTGTTACATATTTTCACAAAAACATTATACCCTGATTTCCCATTTTAAATGGGCTCAGAGTATAAAAAGGGAGAATAGTAGAGGGCCCAAATAAATACCGAGAGGCACTCCCGATGAGACAAATATGACCTTCGAAATAGCTGTTCTCAACAAAACTTTTTGGATTCTACCCTTTAAATAGGAAGCTATCCAAGACAAGAGTTTAGGCGAAAATCCCAAATGGTCAAGCTTTTGAAGTAAAATATGCTTGATCGATTCTGAACAAAGCCATGCTGAGATGGTAAAATATATATTTATTACATCGCCTTTACCTTTGGGCCCAGTCCTCAAAACTGCATATGAATTGCTGTAAGGCTTCCGTAGATATTTTTATGTCCGAACTTCGGGTCAGAACTGCCATGTCAGCAGCACATCTTCCTCGTCCAAACTAGTTATTGCTCTTAACGAAGGCATATCAGCTAAATAAAGCGAATATAGCGTATAGGCAAGAACGTTTCCCTGAGGTACGCCTGCGCAGATTGGCCGCTTCGACGATGCCTTCCTGACAAATCACACGTCCCTGTGTGTTTCCAGAAACATTAGAGCACAGTGGCATTTTTCCGCCTTAACAGATGCTATAACAAGTTCATTCTGTTATAGTGCGGTCTCTCAAAATTATGACCCCCGCTATAACAAGTTCAGTGTGTTATAGTGAGGTCTCTTAAAATTCTGACACGTATATCTCTTTATTTATTTTTTTTTAATTTTTAAACATTATACGCATCTTCCTTGACAATGCTCTTAAAAATTCGAGCGAATATTTATAAGTGTGCTTACTACTTAATGATTTCAGAATGTACCGGTCTCCATCTAATACTTCAATTATTATACCCTGAGCCCATTGAAAATGGGAAATCAGGGTATAATGTTTTTGTGAAAATGTATGTAACAGGCAGACCATACAAAGTATATATATTCTTGATCAGCTCGATGAGCTGAGTTGAAATAGCCCTGTCCGTCTGTCCGTCCGTCCGTCCGTCCGTCCGTCCGTCCGTCTGTGTGAACGCAGCGATCTCGTAAACCACAGAAGCTAGAGAGCTGAAATTTGACATGTATACTCCTGAATACCATACGCTATACGAGTTTTTTTCAAAAGTTCGATAACTCTTCCCGTTCTCTTTTTATCGATAAATTTCGATAACTTTTCGTCTCTTTTACGTACCGTAAGAGCTAGAGACCTGAAATTCACTACATAGATTCCTGTTGTGAATGCAGACATTTTGTAATTTTTGGTTTTTGGATGCCACGCCCCCTTCACCCTAAATTTGCAAAAAACGCATTTCAAATACTAGAGACTTGTGCTTCGGTACATACACACATCTGAATAACATAATCATGCCCTGAAAGTTTGAATAAAAAAGTCCTGCTAGAAAAAAAGTTATTAAACATTTAATTTCGAGAACATCAGCGTCTTGCAGCCCAAGCGCTGTCGCTACGTCAACTGCGCAGTTGGCAGAGCGTGTGCTTGAGCGTACTTCTGTGTGTGTGTGTGTGTTGCTTGCAATATATGTATATGTACACTAAGCATAGAATATTTGAAGTATCGGCACTTCGCAGGGCTCAGGGTATCTCCTAGTCGAGCCGTCTCGACTAGAGCATTCTTACTTGTTTCAAATTGACCTTTAAATTTTGGATCTAGTTAAGTTTGGTGACGCTCTTCGTTTTTAATTAATACAGAATCACCTACGTTAAATTATTAATCATTTTTGCTTTATTTTTATCGAACCTGTATTTATCATATTGTGCGTTTTCTTCCATATTTCGGTTAGCCTGCTTTCTTAAATTATCTATCTTTGTCTTCTTGTCTTCTTCTTCGATTATTGGCAGCAAACCGAAAGGTCTAACATCCTTGCCAATTAGTAATTCTAATGGAATATACTTTGTTACTCGATTTGCCGTGCAATTTATAGCCAACTGAACTGATGTTCATCCTGGTTTCGACGGCCGTCAACGTGTTTTTGAGTGTACTCATGCGTTCTATTTGGCCATTGGCTCCACTGTCCCCTGTTGCGATTAAATGCAAATTAATTTTTTTTTGGAAGAACAGAATTCGCGAAAACCTGAACTCGCAGCATAGTGAGTTTTTTTTTCAAAAATTCGATAACTCTGCGCGTTCTTTTTTTATCGATAAATTTCGATAACTTTTCATCTCTTTTACGTACCGTAAGAGCTAGAGACCTGAAATGCACACTGTAGATTCCTATTGTGAATACAGATATTTTGTAATTTTTGGATTTTGGATGCCACGCCCCCTTCGCCCTAAATTTGCAAAAAACGCATTTCAAATACCAGAGACTTGTGCTTCGGCACATACACACATATGAATAACATAATCATGCCCTGAAAGTTTGAATAAAAAAGCCCTGCAAGAAAACAAGTTATTAATCATTTAATTTCCACAACATAAGCCTCTTGCAGCCAAAGCGCAGTCGCTACGTCAACTGCGCAGTTGGCAGATCGTGTGCTTGAGCGTGCGTCTGTGTGTATATGTGTTGCTTGCAATATATGTATATGTAAACTAAGCATAGAATATTTGAAGTATCGGCACTTCGCAGGGCTCAGGGTATCTCCTAGTCGAGCCGTCTCGACTAGAGCATTCTTACTTGTTTCCTCTACATATAATGGACATAGCTTATTACCTGGCCGCTTATTTGCCTTAACTAACACCACTTCACCTAATTGAAATACCATATTCTGTCTTAACGGGTTATTTCTGTCTAGCTGTATTTTCTGCGATTTTTACAGCTTGTTTATTATGTCTTGTTTTAATTCATCCGGTGTTAAATGAATGACCTCGACCGTGACTCTATCTTTGACTAAGTGGAATGATCGGTTATATTCCACCGTGGCTTGCATCACAGCTTAAACCCCTGTGATACCCCTTTGCTGGAATAATCATCTTGCCATGTCACTTAGGGTGCTGTGAAACCGTTCTACTTGCTCATTTGACGTGATGTGAAGCGGAGGGGCATTAACATTAACATTAACATTGACCTTATTGTCTCCGAATTAAAGGAAGCTTCGTTGTCGCAGTTGACTGTCCTGATTTTCGGGAATAAATTGACTATCAATAATATTGGCAATCTTAGAGAACTTAGAGAACTTGTCTATGACAGTCAAAAAATTCTTTCATGAGGTAGAGTAAATATCAATGTGGATGATTTGCCCTGAGTAGGACGGGTCCGGGATAGCTCCGAGCTTTTGTTTTTATTTATTATATAGTTGACAAAACGAGTAACCCTAATAAGTAATTAAAGTAAGAGCCTAAAAATAACAAAATTTTATCAACGATATCACCACCCGTTGGGGGTGTTTTATTTGCCATGCCGGCGAGCTATGCCCCGAATCACAGCCAAATATGGTTAGTGATATCATTGAATTATGGAAATAGGGAGTGAAAAAATTAAAAATACAGTTTTTTTGGTGGCTGTAGAAAGTGCTACGTATTCTGCCTCCGTGCTGCTGAGGGCGACAAGGCTTTGCTTCTTTGATTCCCATGAGACTGCTGCTCCAGCCATGAAGAATGACCAACCCGTGAAAGACTTCCGATCGCTGCTATCGCCAGCCCAGTCGGCATCAACAAAACAATGGATAGGCACACCTGTTTTGTTGTAGCACAATCGCATCTCTGAGGTACCCTTTAAGTATCTCAACACCCGCTTTGCAGCAACCTCATGCTCCTTGTGCGGATCTGCATTTCTCTGCGCCAGCTTAGCCACAGAATGTATTATATCTGGTCGTGTCGTCAGCGCCAAATATAATAAGGACCCGATGAGAGATTGGTAGCGTGTCTTGTCCACCTGCTCACAGCCAACATCGTCGCATTTTGTCTGGAAGCCAACTTCTAACGGTGTTGTTATTGCCTTACAGTCTTGCATGCCGTACTCCTTTAAGAGACCCTCGATGTATTGATTATGGCCAATGGATACGCCACCCGTTTTGCCATCTCTCTCGATTTCCATGCCTAGGAAATGCTGCAGCTTGCCGCCATCAACTACGTCGAATTTATTTGATATAAGTTGCTTTATGTGGGCCATGTCTTCTTCTCTGGTACATGCAAGTATAAAATCGTCAACATATACGACAATTATATTTAAATACTCTTTAATTGTATTGGTGTATATGCACGGCTCGCTCGCACATGGGACGAAACCAATCTCCAGCAAAGAACTCTCCAGTTTTTGGTTCGATTCACGGCCACTCTGCTTTAGACCGTACAACGATTTGTTTAGTTTCAGCACACGTTTGGGATGATCTGCATCAATGAAGCTCTCCGGCTGTCGCATATATACGTCGTCGTGTAGCTCGCTGTTAAGATACGCTGCTGAGACGTCCATTTGGTGCAAGTGCATCTCGTGCTCGACAGCCCCATCACTAGCCTGATTGACAAATAACGTGCCACTGGAGAAAAAGTTTCCTCGTAGTTTACACCATACTGCTGTCCGCACCCTTTTGCGACCAATCGTGCCTTAAAGCACTGCACGATGCCATACTGATCACGCTTGGTTGTAAAAACCCATTTACATCCGATTACTTTTTCACCTGCTGGAAGGTCGACCAGGGTCCAAGTTTTGATGTTCTTCAGATGATCATACTCTTTCTGCATTGCAGTATTCCAGTTATCCGATTGCTGCGAGTTGAGTGCCTCTTTTACGCTGGTAGGCACATTTATGTCTTTAACATCTAGTACATTTAGCATATTGTACTCTTTTCGTGGGCGACCTGGACGCCCATTGTGAACAATCCTTGGCCTGCCTGGCCCTCTTCTGGCTGTGGTTTCCTCCTGTTCAGCATTCTCTTCATCATTAGATTCGCTGGCTCCATGGACTGTTGGGCCTTGGATGTTATCAACAGTATCTTTATGATCGTCAGTGTGCTTGTTTTCACCTGATTCAAACACCAACGAAACGGACTCACTTGATATTTTCTCGTGTTCCGAATCCAATACAAACTTGTGCTCCAAAAACACAACATCTCTAGAAACTGTAACACATCTTATAGCAGGATTGTACAAGCGATAAGCTTTTGCAGTTTCGGAATAGCCGACAAAAATGTGTTGCAATCCATTTTGCGCAAACTTTTTCTTGTGTGTTTTATCTAGAACAATCGCTCTCATGCCAAATATTTTTAGGTGGGAAACGCTTGGTTTTTTCACATACCATTCCTCATACGGTGTTTTTCCGGACAAACTTGCAGTTTCAGCTCTATTGCGTAGGTATGCCGCTGTCATTATGGCCTCACCCCATAAGCTTTCACTTACTCCAGCGTGAACCAGCATACTGCGCGCCATCTCCACTAAGGTTCTGTTGGCGCGTTCCGCCACACCATTTTGCTGCGGAGTGTGGGGAACCGTAAGTTGCCTTTTTATACCGTGGCTCGACAAGTAATTTTCAAACGCGCCGCTAAGGTACTCACGCCCATTGTCGCTTCTGACAGCTTTAATCTGTTTTCCGGATTGATTTTCTACCAACGTTTTAAAGTCTTTAAATTTTTCGAAAATTTCGTCTCTCGTTTTCAACATGTATACCGATACATAGCGCGATTTATCATCAATAAACGTGGCGAAATACCGTGTTCCACCTTGGGATTGTGTTGGCATAGGGCCACAAATGTCAGTGTGGATTAAGCCCAGCACATCTTTGGAGCGATTTTCCGACGCTTTCGGAAATTTCTTGACGCAAATCTTACATTTCGCACACGTCTCACATACAAAGTCATTAATGTTGCACGCACTAGCTCGAAGACCATAAACCATGTCTTGTTTTATCATTTTATTCAAGCTGTCAAAATTTAAATGCCCGAACCGATCGTGCCATTTAATCAGCTTATTTAAGTTTGTATTTGCGACAAATGCTCTTTTTATTTTATTTTTAAACAAAAACAAATCACTTTCTTTATCTGCAACCATTAATATTTCATTATTACTGTCTTTAACATACGCTTTGTTTTTAACAAAATTTACGTTAAAACCATTTTCCGTTGCTTTTGATACTGATATAAAATTGCATTGTAAGCCTTTTACATATAATACGTCGACTAATTCGAACGTACCTTTTTGTCCGTTTAACACCACTGTTCCTAAACCTTCGGCTTCTATGTAATTTTCGCCCGCTAATTTTATTTTTTCTTTGTGCTCACGGATACATGTGAACATTGATTTATTCGCACACAAATGAGCTGTAGCTCCGCTATCTACACACCATGCGTCTCTCGCCAATTCGTTTTTAGTTCCAGAAGCAGCAAACACCGACAATGCCCTTTTATTACTCTCTTCGTTTTCGCGGTTTCGCGGTTTCGTTTTCTCTTTCGATCTGCACTTTGCCGCTATATGCCCGCGACGGCCACACGACCAACACTCTAAGTTTTTTCCGTCTCTTTTCGGTTTGTCCTTTTTACCGTTTTCTTGCCGCGACACGATCATTTTCTGCTCAAATTTTTCCGCTACCTCGCCAATTTTGCGCCTCTCTCCTTCTTCAAGTAATTTGATTTTTAGGGCGCTAAGCGACGGCAACGAATCTCGCGACTCTATGGCGACAACGAAACTTTCGAATTCGTCACTTAAACTTGCAAGCAAAATTATTGCGAGCATTTCATCGGGAACGTGTTACTGGATTTCACATAATTTTTCTACGAGATCAGAGAAATTATTTAAATGTTCACGAATGCTTTCCGAACTTGACATTTTCAAATATAGAAATTGCTTGAATAGCTGTATTTTTCGCGTCGGACCCGAGGGTATATGAATTTCAGCTAATTTTTTCCAAGCTTCACGTGCTGTCTTACAGTGCTTAACACAGTTATTTGCGATGGTTTTAGGCACAACAATATACTTGCGAGAGCATTCTCGTCTTTACTGTCTACCAACGCTAATTGTTCAGGTGTATCATTTTCGTCTTTTATTAAACGTTCAGAAGTCACCGCCCACAACTCAGAATGGATTAAGAGACTTCTCATCTGTACTGACCACACACCATAGTTTTCACCACCGAGTTTCTCAATTGCGAATTGCGAACTCATTTTGCACAAATTAATTAATATCCGATATTAATTAACAAAACCGAATCTCGACCAGTCTTTCCGACTAACATGCCCAATTTCCGCAGTCCTGGGCCCATGACCTATTCGAGTTAGAGTTTATTCGAGACTGAAAAATATATATGCTGCAAGCGCAGGCAGCCGAACTAAAGCATAAAAGGAATTAGATAAACGTTCCGTTATGATTCAAATGAACTAGCGAATTATGACTAAAAGAGTTGGACATTCAGCGGTGTGTACATAAATATTTCAACAATATTTATATATTTTACAGATATGAGAAAGCACAATACAAGAGGATAATTGCCAATTCATGTGCATTCTTACACTCGGGCCCTGTGTGTGATTTCTCTGAGGTAAGCAGAAAGCAAGGATTTTATTAAAGGAAGAGAGAGTTCTGAAGCAAATACATAAAAATATTTATTAAGGTAGCACATAAGACCTGAAACTCACTAGCAAGGAGTAATCAGATGTAATATAGGTAAATAAAAGGACGAAAGTGACGGGAAAACAAGAAGGAACTACAAAATTAATTTGCTTTAAAAGAGCAGGCGAATCAGTATTACCACTAATCAAATTATGTAGAAAAGCAATACCCAAGACTCTTCTACGGTTTATTAGTGACGGAAGATCTATAAGAAGAAGCCTACTATATAAGAAGGTAAACGAAGGTTACGATCCCAGTTAAGATTGCGTAACGCAAAGAGAAGAAACTGTTTCTGAACCGATTCAATACGTCCTGATACAATTTATGCTGTGGCGACCATATAATTGAACAATATTCCAAAATTGGACGAACCAGCGAAACAAAAAGAAGTTTGGTAACAAACGGGTCATTGAACTCTTTCGACCATCGTTTAATAAAGCCAATAAACTTTTGGCTTAATTAATATGATCGAATATGGGCATTGAAACTAATTTAGAGTCAAAACACCCCAAATCTTTAACTGTAGAAATACATTTCAAGGCTCAAGATTGTAAATAGCAATATACAAATGCGACAAAGCATTTCAACATTAGAGCAATCAACTCAATTACCCTATCACCAAATAGAACAAATATCTTGTAAGCAAAACCATGAATTATGTAGAGAGAAGAGTTTTACATCATCTGCATACAAAAAATTTTAAAAGAGAAACACTCCAATCTTTTCAGCAGATGTTTGAATGGTATACAATTTGGAAGCGTATCTAATCCGAGAAACAAACTGTATTCACAGATTTAAATGGTTCAAGAAATTTTGAACATATTCACATTACTCTGTAATATTGACTTTTGAAATTTGCATAACTCTAGCTCGGCTATTCTTTGGCAAATTTTTGGTTTTTTATAAGCAATACTATTGATTCGCAATCGAAAGTTTGATTCCAAAAGGTCTAGCACTTTAGTAAAACTCGGTCGAGAAACGAAAGTAATTATTTTGAACTTTGGTTAATTATACCCAATCTTTTCAGCCGATGTTTGAATGGTATACAATTTGGAAGCGTATCTAATCCGAGAAACAAACTGTATTCACAGATTTAAACGGTTCAAGAAATTTTGAACATATTCACATTACTCTGTAATATTGACTTTTGAAATTTGCATAACTCTAGCTCGGCTATTCTTTGGCAAATTTTCGGTTTTTTATAAGCAATACTATTGATTCGCAATCGAAAGTTTGATTCCAAAAGGTCTAGCACTTTAGTAAAACTCGGTCGAAAAACGAAAGTAATTATTTTGAACTTTGGGTAATTGTACCCAATCTTTTCAGCAGATGATTGAATGGTATACAATTTGGAAGCGTATCTAATCCGAGAAACAAACTGTATTCACAGATTTAAACGGTTCAAGAAATTTTGAACATATTCACATTACTCTGTAATATTGACTTTTGAATTTTGCATAACTCTAGCTCGGCTATTCTTTGGCAAATTTTTGGTTTTTATAAGCAATACTATTGATTCGCAATCGAAAGTTTGATTCCAAAAGGTCTCGCACTTTAGTAAAACTCGGTCGAGAAACGAAAGTAATTATTTTGAACTTTGGTTAATTATACCTAATATTTACAGCCGATGTTTGAATGGTAGTTAATTGGAAGCGTATTTAATCCGATAAACAATCTGTATTCACAGATTTAAACGGTTCAAGAAATTTTGAACATATTCACATTACTCTGTAATATTGACTTTTGAAATTTGCATACCTCTAGCTCGGCTATTCTTTGGCAAATTTTCGGTTTTTTATAAGCAATACTATCGATTCGCAATCGAAAGTTTGATTCCAAAAGGTATCACTTTAGTAAAACTCGGTCGAGAAACGAAAGTAATTATTTTGAACTTTGGTTAATTGTACCCAATCTTTTCAGTCGATGTTTGATTGGTATACAATTTGGAAGCGTATTTAATCCGAGAAACAAACTGTATTCCCAGATTTAAACGGTTCAAGAAATTTTGAACATATTCACATTACTCTGTAATATTGACTTTTGAAATTTGCATACACTCTAGCTCGGTTATTCTTTGGCAAATTTTTGGTTTTTTATAAGCAATACTATTGATTCGCAATCGAAAGTTTGATTCCAAAAGGTCTCGCACTTTAGTAAAACTCGGTCGAGAAACGAAAGTAATTATTTTGAACTTTGGGTAATTGTAACCAATCTTTTCCTCAGATGTTTGAATGGTTTACAATTTGGAAGCGTATTTAATCCGAGAAACAAACTGTATTCACAGATTTAAACGGTTAAAGAAATTTTGAACATATTCACATTACTCTGTAATATTGACTTTTGAAATTTGCATAACTCTAGCTCGGCTATTCTTTGGCAAATTTTTGGTTTTTATAAGCAATACTATTGATTCGCAATCGAAAGTTTGATTCCAAAAGGTCTATCACTTTAGTAAAACTCGGTCGAGAAACGAAAGTAATTATTTTGAACTTTGGTTAATTGTACCCAATCTTTTCAGCAGATGTTTGAATGGTATACAATTTGGAAGCGTACTTAATCCGGGAAACAAACTGTATTCACAGATTTAAACGGTTCAAGAAATTTTGAACATATTCACATTACTCTGTAATATTGACTTTTGAAATTTGCATACCTCTAGCTCGGTTATTCTTTGCCAAATTTTTTATAAGCAATACTATTGATTCGCAATCGAAAGTTGGATTCCAAAAGGTATCACTTTAGTAAAACTCGGTCGAGAAACGAAAGTAATTATTTTGAACTTTGGTTAATTGTACCCAATCTTTTCAGCAGATGTTTGAATGGTATACAATTTGGAAGCGTATCTAATCCGAGAAACAAACTGTATTCACAGATTTAAACGGTTCAAGAAATTTTGAACATATTCACATTACTCTGTAATATTGACTTTTGAAATTTGCATACCTCTAGCTCGGCTATTCTTTGGCAAATTTTCGGTTTTTTATAAGCAATACTATCGATTCGCAATCGAAAGTTTGATTCCAAAAGGTCTAGCACTTTAGTAAAACTCGGTCGAGAAACGAAAGTAATTATTTTGAACTTTGGTTAATTGTACGCAATCTTTTCAGCAGATGTTTGAATGGTTTACAATTTGGAAGCGTATCTAATCCGAGAAACAATCTGTATTCACAGATTTAAACGGTTCAAGAAATTTTGAACATATTCACATTACTCTGTAATATTGACTTTTGAAATTTGCATACCTCTAGCTCGGTTATTCTTTGCCAAATTTTTTATAAGCAATACTATTGATTCGCAATCGAAAGTTTGATTCCAAAAGGTCTCGAAAGTAATTATTTTGAACTTTGGTTAATTATACCTAATATTTACAGCCGATGTTTGAATGGTACTTAATTGGAAGCGTATTTAATCCGATAAACAATCTGTATTCACAGATTTAAACGGTTCAAGAAATTTTGAACATATTCACATTACTCTGTAATATTGACTTTTGAATTTTGCATACCTCTAGCTCGGCTATTCTTTGGCAAATTTTCGGTTTTTTATAAGCAATACTATTGATTCGCATTCGAATGTTTGATTCCAAAAGATCTTGGACTTTAGTAAAACTCGGTCGAGAAACGAAAGTAATTATTTTGAACTTTGGTTAATTGTACCCAATCTTTTCAGCAGATGTTTGAATGGTATACAATTTGGAAGCGTATCTAATCCGAGAAACAAACTGTATTCACAGATTTAAACGGTTCAAGAAATTTTGAACATATTCACATTACTCTGTAATATTGACTTTTGAAATTTGCATGACCTCTAGCTCGACTATTCTTTGGCAAATTTTTGGTTTTTATAAGCAATACTATAGATTCGCAATCGAAAGTTTGATTCCAAAAGATCTAGCACTTTAGTAAAACTCGGTCGAGAAACGAAAGTAATTATTTTGAACTTTGGTTAATTGTACCCAATCTTTTCAGCAGATGTTTGAATGGTTTACAATTTGGAAGCGTATCTAATCCGAGAAACAAACTGTATTCACAGATTTAAACGGTTCAAGAAATTTTGAACATATTCACATTACTCTGTAATATTGACTTTTGAAATTTGCATACCTCTAGCTCGGTTATTCTTTGCCAAATTTTTTATAAGCAATACTATTGATTCGCAATCGAAAGTTTGATTCCAAAAGGTCTAGCACTTTAGTAAAACTCGGTCGAGAAACGAAAGTAATTATTTTGAACTTTGGTTAATTGTACCCAATCTTTTCAGCAGATGTTTGAATGGTATACAATTTGGAAGCGTATCTAATCCGAGAAACAAGCTGTATTCACAGATTTAAACGGTTCAAGAAATTTTGAACATATTCACATTACTCTGTAATATTGACTTTTGAAATTTGCATAACTCTAGCTCGGCTATTCTTTGGCAAATTTTTAGTTTTTTATAAGCAATACTATTGATTCGCAATCGAATGTTTGATTCCAAAAGATCTAGCACTTTAGTAAAACTCGGTCGAGAAACGAAAGTAATTATTTTGAACTTTGGTTAATTGTACGCAATCTTTTCAGCAGATGTTTGAATTGTACATAATTGGAAGCGTATTTAATCCGATAAACAATCTGTATTCACAGATTTAAACGGTTCAAGAAATTTTGAACATATTCACATTACTCTGTAAGATTGACTTTTGTAATTTGCATACCTCGGTTATTCTTTGGCAAATTTTTGGTTTTTTATAAGCAATACTATCGATTCGCAATCGAAAGTTTGATTCCAAAAGGTATCACTTTAGTAAAACTCGGTCGAGAAACGAAAGTAATTATTTTGAACTTTGGTTAATTGTACCCAATCTTTTCAGCAGATGTTTGAATGGTATACAATTTGGAAGCGTATTTAATCCGAGAAACAAACTGTATTCACAGATTTAAACGGTTCAAGAAATTTTGAACATATTCACATTACTCTGTAATATTGACTTTTGAAATTTGCATAACTCTAGCTCGGCTATTCTTTGGCAAATTTTTGGTTTTTTATAAGCAATACTATTGATTCGCAATCGAAAGTTTGATTCCAAAAGGTCTAGCACTTTAGTAAAACTCGGTCGAGAAACGAAAGTAATTATTTTGAACTTTGGTTAATTGTACCCAATATTTTCAGCAGATGTTTGAATGGTATACAATTTGGAAGCGTATTTAATCCGAGAAACAAACTGTATTCACAGATTTAAACGGTTCAAGAAATTTTGAACATATTCACATTACTCTGTAATATTGACTTTTGAAATTTGCATAACTCTAGCTCGGCTATTCTTTGGCAAATTTTTGGTTTTTTATAAGCAATACTATTGATTCGCAATCGAAAGTTTGATTCCAAAAGGTATCACTTTAGTAAAACTCGGTCGAGAAACGAAAGTAATTATTTTGAACTTTGGTTAATTGTACCCAATATTTTCAGCAGATGTTTGAATGGTATACAATTTGGAAGCGTATCTAATCCGAGAAACAAACTGTATTCACAGATTTAAACGGTTCAAGAAATTTTGAACATATTCACATTACTCTGTAATATTGACTTTTGAAATTTGCATAACTCTAGCTCGGCTATTCTTTGGCAAATTTTTGGTTTTTTATAAGCAATACTATTGATTCGCAATCGAAAGTTTGATTCCAAAAGGTCTCGCACTTTAGTAAAACTCGGTCGAGAAACGAAAGTAATTATTTTGAACTTTGGTTAATTGTACCCAATCTTTTCAGCCGATGTTTGAATGGTACATAATTGGAAGCATATTTAATCCGAGAAACAATCTGTATTCACAGATTTAAACGGTTCAAGAAATTTTGAACATATTCACATTACTCTGTAATATTGACTTTTGAAATTTGCATAACTCTAGCTCGGCTATTCTTTGGCAAATTTTCGGTTTTTTATAAGCAATACTATTGATTCGCAATCGAAAGTTTGATTCCAAAAGGTATCACTTTAGTAAAACTCGGTCGATTAATTATAAACAGTATTTTCATCCGATTTTGGAATAGTATACAATTTGGAAGCTATAATCGAAAACAACGTATTCACATAAACGGTTAAGTAATTATTTTGAACTTTAGTTAATTATACCCAATATTTTCAGCCGATGTTTGAATGGTATACAATTTGGAAGCGTATCTAATCCGAGAAACAAACTGTATTCACAGATTTAAACGGTTCAAGAAATTTTGAACATATTCACATTACTCTGTAATATTGACTTTTGAAATTTGCATAACTCTAGCTCGGCTATTCTTTGGCAAATTTTTGGTTTTTTATAAGCAATACTATTGATTCGCAATCGAATGTTTGATTCCAAAAGGTCTCGCACTTTAGTAAAACTCGGTCGAGAAACGAAAGTAATTATTTTGAACTTTGGTTAATTATACCCAATCTTTTCAGCCGATGTTTGAATGGTACACAATTGGAAGCGTATTTAATCCGATAAACAATCTGTATTCACAGATTTAAACGGTTCAAGAAATTTTGAACATATTCACATTACTCTGTAATATTGACTTTTGAAATTTGCATACCTCTAGCTCGGCTATTCTTTGGCAAATTTTTGGTTTTTTATAAGCAATACTATTGATTCGCAATCGAAAGTTTGATTCCAAAAGGTATCACTTTAGTAAAACTCGGTCGATAATTAACCAACGAAAGTAATTATTTTGAACTTTGGTTAATTGATACCCATATTTTCAGCCGATGTTTGAATGGTATACAATTTGGAAGCGTATTTAATCCGAGAAACAAACTGTATTCACAGATTTAAACGGTTCAAGAAATTTTGAATATTCACATTACTCTGTAATATTGACTTTTGAAATTTGCATAACTCTAGCTCGGCTATTCTTTGGCAAATTTTTGGTTTTTTATAAGCAATACTATTGATTCGCAATCGAAAGTTTGATTCCAAAAGGTCTATCACTTTAGTAAAACTCGGTCGAGAAACGAAAGTAATTATTTTGAACTTTGGTTAATTATACCCAATCTTTTCAGCAGATGTTTGAATGGTATACAATTTGGAAGCGTATTTAATCCGAGAAACAAATTGTATTCACAGATTTAAACGGTTCAAGAAATTTTGAACATATTCACATTACTCTGTAATATTGACTTTTGAAATTTGCATAACTCTAGCTCGGTTATTCTTTGCCAAATTTTTGGTTTTTTATAAGCAATACTATTGATTCGCAATCGAAAGTTTGATTCCAAAAGGTCTAGCACTTTAGTAAAACTCGGTCGAAAAACGAAAGTAATTATTTTGAACTTTGGTTAATTGTACCCAATCTTTTCAGCAGATGTTTGAATGGTTTACAATTTGGAAGCGTATCTAATCCGAGAAACAAACTGTATTCACAGATTTAAACGGTTCAAGAAATTTTGAACATATTCACATTACTCTGTAATATTGACTTTTGAAATTTGCATACCTCTAGCTCGGTTATTCTTTGCCAAATTTTTTATAAGCAATACTATTGATTCGCAATCGAAAGTTTGATTCCAAAAGGTCTCGCACTTTAGTAAAACTCGGTCGAGAAACGAAAGTAATTATTTTGAACTTTGGTTAATTATACCTAATATTTACAGCCGATGTTTGAATGGTACTTAATTGGAAGCGTATTTAATCCGATAAACAATCTGTATTCACAGATTTAAACGGTTCAAGAAATTTTGAACATATTCACATTACTCTGTAATATTGACTTTTGAATTTTGCATACCTCTAGCTCGGCTATTCTTTGGCAAATTTTCGGTTTTTTATAAGCAATACTATCGATTCGCAATCGAAAGTTTGATTCCAAAAGGTATCACTTTAGTAAAACTCGGTCGAGAAACGAAAGTAATTATTTTGAACTTTGGTTAATTGTACCCAATATTTTCAGCAGATGTTTGAATGGTATACAATTTGGAAGCGTATCTAATCCGAGAAACAAACTGTATTCACAGATTTAAACGGTTCAAGAAATTTTGAACATATTCACATTACTCTGTAATATTGACTTTTGAAATTTGCATACCTCTAGCTCGGCTATTCTTTGGCAAATTTTTGGTTTTTTATAAGCAATACTATTGATTCGCAATCGAAAGTTTGATTCCAAAAGGTCTAGCACTTTAGTAAAACTCGGTCGAAAAACGAAAGTAATTATTTTGAACTTTGGTTAATTGTACCCAATCTTTTCAGCAGATGTTTGAATGGTATACAATTTGGAAGCGTATCTAATCCGAGAAACAATCTGTATTACAAAACAATCTGTATTCACAGATTTAAACGGTTCAAGAAATTTTGAACATATTCACATTACTCTGTAATATTGACTTTTGAAATTTGCATAACTCTAGGTCGGCTATTCTCTGGCAAATTTTTGGTTTTTTATAAGCAATACTATCGATTCGCAATCGAAAGTTTGATTCCAAAAGGTATCACTTTAGTAAAACTCGGTCGAGAAACGAAAGTAATTATTTTGAACTTTGGTTAATTGTACCCAATATTTTCAGCAGATGTTTGAATGGTATACAATTTGGAAGCGTATCTAATCCGAGAAACAAACTGTATTCACAGATTTAAACGGTTCAAGAAATTTTGAACATATTCACATTACTCTGTAATATTGACTTTTGAAATTTGCATAACTCTAGCTCGGCTATTCTTTGGCAAATTTTTGGTTTTTTATAAGCAATACTATTGATTCGCAATCGATTGTTTGATTCCAAAAGATCTAGCACTTTAGTAAAACTCGGTCGAAAAACGAAAGTAATTATTTTGAACTTTGGTTAATTGTACCCAATCTTTTCAGCAGATGTTTGAATTGTACATAATTGGAAGCGTATTTAATCCGATAAACAATCTGTATTCACAGATTTAAACGGTTCAAGAAATTTTAAACATATTCACATTACTCTGTAATATTGACTTTTGAAATTTGCATACCTCTAGCTCGGCTATTCTTTGGCAAATTTTCGGTTTTTTATAAGCAATACTATTGATTCGCAATCGAAAGTTTGATTCCAAAAGGTATCACTTTAGTAAAACTCGGTCGATTAAATATAAACAGTATTTTCATCCGATGTTGGAATAGTATACAATTTGGAAGCGTATTTAATCCGAGAAACAAACTGTATTCACAGATTTAAACGGTTCAAGTAATTATTTTGAACTTTATTTAATTATACCCAATATTTTCAGCCGATGTTTGAATGGTACACAATTGGAACTGTATTCAATCCGTGAAACAATCTGTATTCACAGATTTAAACGGTTGAAGAAATTTTGAACATATTCACATTACTCTGTAATATTGACTTTTGAAATTTGCATAACTCTAGCTCGGCTATTCTTTGGCAAATTTTTGGTTTTTTATAAGCAATACTATCGATTCGCAATCGAAAGTTTGATTCCAAAAGGTATCACTTTAGTAAAACTCGGTCGAGAAACGAAAGTAATTATTTTGAACTTTGGTTAATTGTACCCAATATTTTCAGCAGATGTTTGAATGGTATACAATTTGGAAGCGTATCTAATCCGAGAAACAAACTGTATTCACAGATTTAAACGGTTCAAGAAATTTTGAACATATTCACATTACTCTGTAATATTGACTTTTGAAATTTGCATAACTCTAGCTCGGCTATTCTCTGGCAAATTTTTGGTTTTTTATAAGCAATACTATTGATTCGCAATCGAATGTTTGATTCCAAAAGATCTAGCAGTTTAGTAAAACTCGGTCGAGAAACGAAAGTAATTATTTTGAAATTTGGTTAATTGTACCCAATCTTTTCAGCAGATGTTTGAATGGTATACAATTTGGAAGCGTATCTAATCCGAGAAACAAACTGTATTCACAGATTTAAACGGTTCAAGCAATTTTGAACATATTCACATTACTCTGTAATATTGACTTTTGAAATTTGCATACCTCTAGCTCGGTTATTCTTTGCCAAATTTTTCAAGAAATTTTGAACATATTCACATTACTCTGTAATATTGACTTTTGAAACTTGCATACCTCTAGCTCGGTTATTCTTTGCCAAATTTTTAATAAGCAATACTATTGATTCGCAATCGAAAGTTTGATTCCAAAAGGTCTCGCACTTTAGTAAAACTCGGTCGAGAAACGAAAGTAATTATTTTGAACTTTGGTTAATTGTACCCAATCTTTTCAGCAGATGTTTGAATGGTATACAATTTGGAAGCGTGTTTAATCCGAGAAACAAACTGTATTCACAGATTTAAACGGTTCAAGAAATTTTGAACATATTCACATTACTCTGTAATATTGACTTTTGAAATTTGCATAACTCTAGCTCGGCTATTCTCTGGCAAATTTTTGGTTTTTTATAAGCAATACTATTGATCCGCAATCGAATGTTTGATTCCAAAAGGTCTCGCACTTTAGTAAAACTCGGTCGAGAAACGAAAGTAATTATTTTGAACTTTGGTTAATTGTACCCAATCTTTTCAGCAGATGTTTGAATGGTATACAATTTGGAAGCGTATTTAATCCGAGAAACAAACTGTATTCACAGATTTAAACGGTTCAAGAAATTTTGAACATATTCACATTACTCTGTAATATTGACTTTTGAAATTTGCATACCTCTAGCTCGGCTATTCTTTGCCAAATTTTTCGCCATCTCGTAATTTCTTAAATCTACTCTGCTCGGTTATTCTTTGCAAATTTTTTATAAGCAATACTATTGATTCGCAATCGAAAGTTTGATTCCAAAAGATCTAGCACTTTAGTAAAACTCGGTCGAGAAACGAAAGTAATTATTTTGAACTTTGGTTAATTATACGCAATATTTTCAGCCGATGTTTGAATGGTTTACAATTTGGAAAGAATCTGTATTCACAGATTTAAACGGTTCAAGAAATTTTGAACATATTTACATTACTCTGTAATATTGAATTTTGAAATTTGCATAACTCTAGCTCGGCTATTCTCTGGCATATTTTTGGTTTTTTATAAGCAATACTATTGATTCGCAATCGAATGTTTGATTCCAAAAGGTCTAGCACTTTAGAAAAACTCGGTCGAGAAACGAAAGTAATTATTTTGAACTTTGGTTAATTGTACCCAATCTTTTCAGCAGATGTTTGAATGGTTTACAATTTGGAAGCGTATCTAATCCGAGAAACAAACTGTATTCACAGATTTAAACGGTTCAAGAAATTTTGAACATATTCACATTACTCTGTAATATTGACTTTTGAAATTTGCATACCTCTAGCTCGGTTATTCTTTGCCCTTGGCTTTTTTAAGCAATACTATTGATTCGCAATCGAAAGTTTTGATTCCAAAAGGTCTATCACTTTAGTAAAACTCGGTCGAAAAACGAAAGTAATTATTTTGAACTTTGGTTAATTGTACCCAATCTTTTCAGCAGATGTTTGAATGGTTTACAATTTGGAAGCGTATCTAATCCGAGAAACAAACTGTATTCACAGATTTAAACGGTTCAAGAAATTTTGAACATATTCACATTACTCTGTAATATTGACTTTTGAAATTTGCATACCTCTAGCTCGGTTATTCTTTGCCATTTTGGCTTTTTTAAGCAATACTATTGATTCGCAATCGAAAGTTTTGATTCCAAAAGGTCTATCACTTTAGTAAAACTCGGTCGAAAAACGAAAGTAATTATTTTGAACTTTGGTTAATTGTACCCAATATTTTCAGCAGATGTTTGAATGGTATACAATTTGGAAGCGTATTTAATCCGAGAAACAAACTGTATTCACAGATTTAAACGGTTCAAGAAATTTTGAACATATTCACATTACTCTGTAATATTGACTTTTGAAATTTGCATAACTCTAGCTCGGCTATTCTTTGGCCAATTTTTAGTTTTTTATAAGCAATACTATTGATTCGCAATCGAATGTTTGATTCCAAAAGGTCTAGCACTTTAGTAAAACTCGGTCGAGAAACGAAAGTAATTATTTTGAACTTTGGTTAATTGTACCCAATCTTTTCAGCAGATGTTTGAATGGTATACAATTTTGAAGCGTATCTAATCCGAGAAACAAACTGTATTCACAGATTTAAACGGTTCAAGAAATTTTGAACATATTCACATTACTCTGTAATATTGACTTTTGAAATTTGCATAACTCTAGCTCGGCTATTCTCTGGCAAATTTTTGGTTTTTTATAAGCAATACTATTGATTCGCAATCGAATGTTTGATTCCAAAAGGTCTCGCACTTTAGTAAAAGTCGGTCGAGAAACGAAAGTAATTATTTTGAACTTTGGTTAATTATACCCATTCTTTTCAGCCGATGTTTGAATGGTATACAATTTGGAGACGTATTTACAGATTTAAACGGTTGAAGAAATTTTGAACATATTCACATTACTCTGTAATATTGACTTTTGAAATTTGCATAACTCTAGCTCGGCTATTCTTTGGCAAATTTTTGGTTTTTTATAAGCAATACTATTGATTTGCAATCGATTGTTTGATTCCAAAAGATCTATCACTTTAGTAAAACTCGGTCGAAAAACGAAAGTAATTATTTTGAACTTTGGTTAATTGTACCCAATCTTTTCAGCAGATGTTTGAATGGTATACAATTTGGAAGCGTATTTAATCCGAGAAACAAACTGTATTCACAGATTTAAACGGTTCAAGAAATTTTGAACATATTCACATTACTCTGTAATATTGACTTTTGAAATTTGCATAACTCTAGCTCGGCTATTCTTTGGCAAATTTTTGGTTTTTTATAAGCAATACTATTGATTCGCAATCGAAAGTTTGATTCGAAAAGGTCTATCACTTTAGTAAAACTCGGTTGAGAAACGAAAGTAATTATTTTGAACTTTGGTTAATTGTACCCAATCTTTTCAGCAGATGTTTGAATGGTTTACAATTTGGAAACAAACTGTATTCACAGATTTAAACGGTTCAAGAAATTTTGAACATATTCACATTACTCTGTAATATTGACTTTTGAAATTTGCATACCTCTAGCTCGGTTATTCTTTGCCTTGGCTTTTTAAGCAATACTATTGATTCGCAATCGAATGTTTGATTCCAAAAGGTCTAGCACTTTAGAAAAACTCGGTCGAGAAACGAAAGTAATTATTTTGAACTTTGGTTAATTATACCCAATATTTTTAGCCGATGTTTGAATGGTTTACAATTTGGAAGCGTATCTAATCCGAGAAACAAACTGTATTCACAGATTTAAACGGTTCAAGAAATTTTGAACATATTCACATTACTCTGTAATATTGACTTTTGAAATTTGCATACCTCTAGCTCGGTTATTCTTTGCCCTTGGCTTTTTTAAGCAATACTATTGATTCGCAATCGAAAGTTTTGATTCCAAAAGGTCTATCACTTTAGTAAAACTCGGTCGAAAAACGAAAGTAATTATTTTGAACTTTGGTTAATTGTACCCAATATTTTCAGCAGATGTTTGAATGGTATACAATTTGGAAGCGTATCTAATCCGAGAAACAAACTGTATTCACAGATTTAAACGGTTCAAGAAATTTTGAACATATTCACATTACTCTGTAATATTGACTTTTGAAATTTGCATAACTCTAGCTCGGCTATTCTTTGGCCAATTTTTAGTTTTTTATAAGCAATACTATTGATTCGCAATCGAATGTTTGATTCCAAAAGGTCTAGCACTTTAGTAAAACTCGGTCGAGAAACGAAAGTAATTATTTTGAACTTTGGTTAATTGTACCCAATCTTTTCAGCAGATGTTTGAATGGTATACAATTTTGAAGCGTATCTAATCCGAGAAACAAGCTGTATTCACAGATTTAAACGGTTCAAGAAATTTTGAACATATTCACATTACTCTGTAATATTGACTTTTGAAATTTGCATAACTCTAGCTCGGCTATTCTCTGGCAAATTTTTGGTTTTTTATAAGCAATACTATTGATTCGCAATCGAATATTTGATTCCAAAAGGTCTAGCACTTTAGTAAAACTCGGTTGAGAAACGAAAGTAATTATTTTGAACTTTGGTTAATTGTACCCAATCTTTTCAGCAGATGTTTGAATGGTTTACAATTTGGAAAGAGAAACAAACTGTATTCAGAGATTTAAACGGTTCAAGAAATTTTGAACATATTCACATTACTCTGTAATATTGACTTTTGAAATTTGCATAACTCTAGCTCGGCTATTCTTTGGCAAATTTTTGATTTTTTATAAGCAATACTATTGATTTGCAATCGATTGTTTGATTCCAAAAGGTCTATCACTTTAGTAAAACTCGGTCGAAAAACGAAAGTAATTATTTTGAACTTTGGTTAATTATACCCAATATTTTCAGCCGATGTTTGAATGGTATACAATTTGGAAGCGTATTTAATCCGAGAAACAAACTGTATTCACAGATTTAAACGGTTCAAGAAATTTTGAACATATTCACATTACTCTGTAATATTGACTTTTGAAATTTGCATAACTCTAGCTCGGCTATTCTTTGGCAAATTTTTGGTTTTTTATAAGCAATACTATTGATTCGCAATCGAAAGTTTGATTCCAAAAGGTCTAGCACTTTAGTAAAACTCGGTCGAGAAACGAAAGTAATTATTTTGAACTTTGGTTAATTGTACCCAATATTTTCAGCCGATGTTTGAATGGTTTACAATTTGAGAAACAAACTGTATTCACAGATTTAAACGGTTCAAGAAATTTTGAACATATTCACATTACTCTGTAATATTGACTTTTGAAATTTGCATACCTCTAGCTCGGTTATTCTTTGCCCAATTGGGTTTTTTAAGCAATACTATTGATTCGCAATCGAAAGTTTTGATTCCAAAAGGTCTATCACTTTAGTAAAACTCGGTTGAGAAACGAAAGTAAGTATTTTGAACTTTGGTTAATTATACACAATATTTTCAGCCGATGTTGGAATGGTTTACAATTTGGAAACAAACTGTATTCACAGATTTAAACGGTTCAAGAAATTTTGAACATATTCACATTACTCTGTAATATTGACTTTTGAAATTTGCATAACTCTAGCGTATCTAATCCGAGAAACAAACTGTATTCACAGATTTAAACGGTTCAAGAAATTTTGAACATATTCACATTACTCTGTAATATTGACTTTTGAAATTTGCATACCTCTAGCTCGGCTATTCTTTGCCCATTTTTGGCTTTTTTAAGCAATACTATTGATTCGCAATCGAAAGTTTTGATTCCAAAAGGTCTATCACTTTAGTAAAACTCGGTCGAAAAACGAAAGTAATTATTTTGAACTTTGGTTAATTATACCCAATATTTTCAGCCGATGTTTGAATGGTATACAATTTGGAAGCGTATTTAATCCGAGAAACAAACTGTATTCACAGATTTAAACGGTTCAAGAAATTTTGAACATATTCACATTACTCTGTAATATTGACTTTTGAAATTTGCATGACTTCTAGGTCGGCTATTCTTTGGCAAATTTTTGGTATTTTATAAGCAATACTATTGATTCGCAATCGAATGTTTGATTCCAAAAGGTCTAGCACTTTAGTAAAACTCGGTCGAGAAACGAAAGTAATTATTTTGAACTTTGGTTAATTGTACCCAATATTTTCAGCAGATGTTTGAATGGTTTACAATTTGGAAGCGTATTTAATCCGAGAAACAAACTGTATTCACAGATTTAAACGGTTCAAGAAATTTTGAACATATTCACATTACTCTGTAATATTGACTTTTGAAATTTGCATACCTCTAGCTCGGCTATTCTTTGGCCATTTGGCTTTTTTAAGCAATACTATTGATTCGCAATCGAAAGTTTTGATTCCAAAAGGTCTATCACTTTAGTAAAACTCGGTCGAAAAACGAAAGTAATTATTTTGAACTTTGGTTAATTGTACCCAATATTTTCAGCCGATGTTTGAATGGTATACAATTTGGAAGCGTATTTAATCCGAGAAACAAACTGTATTCACAGATTTAAACGGTTCAAGAAATTTTGAACATATTCACATTACTCTGTAATATTGACTTTTGAAATTTGCATAACTCTAGCTCGGCTATTCTTTGGCAAATTTATTTAGTTTTTTATAAGCAATACTATTGATTCGCAATCGAATGTTTGATTCCAAAAGGTCTAGCACTTTAGTAAAACTCGGTCGAGAAACGAAAGTAATTATTTTGAACTTTGGTTAATTGTACCCAATCTTTTCAGCCGATGTTTGAATGGTATACAATTTTGAAGCGTATTTAATCCGAGAAACAAACTGTATTCACAGATTTAAACGGTTCAAGAAATTTTGAACATATTCACATTACTCTGTAATATTGACTTTTGAAATTTGCATAACTCTAGCTCGGCTATTCTTTGGCAAATTTTTGGTTTTTTATAAGCAATACTATTGATTCGCAATCGAATGTTTGATTCCAAAAGGTCTAGCACTTTAGTAAAACTCGGTCGAGAAACGAAAGTAATTATTTTGAACTTTGGTTAATTATACCCAATCTTTTCAGCCGATGTTTGAATGGTTTACAATTTGGAAATAACGAGAACAAACTGTATTCACAGATTTAAACGGTTCAAGAAATTTTGAACATATTCACATTACTCTGTAATATTGACTTTTGAAATTTGCATAACTCTAGCTCGGCTATTCTTTGGCAAATTTTTTGGTTTTTTATCAATCTATTCATTCGCAATCGAATGTTTGATTCCAAAAGGTCTATCACTTTAGTAAAACTCGGTCGAAAAACGAAAGTAAGCATTTTGAACTTTGGTTAATTATACCCAATATTTTCGATGATGGAATGGTATACAATTTGGAAGCGTATTTAATCCGAGAAACAATCTGTATTCACAGATTTAAACGGTTCAAGAAATTTTGAACATATTCACATTACTCTGTAATATTGACTTTTGAAATTTGCATAACTCTAGGTCGGCTATTCTTTGGCAAATTTTTTGTTTTTTATAAGCAATACTATTAATTCGCAATCGAAAGTTTGATTCCAAAAGGTCTAGCACTTTAGTAAAACTCGGTCGAAAAACGAAAGTAATTATTTTGAACTTTGGTTAATTATACCCAATATTTTCAGCCGATGTTGGAATGGTATACAATTTTGAAGCGTATTTAATCCGAGAAACAAACTGTATTCACAGATTTAAACGGTTCAAGAAATTTTGAACATATTCACATTACTCTGTAATATTGACTTTTGAAATTTGCATAACTCTAGCTCGGCTATTCTTTGGCAAATTTTTGGTTTTTATAAGCAATACTATTGATTCGCAATCGAAAGTTTGATTCCAAAAGGTCTAGCACTTTAGTAAAACTCGGTCGAGAAACGAAAGTAATTATTTTGAACTTTGGTTAATTATACCCAATATTTTCAGCCGATGTTGGAATGGTATACAATTTGTGAGAAACAAACTGTATTCACAGATTTAAACGGTTCAAGAAATTTTGAACATATTCATATTACTCTGTAAAATTGACTTTTGAAATTTGCATGACTCTAGCTCGGCTATTCTTTGGCAAATTTTTGGTTTTTATAAGCAATACTATTGATTCGCAATCGAAGTTTGATTCCAAAAGGTCTATCACTTTAGTAAAACTCGGTCGAGAAACGAAAGTAATTATTTTGAACTTTGGTTAATTGTACCCAATTTTTCAGCAGATTTGGCAAATTTTTGGTTTTTTATAAGCAATACTATTGATTCGCAATCGAAAGTTTGATTCAAAAGGTTATCACTTTAGTAAAACTCGGTCGAGAAACGGAAGTAATTATTTTGAACTTTGGTTAATTATACCCAATATTTTCAGCCGATGTTTGAATGGTATACATTTTGGAAGCGTATTTAATCCGAGAAACAAACTGTATTCACAGATTTAAACGGTTCAAGAAATTTTGAACATATTCACATTACTCTGTAATATTGACTTTTGAAATTTACATGACTCTAGCTCGGTTATTCTTTGGCAAATTTTTGGTTCTTTATAAGCAATACTATTGATTCGCAATCGAATGTTTGATTCCAAAAGGTCTAGCACTTTAGTAAAACTCGGTCGAAAAACGAAAGTAATTATTTTGAACTTTGGTTAATTATACCCAATATTTTCAGCCGATGTTTGAATGGTATACAATTTGGAAGCGTATTTAATCCGAGAAACAAACTGTATTCACAGATTTAAACGGTTCAAGAAATTTTGAACATATTCACATTACTCTGTAATATTGACTTTTGAAATTTGCATACCTCTAGCTCGGTTATTCTTTGCCCTTTTGGGTTTTTATAAGCAATACTATTGATTCGCAATCGAAAGTTTGATTCCAAAAGGTCTATCACTTTAGTAAAACTCGGTCGAAAAACGAAAGTAAGTATTTTGAACTTTGGTTAATTATACCCAATATTTTCAGCCGATGTTGGAATGGTATACAATTTTGGAAGCGTATTTAATCAGAGAAATAAACTGTATTCACAGATTTAAACGGTTCAAGAAATTTTGAACATATTCACATTACTCTGTAATATTGACTTTTGAAATTTGCATAACTCTAGGTCGGCTATTCTTTGGCAAATTTTTGGTTTTTTATAAGCAATACTATTGATTCACAATCGAAAGTTTGATTCCAAAAGGTCTATCACTTTAGTAAATCTCGGTCGAAAAACGAAAGTAATTATTTTGAACTTTGGTTAATTATACCCAATATTTTCAGCCGATGTTTGAATGGTATACAATTTGGAAGCGTATTTAATCCGAGAAACAAACTGTATTCACAGATTTAAACGGTTCAAGAAATTTTGAACATATTCACATTACTCTGTAATATTGACTTTTGAAATTTGCATACCTCTAGCTCGGCTATTCTTTGAACCCAATTTGGCTTTTTTAAGCAATACTATTGATTCGCAATCGAAAGTTTTGATTCCAAAAGGTCTATCACTTTAGTAAAACTCGGTCGAAAAACGAAAGTAATTATTTTGAACTTTGGTTAATTATACCCAATATTTTCAGCCGATGTTTGAATGGTATACAATTTGGAAGCGTATTTAATCCGAGAAACAAACTGTATTCACAGATTTAAACGGTTCAAGAAATTTTGAACATATTCACATTACTCTGTAATATTGACTTTTGAAATTTGCATAACTCTAGCTCGGCTATTCTTTGGCAAATTTTTGGTTTTTTATAAGCAATACTATTGATTCGCAATCGAATGTTTGATTCCAAAAGGTCTAGCACTTTAGTAAAACTCGGTCGAAAAACGAAAGTAATTATTTTGAACTTTGGTTAATTATACCCAATATTTTCAGCCGATGTTTGAATGGTATACAATTTTGGAATAAGAAACAAACTGTATTCACAGATTTAAACGGTTCAAGAAATTTTGAACATATTCACATTACTCTGTAATATTGACTTTTGAAATTTGCATAACTCTAGCTCGGCTATTCTTTGAGCAAATTTTTGGTTTTTTATAAGCAATACTATCGATTCGCAATCGAAAGTTTGATTCCAAAAGGTATCACTTTAGTAAAACTCGGTCGAGAAACGAAAGTAATTATTTTGAACTTTGGTTAATTATACCCAATATTTTCAGCCGATGTTTGAATGGTATACAATTTGGAAGCGTATTTAATCCGAGAAACAAACTGTATTCACAGATTTAAACGGTTCAAGAAATTTTGAACATATTCACATTACTCTGTAATATTGACTTTTGAAATTTGCATACCTCTAGCTCGGCTATTCTTTGGCAAATTTTGTTTTTTATAAGCAATACTATTGATTCGCAATCGAAAGTTTGATTCCAAAAGGTCTATCACTTTAGTAAAACTCGGTCGAAAAACGAAAGTAATTATTTTGAACTTTGGTTAATTGTACCCAATATTTTCAGCAGATGTTTGAATGGTATACAATTTGGAAGCGTATTTAATCCGAGAAACAAACTGTATTCACAGATTTAAACGGTTCAAGAAATTTTGAACATATTCACATTACTCTGTAATATTGACTTTTGAAATTTGCATAACTCTAGCTCGGCTATTCTCTGGCAAATTTTTGGTTTTTTATAAGCAATACTATTGATTCGCAATCGAATGTTTGATTCCAAAAGGTCTCGCACTTTAGTAAAACTCGGTCGAGAAACGAAAGTAATTATTTTGAACTTTGGTTAATTGTACCCAATCTTTTCAGCAGATGTTTGAATGGTTTACAATTTGGAAGCGTATCTAATCCGAGAAACAAACTGTATTCACAGATTTAAACGGTTCAAGAAATTTTGAACATATTCACATTACTCTGTAATATTGACTTTTGAAATTTGCATACCTCTAGCTCGGTTATTCTTTGCCAAATTTTTTATAAGCAATACTATTGATTCGCAATCGAAAGTTGGATTCCAAAAGGTCTATCACTTTAGTAAAACTCGGTCGAAAAACGAAAGTAATTATTTTGAACTTTGGTTAATTATTCCCAATATTTTCAGCCGATGTTTGAATGGTATACAATTTGGAAGCGTATTTAATCCGAGAAACAAGCTGTATTCACAGATTGAAACGGTTCAAGAAATTTTGAACATATTCACATTACTCTGTAATATTGACTTTTGAAATTTGCATAACTCTAGCTCGGCTATTCTTTGGCAAATTTTCGGTTTTTATAAGCAATACTATTGATTCGCAATCGAATGTTTGATTCCAAAAGGTCTATCACTTTAGTAAAACTCGGTCGAGAAACGAAAGTAAGTATTTTGAACTTTGGTTAATTATACCCAATATTTTCAGCAGATGTTTGAATGGTATACAATTTGGAAGCGTATTTAATCCGAGAAACAAACTGTATTCACAGATTTAAACGGTTCAAGAAATTTTGAACATATTCACATTACTCTGTAATATTGACTTTTGAAATTTGCATGACTCTAGTTCGGCTATTCTTTGGCAAATTTTTGGTTTTTTATAAGCAATACTATTGATTCGCAATCGAATGTTTGATTCCAAAAGGTCTATAATTAGTAAAACTCGGTCGAAAAACGAAAGTAAGTATTGAACTTTGGTTAATTATACCCAATATTTTCAGTCGATGTTAAAATAGTATAAAATTTTGTAAGCGTATTTCATCAGAGAAACAAACTGTATTCACAGATTTAAACGGTTCAAGAAATTTTGAACATATTCACATTACTCTGTAAAATCGACTTTTGAAATTTGCATGACTCTAGCTCGGCTTTTCTTTGGCAAATTTTTGGTTTTTTATAAGCAATACTATTGATTCGCAATCGAATCCAAAAGATCTATCACTTAGTAAAACTCGGTCGAAAAACGAAAGTAAATTTGAACTTTGGTTAATTGTACCCAATTTTTCAACAGAATGAATTTGGTTTTTTATAAGCAATACTATGATCCAATCAAAGTTGATTCAAAAGGTTATCACTTTAGTAAAACTCGGTCGAAAAACGAAAGTAAGTATTTTGAACTTTGGTTAATTATACCCAATATTTTCAGCCGATGTTTGAATGGTATACATTTTGGAAGCGTATTTAATCCGAGAAACAAACTGTATTCACAGATTTAAACGGTTCAAGAAATTTTGAACATATTCACATTACTCTGTAATATTGACTTTTGAAATTCATAACTCTAGCTCGGCTATTCTTTGGCACCAATTTTTTGGTTTTTTATAAGCAATACTATTGATTCGCAATCCAATGTTTGATTCCAAAGGTCTATCACTTTAGTAAAACTCGGTCGAAAAACGAAAGTAAGTATTTTGAACTTTGGTTAATTATACCCAATATTTTCAGCCGATGTTGGAATGGTATAAAATTTTGGAAGCGTATTTAATCAGAGAAACAAACTGTATTCACAGATTTAAACGGTTCAAGAAATTTTGAACATATTCACATTACTCTGTAAAATTGACTTTTGAAATTTGCATGACTCTAGTTCGGCTATTCTTTGGCAAATTTTTGGTTTTTTATAAGCAATACTATTGATTCGCAATCGAATGTTTGATTCCAAAAGGTCTAGCACTTTAGTAAAACTCGGTCGAAAAACGAAAGTAAGTATTTTGAACTTTGGTTAATTATACCCAATCTTTTCAGCCGATGTTTGAATGGTTTAAAATTTGGAAGCGTATTTAATCCGAGAAACAAACTGTATTCACAGATTTAAACGGTTCAAGAAATTTTAAACATATTCACATTACTCTGTAATATTGACTTTTGAAATTTGCATACCTCTAGTTCGGCTATTCTTTGGCACCCATTGGCTTTTTTAAGCAATACTATTGATTCGCAATCGAAAGTTTTGATTCCAAAAGGTCTATCACTTTAGTAAAACTCGGTCGAAAAACGAAAGTAATTATTTTGAACTTTGGTTAATTATACCCAATATTTTCAGCCGATGTTGGAATGGTATAAAATTTGGAAGCGTATTTAATCCGAGAAACAAACTGTATTCACAGATTTAAACGGTTCAAGAAATTTTGAACATATTCACATTACTCTGTAATATTGACTTTTGAAATTTGCATAACTCTAGTTCGGCTATTCTCTGGCAAATTTTTTGGTTTTTTATCAATCTATTCATTCGCAATCGAATGTTTGATTCCAAAAGGTCTCGCACTTTAGTAAAACTCGGTCGAAAAACGAAAGTAATTATTTTGAACTTTGGTTAATTATACCCAATCTTTTCAGCCGATGTTTGAATGGTATACAATTTGGAAGCGTATTTAATCCGAGAAACAAACTGTATTCACAGATTTAAACGGTTCAAGAAATTTTGAACATATTCACATTACTCTGTAATATTGACTTTTGAAATTTGCATACCTCTAGCTCGGCTATTCTTTGCCCTTGGCTTTTATAAGCAATACTATTGATTCGCAATCGAAAGTTTGATTCCAAAAGGTATCACTTTAGTAAAACTCGGTCGAAAACGGAAGTAATTATTTTGAACTTTGGTTAATTGTACCCAATCTTTTCAGTAGATTTCGGCAAATTTTTTGGTTTTTTATAAGCAATACTATTGATTCGCAATCGAATATTTGATTCCAAAAGATCTAGCACTTTAGTAAAACTCGGTCGAGAAACGAAAGTAAGTATTTTGAACTTTGGTTAATTATACCCAATATTTTCAGCCGATGTTTGAATGGTATACAATTTGGAAGTATTTAATCAGAGAAACAAACTGTATTCACAGATTTAAACGGTTCAAGAAATTTTGAACATATTCACATTACTCTGTAATATCGTAATATATTTGAAATTTGCATAACTCTAGCTCGGCCGTTCTTTGGCAAATTTTTGGTTTTTTATAAGCAATACTATTGATTCGTAATCGATTGTTTGATTCCAAAAGATCTATCACTTTAGTAAAACTCGGTCGAAAAACGAAAGTAATTATTTTGAACTTTGGTTAATTGTACCCAATCTTTTCAGTAGATTTCGGCAAATTTTTGGTTTTTTATAAGCAATACTATCGATTCGCAATCGAAAGTTTGATTCCAAAAGGTATCACTTTAGTAAAACTCGGTCGAGAAACGGAAGTAATTATTTTGAACTTTGGTTAATTGTACCCAATATTTTCAGCAGATGTTTGAATGGTATACAATTTGGAAGCGTATCTAATCCGAGAAACAAACTGTATTCACAGATTTAAACGGTTCAAGAAATTTTGAACATATTCACATTACTCTGTAATATTGACTGAAATTTGAAATTTGCATAACTCTAGGTCGGCTATTCTTTGGCAAATTTTTGGTTTTTTATAAGCAATACTATTGATTCGCAATCGAATGTTTGATTCCAAAAGGTCTAGCACTTTAGTGAAACTTGGTCGAGAAACGAAAATAATAATTTTGAACTTTGGTTAATTGTACCCAATCTTTTCAGCAGATGTTTGAATGGTTTACAATTTGGAAGCGTATTTAATCCGAGAAACAAACTGTATTCACAGATTTAAACGGTTCAAGAAATTTTGAACATATTCACATTACTCTGTAATATTGACTTTTGAAATTTGCATAACTCTAGCTCGGTTATTCTTTGCCCTTTGGCTTTTTATAAGCAATACTATTGATTCGCAATCGAAAGTTTTGATTCCAAAAGGTCTATCACTTTAGTAAAACTCGGTCGAAAAACGAAAGTAATTATTTTGAACTTTGGTTAATTGTACCCAATATTTTCAGCAGATGTTTGAATGGTATACAATTTGGAAGCGTATCTAATCCGAGAAACAAACTGTATTCACAGATTTAAACGGTTCAAGAAATTTTGAACATATTCACATTACTCTGTAATATTGACTTTTGAAATTTGCATAACTCTAGGTCGGCTATTCTCTGGCAAATTTTTGGTTTTTTATAAGCAATACTATTGATTCGCAATCGAATGTTTGATTCCAAAAGGTCTAGCACTTTAGTAAAACTCGGTCGAAAAACGAAAGTAAGTATTTTGAACTTTGGTTAATTATACCCAATATTTTCAGCCGATGTTTGAATGGTATACAATTTGGAAGCGTATTTAATCCGAGAAACAAACTGTATTCACAGATTTAAACGGTTCAAGAAATTTTGAACATATTCACATTACTCTGTAATATTGACTTTTGAAATTTGCATACCTCTAGCTCGGCTATTCTTTGCCCTTTGGTTTTTTAAGCAATACTATTGATTCGCAATCGAAAGTTTGATTCCAAAAGGTATCACTTTAGTAAAACTCGGTCGAGAAACGGAAGTAATTATTTTGAACTTTGGTTAATTGTACCCAATCTTTTCAGTAGATTTCGGCAAATTTTTGGTTTTTTATAAGCAATACTATTGATTCGCAATCGAATATTTGATTCCAAAAGATCTAGCACTTTAGTAAAACTCGGTCGAAAAACGAAAGTAAGTATTTTGAACTTTGGTTAATTAAACCCGATATTTTCAGCCGATGTTTGAATGGTATACAATTTTGGAATTTAATCAGAGAAACAAACTGTATTCACAGATTTAAACGGTTCAAGAAATTTTGAACATATTCACATTACTCTGTAATATTGTACTTTTGAAATTTGCATAACTCTAGCTCGGCTATTCTTAGGCACAATTTTTGGTTTTTTATAAGCAATACTATTGATTCGTAATCGATTGTTTGATCCAAAAGGTCTATCACTTTAGTAAAACTCGGTCGAAAAACGAAAGTAAGTATTTTGAACTTTGGTTAATTATACCCAATCTTTTCAGTAGATTTCGGCAAATTGTTTTGGTTTTTTATAAGCAATACTATCGATTCGCAATCGAAAGTTTGATTCCAAAAGGTCTATCACTTTAGTAAAACTCGGTCGAAAAACGAAAGTAAGTATTTTGAACTTTGGTTAATTATACCCAATATTTTCAGCCGATGTTGGAATGGTATACATTTTGGAAGCGTATTTAATCCGAGAAACAAACTGTATTCACAGATTTAAACGGTTCAAGAAATTTTGAACATATTCACATTACTCTGTAATATTGACTTTTGAAATTTGCATAACTCTAGCTCGGCTATTCTTTGGCAAATTTTTTAAGGTTTTTATAAGCAATACTATTGATTCGCAATCGAATGTTTGATTCCAAAAGGTCTAGCACTTTAGTAAAACTCGGTCGAGAAACGAAAGTAATTATTTTGAACTTTGGTTAATTATACCCAATATTTTTAGCCGATGTTTGAATGGTTTACAATTTTGGAATATTAATCAGAGAAACAAACTGTATTCACAGATTTAAACGGTTCAAGAAATTTTGAACATATTCACATTACTCTGTAATATTGACTTTTGAAATTTGCATAACTCTAGGTCGGCTATTCTTTGGCAAATTTTTGGTTTTTTATAAGCAATACTATTGATTCGCAATCGAATGTTTGATTCCAAAAGGTCTATCACTTTAGTAAAACTCGGTCGAGAAACGAAAGTAATTATTTTGAACTTTGGTTAATTGTACCCAATATTTTCAGCAGATGTTTGAATGGTATACAATTTGGAAGCGTATTTAATCCGAGAAACAAACTGTATTCACAGATTTAAACGGTTCAAGAAATTTTGAACATATTCACATTACTCTGTAATATTGACTTTTGAAATTTGCATACCTCTAGCTCGGTTATTCTTTGGCAACCCATTTTTGGCTTTTTATAAGCAATACTATTGATTCGCAATCGAAAGTTTTGATTCCAAAAGGTCTATCACTTTAGTAAAACTCGGTCGAAAAACGAAAGTAAGTATTTTGAACTTTGGTTAATTATACCCAATATTTTCAGCCGATGTTGGAATGGTATAAAATTTGGAAGCGTATTTAATCCGAGAAACAAACTGTATTCACAGAATTAAACGGTTCAAGAAATTTTGAACATATTCACATTACTCTGTAATATTGACTTTTGAAATTTGCATAACTCTAGGTCGGCTATTCTTTGGCATATTTTTAGTTTTTTATAAGCAATACTATTGATACGCAATCGAATGTTTGATTCCAAAAGATCTAGCACTTTAGTAAAACTCGGTCGAGAAACGAAAGTAATTATTTTGAACTTTGGTTAATTGTACCCAATCTTTTCAGCAGATGTTTGAATGGTATACAATTTTGAAGCGTATCTAATCCGAGAAACAAGCTGTATTCACAGATTTAAACGGTTCAAGAAATTTTGAACATATTCACATTACTCTGTAATATTGACTTTTGAAATTTGCATAACTCTAGCTCGGCTATTCTCTGGCAAATTTTTGGTTTTTTATAAGCAATACTATTGATTCGCAATCGAATATTTGATTCCAAAAGATCTAGCACTTTAGTAAAACTCGGTTGAGAAACGAAAGTAATTATTTTGAACTTTGGTTAATTGTACGCAATCTTTTCAGCAGATGTTTGAATGGTTTACAATTTGGAAACAAACTGTATTCAGAGATTTAAACGGTTAAAGAAATTTTGAACATATTCTTATTACTCTGTAATATTGACTTTTGAAATTTGCATAACTCTAGCTCGGCTGTTCTTTGGCAAATTTTTGGTTTTTATAAGCAATACTATTGATTCGCAATCGATTGTTTGATTCCAAAAGGTCTATCACTTTAGTAAAACTCGGTCGAAAAACGAAAGTAATTATTTTGAACTTTGGTTAATTATACCCAATATTTTCAGCCGATGTTTGAATGGTATACATTTTGGAAGCGTATTTAATCCGAGAAACAAACTGTATTCACAGATTTAAACGGTTCAAGAAATTTTGAACATATTCACATTACTCTGTAATATTGACTTTTGAAATTTGCATGACTCTAGCTCGGCTATTCTTTGGCAAATTTTTGGTTTTTTATAAGCAATACTATTGATTCGCAATCGAATGTTTGATTCCAAAAGGTCTAGCACTTTAGTAAAACTCGGTCGAGAAACGAAAGTAATTATTTTGAACTTTGGTTAATTATACCCAATATTTTCAGCCGATGTTTGAATGGTATACAATTTGGAAGCGTATTTAATCCGAGAAACAAACTGTATTCACAGATTTAAACGGTTCAAGAAATTTTGAACATATTCACATTACTCTGTAATATTGACTTTTGAAATTTGCATAACTCTAGTTCGGCTATTCTCTGGCAAATTTTTGGTTTTTTATAAGCAATACTATTGATTCGCAATCGAATGTTTGATTCCAAAAGGTCTAGCACTTTAGTAAAACTCGGTCGAGAAACGAAAGTAATTATTTTGAACTTTGGTTAATTATACCCAATCTTTTCAGCAGATGTTTGAATGGTATACAATTTGGAAGCGTATTTAATCCGAGAAACAAACTGTATTCACAGATTTAAACGGTTCAAGAAATTTTGAACATATTCACATTACTCTGTAATATTGACTTTTGAAATTTGCATACCTCTAGCTCGGTTATTCTTTGCCCTTTTGGTTTTTTTAAGCAATACTATTGATTCGCAATCGAAAGTTTTGATTCCAAAAGGTCTATCACTTTAGTAAAACTCGGTCGAAAAACGAAAGTAAGTATTTTGAACTTTGGTTAATTATACCCAATATTTTCAGCCGATGTTGGAATGGTATAAAATTTTGGAAGCGTATTTAATCAGAGAAACAAACTGTATTCACAGATTTAAACGGTTCAAGAAATTTTGAACATATTCACATTACTCTGTAAAATTGACTTTTGAAATTTGCATAACTCTAGCTCGGCTATTCTTTGGCAGACCCAATTTTTAGTTTTTTATAAGCAATACTATTGATTCGCAATCGAATGTTTGATTCCAAAAGGTCTATCACTTTAGTAAAACTCGGTCGAAAAACGAAAGTAATTATTTTGAACTTTGGTTAATTGTACCCAATATTTTCAGCCGATGTTTGAATGGTATACAATTTTGAAGCGTATTTAATCCGAGAAACAAACTGTATTCACAGATTTAAACGGTTCAAGAAATTTTGAACATATTCACATTACTCTGTAATATTGACTTTTGAAATTTGCATAACTCTAGCTCGGCTATTCTTTGGCAAATTTTTGGTTTTTTATAAGCAATACTATTGATTCGCAATCGAATATTTGATTCCAAAAGGTCTATCACTTTAGTAAAACTCGGTCGAGAAACGAAAGTAATTATTTTGAACTTTGGTTAATTGTACCCAATCTTTTCAGCCGATGTTTGAATGGTATACAATTTGGAATATTTTCAGAAACAAACTGTATTCACAGATTTAAACGGTTCAAGAAATTTTGAACATATTCACATTACTCTGTAATATTGACTTTTGAAATTTGCATAACTCTAGCTCGGCCGTTCTTTGGCAAATTTTTGGTTTTTTATAAGCAATACTATTGATTCGCAATCGATTGTTTGATTCCAAAAGATCTATCACTTTAGTAAAACTCGGTCGAAAAACGAAAGTAATTATTTTGAACTTTGGTTAATTGTACCCAATCTTTTCAGCAGATTTCGGCAAATTTTTGGTTTTTTATAAGCAATACTATCGATTCGCAATCGAAGTTTGATTCCAAAAGGTATCACTTTAGTAAAACTCGGTCGAGAAACGGAAGTAATTATTTTGAACTTTGGTTAATTGTACCCAATATTTTCAGCAGATGTTTGAATGGTATACATTTTGGAAGCGTATCTAATCCGAGAAACAAACTGTATTCACAGATTTAAACGGTTCAAGAAATTTTGAACATATTCACATTACTCTGTTATATTGACTTTTGAAATTTGCATAACTCTAGCTCGGCTATTCTTTGGCAAATTTTTGGTTTTTTATAAGCAATACTATTGATTCGCAATCGAATGTTTGATTCCAAAAGATCTAGCACTTTAGTAAAACTCGGTCGAGAAACGAAAGTAATTATTTTGAACTTTGGTTAATTGTACGCAATCTTTTCAGCAGATGTTTGAATGGTTTACAATTTGGAAACAAACTGTATTCAGAGATTTAAACGGTTAAAGAAATTTTGAACATATTCTTATTACTCTGTAATATCGACTTTTGAAATTTGCATAACTCTAGCTCGGCCGTTCTTTGGCAAATTTTTGGTTTTTTATAAGCAATACTATTGATTCGCAATCGATTGTTTGATTCCAAAAGATCTAGCACTTTAGTAAAACTAAGTCGAAAAACGAAAGTAATTATTTTGAACTTTGGTTAATTGTACCCAATCTTTTCAGCAGATTTCGGCAAATTTTTGGTTTTTTATAAGCAATACTATCGATTCGCAATCGAAAGTTTGATTCCAAAAGGTATCACTTTAGTAAAACTCGGTCGAGAAACGAAAGTAATTATTTTGAACTTTGGTTAATTGTACCCAATATTTTCAGCAGATGTTTGAATGGTATACATTTTGGAAGCGTATTTAATCCGAGAAACAAACTGTATTCACAGATTTAAACGGTTCAAGAAATTTTGAACATATTCACATTACTCTGTAATATTGACTTTTGAAATTTGCATAACTCTAGCTCGGCTATTCTTTGGCAAATTTTTGGTTTTTTATAAGCAATACTATTGATTCGCAATCGAATGTTTGATTCCAAAAGATCTAGCACTTTAGTAAAACTCGGTCGAAAAACGAAAGTAATTATTTTGAACTTTGGTTAAGTGTACCCAATCTTTTCAGCAGATTTCGGCATATTTTTGGTTTTTTATAAGCAATACTATCGATTCGCAATCGAAAGTTTGATTCCAAAAGGTATCACTTTAGTAAAACTCGGTCGAGAAACGAAAGTAATTATTTTGAACTTTGGTTAATTGTACCCAATCTTTTCAGCAGATGTTTGAATGGTATACAATTTGGAAGCGTATCTAATCCGAGAAACAAACTGTATTCACAGATTTAAACGGTTCAAGAAATTTTGAACATATTCACATTACTCTGTAATATTGACTTTTGAAATTTGCATAACTCTAGCTCGGCTATTCTTTGGCAAATTTTTGGTTTTTTATAAGCAATACTATTGATTCGCAATCGAATGTTTGATTCCAAAAGTTCTAGCACTTTAGTAAAACTCGGTCGAGAAACGAAAGTAATTTTTTTTAACTTTGGTTAATTGTACCCAATCTTTTCAGCAGATGTTTGAATGGTATACAATTTGGAAGCGTATTTAATCCGAGAAACAAACTGTATTCACAGATTTAAACGGTTCAAGAAATTTTGAACATATTCACATTACTCTGTAATATTGACTTTTGAAATTTGCATAACTCTAGCTCGGCTATTCTTTGGCAAATTTTTGGTTTTTTATAAGCAATACTATTGATTGGCAATCGAATGTTTGATTCCAAAAGATCTAGCACTTTAGTAAAACTCGGTCGAGAAACGAAAGTAAGTATTTTGAACTTTCGTTAATTGTACGCAATCTTTTCAGCAGATGTTGGAATGGTTTACAATTTGGAAACAAACTGTATTCACAGATTTAAACGGTTCAAGAAATTTTGAACATATTCACATTACTCTGTAATATTGACTTTTGAAATTTGCATAACTCTAGCTCGGCTATTCTTTGGCAAATTTTTGGTTTTTTATAAGCAATACTATTGATTGGCAATCGAATGTTTGGATTCTAAAAGATCTAGCACTTTAGTAAAACTCGGTCGAAAAACGAAAGTAATTATTTTGAACTTTGGTTAATTGTACCCAATTTTTCAGCGATTTCGGCAAATTTTTGGTTTTTTATACTATCGATTCGCAATCAAAAGATTGATTCCAAAAGGTCTATCACTTTAGTAAAACTCGGTCGAGAAACGAAAGTAATTATTTTGAACTTTGGTTAATTATACCCAATATTTTCAGCCGATGTTTGAATGGTATACATTTTGGAAGCGTATTTAATCCGAGAAACAAACTGTATTCACAGATTTAAACGGTTCAAGAAATTTTGAACATATTCACATTACTCTGTAATATTGACTTTTGAAATTTGCATAACTCTAGCTCGGCTATTCTTTGGCAAATTGTATTTAAGGTTTTTTTCGCAATACGAATGTTTGATTCCAAAAGGTCTATCACTTTAGTAAAACTCGGTCGAGAAACGAAAGTAAGTATTTTGAACTTTGGTTAATTATACCCAATATTTTCAGCCGATGTTTGAATGGTATAAAATTTGGAAGCGTATTTAATCCGAGAAACAAACTGTATTCACAGATTTAAACGGTTCAAGAAATTTTGAACATATTCACATTACTCTGTAATATTGACTTTTGAAATTTGCATAACTCTAGCTCGGCTATTCTTTGGCAAATTTTTAGGTTTTTTATAAGCAATACTATTGATTCGCAATCGAATGTTTGATTCCAAAAGGTCTATCACTTTAGTAAAACTCGGTCGAAAAACGAAAGTAATCATTTTGAACTTTGATTAATTATACCCAATATTTTCAGCCGATGTTTGAATGGTATAAATTTTGGAAGCGTATTTAATCCGAGAAACAAACTGTATTCACAGATTTAAACGGTTCAAGAAATTTTGAACATATTCACATTACTCTGTAAAATTGACTTTTGAAATTTGCATAACTCTAGCTCGGCTTTTCTTTGGCAAATTTATTTGGTTTTTTATAAGCAATACTATTGAGTCACAATCGAATGTTTGATTCCAAAAGGTCTATCACTTTAGTAAAACTCGGTCGAAAAACGAAAGTAATTATTTTGAACTTTGGTTAATTATACCCAATCTTTTCAGCCGATGTTTGAATGGTATACAATTTGGAAGCGTATTTAATCCGAGAAACAAACTGTATTCACAGATTTAAACGGTTCAAGAAATTTTGAACATATTCACATTACTCTGTAATATTGACTTTTGAAATTTGCATACCTCTCGGTTATTCTTTGGCAAATTTTTGGTTTTTTATAAGCAATACTATTGATTCGCAATCGAAAGTTTGATTCCAAAAGGTATCACTTTAGTAAAACTTTTGAACTTTGGTTAATTATACCCAATATTTTCAGCCGATGTTGGAATGGTATACAATTTGGAAGCGTATTTAATCCGAGAAACTATCTGTATTCACAGATTTAAACGGTTCAAGAAATTTTGAACATATTCACATTACTCTGTAATATTGACTTTTGAAATTTGCATAACTCTAGCTCGGCTATTCTTTGGCAAATTTTTGGTTTTTATAAGCAATACTATTGATTCGCAATCGAAAGTTTGATTCCAAAAGGTCTAGCACTTTAGTAAAACTCGGTCGAAAAACGAAAGTAATTATTTTGAACTTTGGTTAATTATACCCAATATTTTCAGCCGATGTTTGAATGGTATAAATTTTGGAAGCGTATTTAATCCGAGAAACAAACTGTATTCACAGATTTAAACGGTTCAAGAAATTTTGAACATATTCACATTACTCTGTAATATTGACTTTTGAAATTTGCATAACTCTAGTTCGGCTATTCTTTGGCAAATTTTTCGGTTTTTTATAAGCAATACTATTGATTCGCAATCGAAAGTTTGATTCCAAAAGGTATCACTTTAGTAAAACTCGGTCGAGACACCAAAAGAAAATAAAATCCGAGAAACAAACTGTATCAAGATTTAAACGAAAGTAATTATTTTGAACTTTGGTTAATTATACCCAATATTTTCAGCCGATGTTTGAATGGTATACAATTTGGAAGCGTATTCAATCCGAGAAACAATCTGTATTCACAGATTTAAACGGTTCAAGAAATTTTGAACATATTCACATTACTCTGTAATATTGACTTTTGAAATTTGCATAACGCTAGCTCGACTATTCTTTGGCAAATTTTTGGTTTTTATAAGCAATACTATTGATTCGCAATTGAATGTTTGATTCCAAAAGGTCTAGCACTTTAGTAAAACTCGGTCGAGAAACGAAAGTAATTATTTTGAACTTTGGTTAATTATACCCAATATTTTCAGCCGATGTTTGAATGGTATACAATTTGGAAGCATATTTAATTAGAGAAACAAACTGTATTCACAGATTTAAACGGTTCAAGAAATTTTGAACATATTCACATTACTCTGTAATATTGACTTTTGAAATTTGCATAACTCTAGCTCGGCTATTCTTTGGCAAATTTTTGGTTTTTTATAAGCAATACTATAAATTCGCAAACGAAAGTTTGATTCCAAAAGGTCTAGCACTTTAGTAAAACTCGGTCGAGAAACGAAAGTAATTTTTTTGAACTTTGGTTAATTATACCCAATCTTTTCAGCCGATGTTTGAATGGTATACAATTTGGAAGCGTATTTAATCCGAGAAACAAACTGTATTCACAGATTTAAACGGTTAAAGAAATGTTGAACATATTCACATTACTCTGTAATATTGACTTTTGTAATTTGCATACCTCGGTTATTCTTTGGCAAATTTTTGGTTTTTTATAAGCAATACTATTGATTCGCAATCGAATGTTTGATTCCAAAAGGTCTAGCACTTTAGTAAAACTCGGTCGAGAAACGAAAGTAATTATTTTGAACTTTGGTTAATTGTACCCAATCTTTTCAGCCGATGTTTGAATGGTATACAATTTGGAAGCGTATTTAATCCGAGAAACAAACTGTATTCACAGATTTAAACGGTTAAAGAAATGTTGAACATATTCACAGTACTCTGTAATATTGACTTGAAATTTGCATACCTCTAGCTCGGTTATTCTTTGTGCGAATTTTTGGTTTTTTATAAGCAATACTATTGATTCGCAATCGAAAGTTTGATTCCAAAAGGTCTGGCACTTTAGGAAAACTCGGTCGAGAAACGAAAGTAATTATTTTGAACTTTGGTTAATTGTACCCAATCTTTTCAGCAGATGTTTGAATGGTATATATTTAATCCGAGAAACAAACTGTATTCACAGATTTAACCGGTTAAAGAAATTTTGAACATATTCACATTCTGATTAGTAAAACTCGGTCGAGAAACGAAAGTAATTATTTTGAACTTTATTTAATTATACCCAATATTTTCAGCCGATGTTTGAATGGTACACAATTGGAACCGTATTCAATCCGAGAAACAATCTGTATTCACAGATTTAAACGGTTCAAGGAATTTTGAACATATTCACATTACTCTGTAATATTGACTTTTGAAATTTGCATAACGCTAGCTCGACTATTCTTGGGCAAATTTTTGGTTTTTTATAAGCAATACTATTGATTCGCAATTGAATGTTTGATTCCAAAAGGTCTATCACTTTAGTAAAACTCGGTCGAAAAAAGAAAGAAATTATTTTGAACTTTGGTTAATTATACCCAGTATTTTCAGCCGATGTTGGAATGGTATACAATTTGGAAGCGTATTTAATCCGAGAAACAAACTGTATTCACAGATTTAAACGGTTCAAGAAATTTTGAACATATTCACATTACTCTGTAATATTGACTTTTGAAATTTGCATAACTCTAGCTCGGCTATTCTTTGGCAAATTTTTGGTTTTTTATAAGCAATACTATTGATTCGCAATCGAAAGTTTGATTCCAAGATCTTCGCAAACTCGGTCGAGAAACGAAAGTAATTATTTTGAACTTTGGTTAATTATACCCAATTTTTTCAGCCGATGTTTGAATGGTA